>JAYESA010000003.1:11471922-11581922 GCA_036927795.1 Iris macrosiphon
GTATATATATTAGAGGGTTTAGACGGGACGTATCGCGTAGGTTGAGATATCGGATACCGAGGGTATCCCGGTATCTCAAGGAGGCGAGTTTGAGAGTTTACTAGCTTAATGACCTAGTTTGACCTAGAATTTTAGGGGTACCCTAGTTTGACCTAGAGTTGACCGTAGTTGCCCCGGTTGACCGCCAAAGTTAACTTTTGACCTAGTTTTGACCTAGAGTTAACTTTTTGGACCAAGAGTTGACTTTTTGACCCAGATTTTATCAGTTTGACCCGTTTGACCTAAAACAATATTAGAAGCTTGTTTTTAGCTATTTTATATCTGTTTAACTCTTTGTAAACCCTCTGATTTTTCAGAATTTTAAATTTGAATTTTTTACAATTTTCTGGAATTTTTTGTAATTTTTCTGTAATTAAAAACATGGTTTTAATTATTAAATGATTTTTAAATGATAATAAACAATATTAAAATATTATAAAAATAATATTATTGGGTATAAAATGAAAAACTGGACTTAGGATAATTTTTTTGGAATTTATTGGGCCCCGGACCTATTTTAAAACACCTGAAAACTATTATTTAAAATTATTTATTTATTTATTAATTATTTAATGATTTAATTAATTATTTGTTTATTTTTAATAAAATTCAACCCAGCGGCACGGCCCAAACTCAGCCCGGCCCAGCCCAACCGCTCGCCCCTATCGGGTCGGGTCGGGTCCACCCGCCACCCGACCCGCTACCCGCCTGAACCCGTCTCCCCTCCAACGAAACCCTGTGCCCGCGTCTCCCGGCGGAGCCGCCGCCTCCGGCCCGCTCCGCCCGGCCACCTCGCCACGCCTCCGCCTTCTCCGCCACCCCTCCGCCTCGCTCGGCCGTCCCTTCCCCTATTTAAACCCCATCTCTCCCCTCACCGATCTACCCTCCACCGCCCTAGCCTACCCTGCCACCACCACCGGCTCCGCCACCGCCAGCCCAGTCCGCCTCGCCGTGCCCCGCCAACGACAGCCGTCCTCCTCCTCTTCTCCTCCCTCCTCCTTTCCTCGTCGACGAGGCCGCAGCCGCAGCAGCGAGCAACAGCGACAGCAGCTCCAGCCGCTCCCCGCGCCGCCTCTAGCGCCGCCGCGTCCCCGCGCTGCCTCCGGCCCCCTCCGCCTCAGCCCGACCGCCCTGAGCCGCCGCAGAGCCGCCGGAATCCCAAACCCTAACCCTAATTCCTAATTCGGACACAGGACACAGTGTCCTGTGTCGTGTCGGACACGGTTTTATCCTCGATTTTTTAGCCCAGATCAGGTACTCATATCTTCTTGCTCGTAGCTCTGATTTCGATTCCGTAAATTGCATTGCGAAGCCTATATGACCCTCTCGGTGCCCGGACAAACCGCTCGGGGCATCGCGTCCTGTGGTGATCGCACACCGCGATCCAAAAATAGGAAAAATAATGCCCTGTTTCACCCCAGAACCGAGTACGTTCTGCCAAACGGGACGACTTGGTCGCGCGCGGTCTTCACAGATACGTACGCGTCGTTGATACGGACGTGCGAGATTTCGCAGAAGTCGATTCGGGTGTGCGTGCACACCGGGATCAACGCGTATCCGCGGACATCACCCCGTATTTGACTTTTCTGAATTTTACCCTAACTTTGTGTACACCCGTGGATCAAAACGAAACTTACGCCATCGGACTCGTAGCGATACACTTGTCCTGTGACCCAAGTTTGGTTCGATTCTGAGGACGTTGACAAAATCGCGTGTCGTGGGCCCCACAGGCCCCGCTCAACGGGCGATTTTGTGATCGGCTCATCGAAATCCAATTTTGGAAGTTCCGTTGGGATCGTATCATCGTTCCTGACTTGTTGACACTAAGTTTGGTGAATTTGGAGACCTTTGACCCTGACATATTTTTCGGTGCAAAGCGGGCCCACATGTGGACCCCGTTTTGACCCGAAATTGCTGTTTTTGCCCTTGTCTCCAAATTAGACTCAAGAACAGGCGTTTCTAGCTGATTGATATTTTCTGGATCTGACGGTGATGTTTGTTTAGCAACCGGAGTACCGCCTGTAATTCTAGCTGAAGTCAGAGCCACAATTAGAGCCGGAACCACAAGCAAGTGTACCTCGCCAAAACTTGCAGTCTTGTTAAATATTCCTTGGCTTATTTATACATCTGTAGGCAAGTGTACCTTGCCAAACCCTGCAGCTTGCTATTTATTTCCTTGGCTTAATTTAGCATCAGTGGGCAAGTAAAGCTTGCCAATTCTCAGTAGTTCCTGTTATAGTATTTTACTTGAGTTCTTGTAGTTTCATATGTAAACTTGTTTTAACTGCTTAACCTAGGAAACGTATGACGTGCTTAGTGTCCGATCATAGTCGGGTGCCAACCTCGTACGCGGTGTTGGGTACGTCATTTAGAGATGGACATTCGATACCCTTACTCTTGGTACTTGTCCTATCAAGTACAACAGAACCCAGGACACTTGACACTATTCATGGACAGGATCTTTTTGAGATATTCATGGTGATTCTGTATAGGATACAGACTTTATGGCATTGACATTATGTTCCTAGATACTATATGACTTGTTGCATTAGATATGATCTTACGTGACATAGACATGGGGCCACATGGACATGGGATGTGTGATTACATTGGGTGGGGAGAGACACACAGGCTATATGCTGATCATATATATATATATACCCCTATTATTGTGAGACACAAGACTCTCGAGCAGAGCTTGGCCCTTTACGTGTTATTACTGCTACCGGCTCCCCGACACAGAGCTGGTAGTAGCTCAGCCTGAGTTCTAGTGATGCTCTCAACTTGCATTTATCACTTAGCTGGTTACATAGTTTACCCTGCTGTTTTATTTAATTTCTGTACTGCATTTATTTTGGCTTGTATTATCTGTACCTTGTTATGTCCCCTGAAGACCTGGAATGGACTATGTCCCCAGGTATAGCCGAAGAGATCCATCCAGAGATACACCGTATAGGAGCACTTCCAGGAGGTATACCAGGACCTGAGGACGAAATCGCACCCGAGGACTTCTCCTGAGCATTGGTGGTGTATAGTAAGTTATTTCTGTTTCTATTTTCAGTTTCTTTATTTCCTGTCTATTTGCTTTGATGTATCAGACTTGTTCTCGGATTATTCACCGAGACACTTTTATTGAGATTGTTAGTTTATATTATTTGCATTTATTCTGGCATTTAATCAGTGATTATCTGTTGTAGATGAGATTAGAATAGTCTGTGACCTGTATTATTGGTTCTATTTCCTGTTAGACTACAGCTTAAGCATGCCCTGATGGATCCATTAAATTGGATTGTCCATCGGTGCGTGCTGTTGGCCATTGCCACGTGTCCAGTCCCTCGGCATTTTGGGACTGGGGCGTGACATGGTTTTTGTGGTGGCCCATGCAGGTCATCGACTAAATTATTCGGTTTCAACTTAGGGACCGAACAGGCCTGCAATAAGATTGGATAAGTTTTTAGAATCTCATCCACTTGCTTGAATCGTTCTTGATATCTATTCGAATTAATTTATTGACTTACATCCTGCCTTGATTCTTGTGCGCCTCTTATCGTTTATTTTGGATGCAGGGAAATGGACCCACAAGCCAGCAACGAGGCTCATACAGAAACACCGCAAGGCGTAGTGGTTACCCACGAAGACGATGTGACACCAGTGGGTGAAGGCCAATCATCGTAAGGCAGTCAAGCAAGTCAGCCTGCCTCAAGAATCCACCAAGACGACGTTCCACCCTCGACGCAGCCTACTCCACTGATGCCTTCCTTCCCACTGGGACAACCTATGGATGAACAGCAGATGTTTCGCATGTTCTACGTAATGATGCAAGCCTATCAGAAGGTTCAACAAGAAGCTCAGCAAAACCAATCGGAGAACTCCATCGACAGAACTAGCTCAGAGTCACGGAGGCCAATCAATTCAAATGCAACTACCTTCGACGAGGACGTTTTTACTGTAGCAAGACCCATGGAGTGCACCCCAAGGATCGAGTCCAGCCAGAAGCGGCCGTATGCGTCAGCACCAGACCAAGCACAACAGGAAAGAGCTACAAAGCGACCACAGATAAATCCACTACCAAGAGCAACATCAGGAGCCTCATTCCTTCCTACTTGTCACTACTGTGGCAAGGTAGGCCACCTCGCTAAAGAATGCCGACGCAGACGGGGACAATGTCTATCTTGTGTGTCACGACCCGCACTCGAAAATTCGGGCACGAGTGCGTGGGTACGTCCAGCCTATGCCGCAGAGTCGGCGGTAGTACGCTGTCTAGGTCAAATCCAGATTTACTAAACTAGCTCATTCACAATTAACATAGGCAAGATAATAATAAGAACAGAAACTTAAGATTGCAACTGAAATAAATACGACAACAGATTCAAATGTTTCAGTATAGAAATCAGAATGAAATCGGGGACAAACCCGATTACTAAGATAAAAAGCAAATAAATGAAATAGCTACTGCTATCTACTCTGCAGCAGGGGTCTCCTGGGTGGGATCTGGCTCCTCATAAGTATCATCTGTACCCTCATAGGTACCATAATATGTAGGGGCAAGGTCCTCATCATCGCCTAAATCAACAGATCCAGTCAGGAAAGGAGCAAAGTACACAGTGCACAACAAGATTAAACTAAATATTTATGACAAATAAATTGAGTATCATGTTGAGAAACTGCATAAAAGAACATCAATATCTCAGAGTTAAAGCTGTAAACAGGAATATGAGAAAATAGAAATAAATGAGACAGGAATGAAACTACAACAGTCAGCAAGAAATATAACAAGACCAGAAACTATCTGTGTGAACTTGTGTTTGTTTTAGAATACATAGTTGGCATGTAGGGGTTTATAAGGCTAATCCGGCCATCATAAACGGCTATTAAACAGGGAAAATCGAGATCCGGCTGAGGTACAGTTGCGTACCAATAGCTATTAAATATGGCAGGGGAAAGGGTAAACTACATGCCTTCTAGTATTCTCCCACCCGACATGATAAACAAGACATGAACTCCAATATTCAAGACATGAAATCCAATATTCCTAAAACTAGGTGTAATCATCAAGGGTACTAGTAAAGCAGGGAATTAATTATCATAATATAAAGATTTAACTTGAAGTGCAGGTACTTGCTTGTTGTTTGGATCAGTTAATTGCACTTAGGGAAATTTTCCAGAGATGAACCCAAAAGCTGAAATAGACATTACCATCACGCTCAGAAGATGTCAAATAGCTAGAAACGCCTGTCCTTGGGTCCAATTTGGAGACAAGGGCAAAAACGGCAGTTTCGGGTCAAAACAGGGTCCGCTGGTGGGCCCGCTTTGCACCGAAAAACGTGTCCGGGTCAATGGTCTCCAAAATTACCAAACTTAGTGTCAACAGGTCAGGAACGATGATACGAACCCAACGGAACTTTCAAATTTGGATTCCGATGAGCCGATCACAAAATCGCCCGTCGAGCGGGGCCTGTGGGGCCCACGACACGCGATTTCGTCAACGTTCTCAGAATTGAACCAAACTTGACCCACAGGACCAGCGTATCGCTATGAGTCCGATGGCGGAAGTTTTGTCTCGATCTGACGAGTGTACAAGAAGTTAGGGCAAATTACAGAAAAGTCAGATACGGGACGATGTCCGCGAATACGCGTTGATTCCGGTGTGCACGCACACCCGAATCAGCTTTCGCGAAACCTCACACGTCCGTATCGACGACGCGCACGTATCTGTGAAGATCGCACGCGACCAAGTCGTCCCGTTTGGCGGGACGTACTTAGTTCCGGGGTGAAACAGGGTCTGATTTTTCCTGTTTTTGGATCGCGGTGTGCGATCACCATAGGACGCGATGCCCCGAATGATTTATCCGGGCACCGAGAGGGTCATACAGGCTTCACAACGCAATTTGCGGAAATAAAAATGGAGCTACGAACAAAAAGTTACGAGTACCTGAAGGGGACCCAAAAATCAGGGTCGAGTCGTGTCCGACTCGTGTCGGACACAGGAACTTAGGGTTAGGGTTTTGCGGATTCCGGCGAGGGGAGCTCGGCCGGAGGAGGGTGGAGCGGCGCTACTGGGGCCGAGGGTGGTTCGCCGGGGTTGGGCGGAGCCGGTGGTCGGCGGCGCGCGGCGGCGACGCGCCGGAGAGGGGCTGCTCGAGGCTGCCGCTGCTGGTGCTGAGCTGCTGCGGGTCGACCGAAGGAAGGAGGAGGAGAGGGGAGGAGGTGCTGGCGGTGCAGGGTGGAGCTGGGCGAGGCGGTCGGCGAGGAGAGGGACGGCGGCGGCGAGGAGGGCGGAGCTCGGCTAGGGTTAGGGTGAGGTGGCTGGAGGAGGAAGAAGAAGAGGGGGAGAGAGTGTTTATAAAGGGGAGGAGGCGGTGGTTAGGGGGCCGAGCTAGGCGGAGGGTGAGTGGGGACGTGGCCGCGGAGAGCGGGGAGTGGGCGCGGAGGGCGGCGCTGTGCGCGGAGGGCGGCGGTGGAGTCGGGCGGCGTGGGGCGACCGGGTCTGCGGGGAGGGGTTCGTGCGGGTCGGGCTGGCGGTGGGTCGGGTTCGGGTGAGCCCAACCCGACCCGTTAAGGCGGGCTGGGCCGCGGCCCAATGGGCCAGGGTATACAAGCTGGGCCGGAATAAAATTAATAATAATAATAATAATAATAATAATAATAATAATTAGTTAAAAACAGTTAATTAAATAATTAATTAAAAATTGTTTTTAGGCATTTAAAAATAGGTCTGAGGCCCAGAAAAATCCAGAAAAATTACCCTAAGTCCAGTTTTTCATTTTACATCCAAAAATATTATTTTTATGATATTTTAATATTATTTATTGACAATTAAAAATCATTTGATAATTAAGAACCTTGATTTTAATCTCAGAAAATTCCCAGAAAATTCCAGAAAATTAAAAAAAATCCAAGATTTAATAATTTTAAAAATTCAGGGGGTTTACAACCTACCCAACTTATAAAAATTTCGTCCTCGAAATTTAAGAATAACAATGGTACGAAAGGAAAGGCTGAGAATTAAATATACCTCAGGGTTCAAAAAGGTAAGGGTAGCGCTATCTAATCTCGTCTTCTCGCTCCCAGGTGGATTCGCCGGGAGAATGGTGCTTTCAAGCTACGCGAACCAGGGAAATGACCTGGTTCCGTAGAACTTTCTTCGATCGATCTAGTGTCTCCACGGGTTACTCTTGGTAAGTCAAACTTGGGCCTACTTCGAGCTCTGAGTGATCCAAAATGTGGCTGGGATCTGACACATATTTCCTCAGCTGCGACACGTGGAAGACGTTGTGGACTCCATCCAGAGAGGATGGCAATGCCAGACGGTATGCCACTTCTCCGATTTTCTCCTGTATGCCAAAAGGTCCAATAAATCTTGGGCTGAGTTTTTCACTTCTTCCGAACCTAATGGTGCCACGTGTCGGGGAAATCTTCAAGAATACCAGTTCTCCAACCTTAAAATAGAGTCATAATCAAGTCTTAGTTGCATAATCATAATGTTTAAATTGACTTGAATTTTATAAATTTAATTACCTCAAAATCTAAGGGCCTTCAGTGGCTATTTGCCCAATGTCGTTGCCTGTCTTGAGCCACCCGAAGTCTTTTCCTTATTTGTTTTACCTTCTCAGTTGAATCGATCACCATCTCTGGTCCCAGTAGGGCTCTTTCTCCAACGTCGTCCCATGATAGCGGGATACGACATCTTCGTCCATACAGAGCTTCAAATGGAGTCATCTCAATACTTGCTTGGTAACTGTTATTATAAGAGAACTCCACAAGATGTAGATAGTCTTTCCAGGATCCTTCAAAATTTAGAACACATGTACAAAGCATATCTTCAAGTGTCTGGATTGTACGTTCCGATTGTCCATTGGTTTGGGGATGATAAGCTGTGCTGAATTTGAGTTGAGTCCCCAAGCTGGCTTGTAAGCTCTTCCAGAAGTGAGAGGTGAATCTTGAATCTCGGTCCGAGACAATACTTACTGGAACTCCATACAGCCTGACAATGTGTCTGATATATAAATCTGCCAGCTTCTCTGTAGATAGCCCTACTTTGAAGGGTAAAAAAATATGCAGACTTGGTCAGTCTATCTACTATCACCCAGATTGCATCCTTTCCACTAGGTGTCCTTGGAAGTCCGGAAACAAAATCCATTGTGATATGTTCCCACTTCTACTCCGGAATGGGTAGGGGTTGAAGCAATCCTCCAAGTCTTTGTCTTTCTGCCTTGACTTGCTGGCACACTAAACAACGAGATACGAACCTGGCTACTTCTCTTTTCATGCCATGCCACCAAATATGCGTCCTCAGGTCCTTGTACATCTTGTTGGCTCCTGGATGTATAGAGTATTGCGATCTGTGCGCCTCTAGCATAATTTCTTCCCTTATGTCTCCTTGAGGTACACATAATCTATCGCCATGCCTCAGTGATCCATCTTCATGAATTCTGAAATCTTCTACTAATCCAGCTTGCACTTGACCTCGAAGGCTCCGCAGGCCTTCGTCTTGAAACTAAGTTTCCTTGATCTTGTCTATTAAAGTAGACTGAATCTGCAAGTTCATCATTTGGCCTTCTTTTCCTGGGATAATTACTTCAATACCTAAACTTTCCAAGTCCTCGAGCAAGTGTTGGTCCATAGTCAAGTACATCGCCATAGGATATCTGCTTAGAGCATCAGCAACTACATTGGCCTTCCCAGGATGATATTAAAGGGTGATATCAAAGTCTTTCATTAGTTCCAGCCACCTTCTTTGCCTCATGTTCAGCTCTTTCTGAGTGAAGATATATTTTAGACTTTTATGGTCCATAAATATTTCCACTCTTTCTCCATAAAGATAATGCTTCCATAGCTTAAGAGCAAAGATGACAGCTGCTAGTTCTAAATCATGAGTTGGGTAGTTCTTTTCATGAGGTTGAAGCTGTCTAGAGGCATATGCTATTACTTTCTTGTTCTGCTCCAATACACAACCTAGACCTTTTCCAGAAGCATCACTATAAATAGCGAATCCTCAGGTTCCAGAAGGTAAGGTCAGAATAGGGGCAGTAGTCAGCCTTTTCTTCAATTTCTCAAAAGCATGCTGACATTCATCAGTCCAGGTGAACTCTTCATCCTTCCTTGTTAATTTTGTCATGGGTTCAGCAATTCTAGCAAAGTCCTTCACAAACTTTCGATAGTAGCCAGCTAGTCCCAGGAAGCTTCTAATTTCTGCTACCGAGTTTGGAGTGGGCCAGGATTCTACTGCCGCTATCTTCTTAGGATCCACTGCTATTCCATCTCCAGTCACAACATGTCCCAAGAATTCTACTTTGTCTAGGAAGAAAGCACATTTAGATAATTTTCCATAAAGTTTTTTCTTCCTCAAAGTCTCCAATGCTAGCCTCAAATGTTCTTCATGTTCTTCGGGGGTCTTGGAGTAGATCAAAATATCATCAATAACGACCACTACAAATTTGTCTAGATATTGCTGAAAGACTCTGTTCATTAAGTTCATAAAAACTGCTGGAGCATTCGTCAACCCGAACGGCATTACTAAGAATTCGTACTGTCCGTTCCGGGTATTGAAAGCAGTTTTAGGGATGTCTTCCTTCCTTACCCTTACTTGGTGGTAACCAGACCTCAAATCAATCTTTGAAAATACCCGAGCTCCACTTAACTGATCAAATAAGTCATCTATCCTGGGTAGGAGATACTTATTCTTAATTGTTAAGGCATTCAAGGCCCCATAGTCAATACACATTCGGGACGTTCCGTCCTTCTTGGGCACAAATAATACTGGAGCTCCCCAGGGTGAGACACTAGACCTAATGAAACATTTGTCTTCTAGCTCTTTGATTTGCTCATTTAGTTCTATTATCTCCTTCTTGTTGATTCTGTAGGGATTTTGAGATACTGGTGCTGCTCCCGACACTAAGTCAATAAAGAATTCAACTTCTCGGTCTGGGGGTAAGCCTGGGAGATCCTCAGGGAAGACATCAAGGTATTCAGAGATGATAGGTAGCGGCAATTCTTCTGTTACTAGGGCTCCACAAATTTTGTTACTACCCATTTCTCTAGAACCTCTAGCAAATTCAAATTCTGGCTTGTCAGGGGGCCTGGAGATTACACTACCTCTGTGGCAGTCTATAGTGGCATGATGTTGACTCAACCAATCCATACCCAGTATAACATCAAAACTGGGTACTGGCATTACGAGTAGCCTAGCATACAGTTCTCTTCCACACAATGTAATAGGACAATTGTTACAGGCATCACTAACCGGGATGATTCCTCCACCGGTAATGATCTTATAATAATTCCTAAGGGGTTTAGTGATTAAGCTATGCTTCATAAGGAAATCTACTGACATGAATGAATGTGAAGCTCCAGAGTCAAATAAAGTAATAGCTGGTGTTGAATTTATAAGCACAGAACCTGTGATCACGTCTGCTGTGGCTTCAGCTTCTTCCAGAGTTATTGCATAAGCACGGCCTTGCTGCGGTGCACCCCTCTGTTGCTGCTGTTGGTGCTGAGCAAAGCGTTATTGTTGTGTTGGAAGCGGGGGTCCCCTCTGTTGTGCTGCTGGGGCCCTGGCCTGGGCTGGAGCCTTTGGTGCAGCGGTGCGTCCTTGAGCAGCTGGACAGTCCCTCATTTGATACGTTGCTGAGCCGCAGTAGAGGCAGGCACCTAGCCTTTTCCTGCAGACTTGCCAAGTATAACCTGGTTTTTGGCAAAAGTTACAAGCAGCAGCTTATTGGTTCTGTCCTTGAGCCTGGTGTTGGGGTGCTGGAGCTCGAGGGAGAGGACGCTGATTTTGCTGCGGGGCCCTCTGCTGTTGCTGTTGTTGAAAAGGGCGTTTGTTGGGTCCCGTATTTCCGGTATCTCTCTCTCGTTTTAGTTTATGCCCCATGTCTCTCTCAACGCCTTGTGCCACGCTCAGGATTTCCTCATAGGTGCGAGCTCGGCTGGTGATGACAGCAAGGCGAATATCCGGAGACAGCCCCTTCTTGAATCTACGGGCTCTGTCCTCCGGGGTACGAACCATGTACTCCGCAAAGTGGCTTAACCTGCTAAATTCAGCAGTATATTCATCCATAGACAGGTTATCTTGTTCCAGTCTCTCGAATTGGCTTTCGAGAGCTTCCCGAGCCACTTCGGGGTAAAATTTCTCCTTGAATAGCCTTTTGAAGTCCTCCCAGGTGAGGTCAGGAGCAGATAGTTGGGGTTCATCTCTGAACCAGGTTCGAGCAATGTCAAACAGTTGCAGGCTTGCGGACTCCACTTTGAGGTCATCAGGAACCCGAGCAGTCTTCAGGAGTCTCTCGACATTCTCTATCCACTCATCGGCATAGAGAATGCCCTCAGTTCTGTAGAATTCTAGGGGTCTAAGGTTCTTGAAGTCTTTGGCACTCCCTGGCCTCTTGAGTGGCGACTCCTGGGACCTAAGAGCTTCTGAGAGGCTGGTCCGCAGAAGTGCAGTCTGTTCTTTCTGAGATTCCACCAGTCCCTGGAACACTCCAAGTAGCTGTGCCCCATCCAGAGTAACTGCCGGAACAGATGGAGGCGGTGGGAGTGCAAGAGTCTCGGACACATTTTGCTCAGCTGGTTCTGATGTGCCTCCTACTGTGTTTCTTGTCTGGACCATTCTGAAAGATTAAGGGATAGGGAATCAGAATAGATTACTTGGAAATCAAAGGCGATAGGAAAATTGAGCAGAAATGATATCAAGAATTGAAATAAGGACCCTATACTGTGAATGAGCTTTTCCTAGAATCCTCAATCTTATTCCATATCCTGTCCTAGGGTATTACCCTATTTAAGGATAGGACCTGCATGGGCCACCATAAAAACGTGTCACGACCCGCACCCGAAAATTCGGGCACGAGTGCGTGGGTACGTCCAGCCTACGCTGCAGAGTCGGCGGTAGTACGCTGTCTAGGTCAAATCCAGATTTACTAAACTAGCTCATTCACAATTAACATAGGCAAGATAATAATGAGAACAGAAACTTAAGATTGCAACTGAAATAAATACGACAACAGATTCAAATGTTTCAGTACAAAAATTAGAATGAAATCGGGGACAAACCCGATTACTAAGATAAAAAGCAAATAAATGAAATAGCTACTGCTATCTACTCTGCAGCAGGGGTCTCCTGGGTAGGATCTGGCTCCTCATAAGTATCATCTGTACCCTCATAGGGACCATAATATGTAGGGGCAAGGTCCTCATCATCGCCTAAATCAACAGATCCAGTCAGGAAAGGAGCAAAGTACACAGTGCACAACAAGATTAAACTAAATATTTATGACAAATAAATTAAGTATCATGTTGAGAAACTGTATAAAAGAACATCAATATCTTAGAGTTAAAGCTGTAAACAGGAATATGAGAAAACAGAAATAAATGAGACATGAATGAAACTACAACAGTCAGCAAGAAATATAACAAGACCAGAAACTATCTGTGTGAACTTGTGTTTGTTTTAGAATACATAGTTGGCATATAGGGGTTTATAAGGCTAATCCAGCCGTCATAAATGGCTATTAAATAAGGAAAATTAAGATTCGGCTGAGGTACAGTCGCGTACCAACAGCTATTAAACATGGCAGGGGAAAGGGTAAACTACATGCCTTCTAGTATTCTCCCACCCGACATGATAAACAAGACATGAACTCCAATATTCAAGACATGAAATCCAGTATTCCTAAAACTAGGTGTAATCATCAAGGGTACTAGTAAAGCAGGGAATTAATTATCACAATATAAAGATTTAACTTGAAGTGCAGGTACTTGCCTGTTGTTTGGATCCAGTTAATTGCACTTGGGGAAATTTTCCAGAGATGAGCCCAAAAGCTGAAATAGACATTACCATCATGCTCAAAAGATATCAAATAGCTAGAAACGCTTATCCTTGGGTCCAATTTGGAGACCAGGGCAAAAACGGCAGTTTTGGGTCAAAACAGGGTCCGCCGGTGGGCCCGCTTTGCACCGAAAAACGTGTCCAGGTCAATGGTCTCCAAAATCACCAAACTTAGTGTCAACAGGTCAGGAACGATGATACGAACCCAACGGAACTTCCAGATTTGGATTCCGATGAGCCGATCACAAAATTGCCCATCGAGCTGGGCTTGTGGGGCCCACGACACGTGATTTCGTCAACGTTCTCAGAATCGAACCAAGCTTGACCCACAGGACCAGCGTATCGCTACGAGTCCGATGGCGCAAGTTTTGTCTCGATCTGACGAGTGTACAAGAAGTTAGGGCGAATTGCAGAAAAGTCAAATACGGGACGATGTCCGCGGATACGCGTTGATTCCGGTGTGCACGCATACCCGAATCAGCTTTCGCGAAAACTCACACGTCCGTATCGACGATGCGCACATATCTGTGAAGACCGCATGCGACCAAGTCATCCCGTTTGGCGGGGCGTACTTAGTTCCGGGGTGAAATAGGGTCTAATTTTTCCTGTTTTTGGATCGCGGTGTGCGATCACCACAGGACGCGATGCCTCGAATGGTTTGTCCGGGAACCGAGAGGGTCATACAGGCTTCACAACGCAATTTGCGGAAATAAAAATGGAGCTACGAACAAAAAGTTACGAGTACCTGAAGGGGACCCGAAAATCAGGGTCAAGTCGTGTCCGACTCGTGTCGGACACAGGAACTTAGGGTTAGGGTTTTGCGAATTCCGGCGAGGGGAGCTCGGCCGGAGGAGGTCAGAGCGGCGCTGCTGGGGCCGAGGGCGGTTCGCCGGGGCTGGGCGGAGCCGGTGGTCGGCGGTGCGCGACGGCGACGCGCCGGAGAGGGGCTGCTCGAGGCTGCCGCTGCTGGTGCTGAGCTGCTGCGGGTCGACCGGAGGAAGGAGAAGGAGAGGGGAGGAGGTGCTGGCGGTGCAGGGCGGAGCTGGGCGAGGTGGTCGGCGAGGAGAGGGACGGCGGCGGCGAGGAGGGCGGAGCTCGGCTAGGGTTAGGGTGAGGTGGCTGGAGGAGGAAGAAGAAGAGGGGGAGAGAGTGTTTATAAAGGGGAGGAGGCGGTGGTTAGGGGGCCGAGCTAGGCGGAGGGTGAGTGGGGACGTGGCCGCGGAGAGCGGGGAGTGGGCGCGGAGGGAGGCGCTACGCGCGGAGGGCGGCGGTGGAGTCGGGCGGCGTGGGGCGACCGGGTCTGCGGGGAGGGGTTCGTGCGGGTCGGGCTGGCGGCGGGTCGGGTTCGGGTGAGCCCGACCCGACCCGTTAAGGAGGGCTGGGCCGCGGCCTAATGGGCCAGGGTATACGGGCTGGGCCGGAATAAAATCAATAATAAAAAAAAAAAAAAATAATAATAATAATAATAATTAGTTAAAAATAGTTAATTAAATAATTAATTAAAAATTATTTTTAGGCATTTAAAAATAGGCCTGAGGCCCAAAAAAATCCAGAAAAATTACCCTAAGTCCAGTTTTTCATTTTACACCCAAAAATATTATTTTTATAATATTTTAATATTATTTATTGACAATTAAAAATCATTTGATAATTAATAACCTTGATTTTAATCTCAGAAAATTCCCAGAAAATTTCAGAAAATTAGAAAAATCCAAGATTTAATAATTTTAAAAATTCAGGGGGTTTACATCGTGGATCCAAGAAGCATTCGGTAAGGGATTGCCCAGAACGTCGAAAGAAAGCAGTGGTGATTCACCAACCAGCCACATCAGCCCCAGCTGGAGTACCACAGGCAGAAATTGCAAGGAAGTCTCACATACACCAGCCACCAGAAGCATCTCCACCGGCGATACCTGTTTGTCCATATTGTCACCGGCGAGGTCATATAGAGGACGAGTGCAGACGAAAGAAGAGATTGTGCATAGCTTGCGGATCCAGCCAGCATTTATTAAAGGAATGTCCCGAACATCGAGAACAAGTGTTACCAGCACCATGGTTTGCCTCTCCAGCATTGCAAGCTTCACCAATACCGAGGCCACCCTTGGCACCTCAGGTAACACTCTTCCAGCAGGCTCAACAACAGCAGAGGAATCAACTGCAAGGACACGGACAAGCTCCAGCGAAGACCGTGGAGAACGCGCAGACTCGTTGTAAACCCCCTCGACCAGAAATTAGGGTTAACTAATTTAATGAGCATGATTAGGGTTAACTTGAATTAATTATGATTTAATATATAGTATTATAAATACCTGTGAAATGATTTGATTATTTTGGATAATACCCTAGCTGTTGCCCTAAATTAAATTCCACATACTTGGCCTAGACATGCTAACCCATCATATTGAACCTAGAACAAACCCCGGACATTGATTTTTGTGCCTGATTTTAGTCACACAAAAGTCGTTACAAACGTCCGTGCATAAATTAATTAAATTGCGTAATTATGTTCGCTGCCCGTTCCAATTGATATTGAGACCCAACCTCAACCAGTTTTGACCAACCCAGATCCCGATATTATTGTACACTGAGCCTACTACACCAATGACCCTTGTCCAGCCTAATCTAGACTCCCGAATTTTATTTAAATTAAATTAGAAACACCGGTGCATTAATTACGAATTAATTAATGTGGCTACCCAACCTCAATTAAATTGGACCCAACTACAACCCAAACCCACATCCATACCCACAAGCCTCATACAATACACCATACACCATCTTAGTCCAATAAGGAACACCAAACATGGTGTTTGGTTACATTAAATCCCTAATCCCAATTATTGTGTAAATACCAAATTGTTCAGGGGCCTAATTGCAAAATTGTAATGAGTTGTCCCCCTCTCATTGTCCCAAACCATCATGGAGAAAAGAAGTGGTCATGACCAACCGTATGCTTTAATTTCTCCCCCTTTCCTATGTACTTACATTACTTTATGTAGGGCACATAATGGCCCTATATTTGAAATACTTAAATCCTAGCCCTCCCCTCATCATGTAGAAGCTTCCCCAACTCCCCAAAAATTTCCTACAGTCGGCCCTAACCCCAAGACAACCCCCCACTCTCTCTCCTACATATACCTTCATTTCAACACATTAAAATAAAAACAAAACCCAAAAATCCCAAAAACCCTAAACTCACCAAACCGAGCTCTCCCCTCAGCCCGACCCCAACCTTCCTCCCCGCGCCCGACTCCGGCCAAACGCCGCCACCGACCGCCACCACACAAACCCGACCACCCTTGCCTGCCTTCCCCCCACCTGCCACCTGAGCCACCGGCCACCACGACGCCGGAACAGCTCCCCCCACCGCCCGTACCAACCCGACTGCTCTCTTCCCCGAGTGCACAGCCGACCACCCTTCCACCTCGTACTCCGCCACCACCGCACCGTCGACCGCCAAAATTCATCGAAATCACCCCTACCCATCCTCTTTCTCCCGTAAACTTTTAGCCCCGGCCGCCACCACACCGAGGAGATATCGACCCCGCAACGCCGGTTGATCCAGACCGCGCAGCTCTGTGCCGACGACCCCGCACGACGCCGGAGCGCCGTCCGGCCACCCCCTCCGGCGACGGTCGACCACCGAGACCCCCTCGACCCGAGCTTCGCTGAGGTACATTATTTTGTGTATAAATATTGGTATTTGAATACGTATTTAAGGCTGTATATATAAATATATAGCTTCCTGTATTAGTTTAGGTATTTAAATACGCATTCAATAATAAATAGTGTATTTTGTATTTATCAGTATTCATATTTAAAATACTCCTGTATAGATTCTATAATATATATATATATATATATATATATTTATTGTAATTAGTATTATATATAATAGGATTATAGATGTGTATCTTGTGTATGTATATAAACACCTATTGCGTATAAATATATATATTTATATGTAGATATATATAATTATATGTATGTTTGTATAATGTATAAAATAGTAAGTATTTAATATAAATCATAATAAAAGTAATTTCTGTGATTTAATATTATATATAATATAATACTATTTTCTTAGTATATTTACGTATTAATACTTATACATATGTAGCATGTATATATATAAGTATGTATGTATGTATGTATGTACATTTTTAAAATATGAAGAATATTAAGTATATAAAATTTATTGTGTTAAATACATTTTCTGGAAATTAAGTATGTTATATGTATATATTATATATTAAATACTTATACGTATTGACCCTGTTGTATGTATATGTATATGTATATGTATATGTATATATATATATATATATATAAATATATATATATATATATATATATATATATATATATATATATATATATATATATATATATATATATATATATATATATATATATATAGATACCTGCACGTATGTGTACATATTTTATATACCTTTTATTATGTTGTATGTATATATTTATGTATCTTTCTATCTAAAAATAAGTATATGTATAAAGGTATGAATTTACGTTATTATCAATTATGTAGAGATATTTAATAAGTGTATTATTAGCATATACTAATTAATACATAAGTACTATTTTCGTGCTATTAAACAATTATATTATTTTTAATATAATTAAATAATATTAGTGTATATATAAATACTGGTATTAGCTATATATAAATACAGTCCCGACCCCTGACAGCTGTAGATACGAACAGTGTGTCTTAGTCGTGCTATTGTAGCAACTAATTTGGTCATTACTATATCCTATATAGGATTGCTGGACACTACCGCCGAGGCATCAGGAGCAGGACTTTGGATTTCGCAGCTACCCGGGACAGGCAAGTATACCTTGCTGATTTACTGCTTAAAATTAAATGATTAAATATTGCAAATATGCATAAACTGTGAGCGTCCGAGATTAACTCGGGTGCAGTCGACAATGCGTCGATGAGTAGAGTACTGGACCTAGTTGCTAGCTGACTCACCTTCTTCTGTGAGGATATTTTGATATCTTCCTTGACCATGGCACTATATACGTATCGCGATGATACATTCATATTGGGATGCGGGTCCGCGTACCCGATTCACTATCGGTGCATACGATATGCATCACGGATTAGTCTGTTTACTAGAGTAATATAGTTAGCTGAGACTTGGCATCTAGATACGGTACACTTAAGTCGTGCATTCGACTTGCGTATCTACATTGGGCGGAAAGGACAACTGATAAACGTATGGGATACCCCCATCAGACTCCGTGGTATCCAGAGGAACCACAGACCCGGTGACTCCCTATATTCAGATACCGTGCTCTACGGAGTGTTACGGACGTATATACATTGCAGACACCACGCCTTAGAGTATGGACGTTATACTTATATGCAGATACCTCATTCTTCGGAATGATGGATGTTGTAGATACCACACTCTAGAGGACGTTGGACGTTATGCCTACACCTACCTATACGTTCTGAGGTTGTCCTTATATTGCATTCACTTAGATGGTTAGCACACCCCTCTTTACTTTTATTCAGTACTATATCTGGCATGCTTATTGTATCTTGTTACGTCCCTCTGAGGACCTGGTTATCTTCCAGATCTGGACGAGGCCTATTATCCCACAGTTTACGGGCCAGGTGTGGAGGCAAGATTTGCTCTTGACGAGGAGCTAGAGGTACTTCCATCAGAGTACCCCTGATCAGACTGGTAGGCCTACCGCCTATGACTGGAGCTCCTTACCTAGTTAGCCGTTGTTCCAGTCACTCTTCTTATCAGCACATTATTTCAGACTATCAGTACTTTATCTCCAATATTTGTAGTGGGTTTGTTCCCACCAGAAATATTTCAGTTGTACTATGTCATTCGACTATGTCCTTATATTTGTCACGATCCGCACCCGATTTAGGGGCACGAGTGCGTGGGTACGTCCAGCCTACGCCGCAGCATCGGCGGTAGAACGCTGTCTAGGTCAAGTACTATCTAAATAATCTCACACTAGTATCCAACTCCATAAGGAGACACGGATAACACTATAAAATTAAAAATATACTCAATCACAACTACAGCACGATAAGAATTTGAAGAAATAAAAGAATACAGCACAAGTCTAACGACAACATAATCAGACCTGCAATCATTAACTTCCAATCTCCAAGAGTGTCGGAACCAGTCTACTAAGGTCACAGTCTGGAAAAATATTTTCCAGTCAGGAAGGAGCAAAGTACATCTCTAAATAGCAGTTCTATATAAATGACATAAACTATGTAGCAGTTCTAGATGGAAACATACCAGATGCATGTATAGGTACGAGAAATGTACAATGAGAGAAATACTGGAAATACTGTAAGTAAATACAGGAAAAGAACAATATGTCAATGAGCAGAATCCTATGACTAAGTGTGTGAGTACTAGCTTTAATATGTGATCGGCTTGGGAACTTGATCAGGCTGGTTACATGTGATTAGCTATGATTCACGAAGGTCAGGCTAACCGTTGGTTAGCTATGATGCATGTAGAGGTCAGGCTAATCACACGTAACAGCTATGAGGCACGGAGATGGTCAGGCCGCACCCGACGTGAGATGTGGGGTGAGCTATGATGCATGTAAAGTTGGGTATGATCACATATCTACACTAAAATACTCCCCACCCCCGACTGGTATAGTAGATCCAATCATGGTACGCTATGGCACGGGATTCCCTAGGAAGGTAGCAAATCTCCCCGGGAATCAGTGTCTGTACATGCACAAGATAACAAGGAAAACAAGTCTTGTACAAGCTACACCATGAATAAGAAATAACATCTCATGACGAGATCCGTGTATACCAATCCGTGTAACCAATGTGTCAAGAACATGGATATTTACACTAGATACAGTGAACATAGGAGATATCATAAATTAGAAACTAATCAGAGAATGTACTCGCCTTGGGTCCTTAGCTGGTAATTATTGATGTCCTGTTCCAGAGTATCCCCTGGGTAAACCAACAGTCCTATAAACATAACACAAGCAAAACCATATTTTCATCAGATGCTACACTAACACAGTCAAAAATACTGGTCTCTGGGCCATGTCAGGCAGGGCACTAGTCAACTAGGGTCATCTAGTATATTCATCAATTAAACGTAGTATTATTAACGATCAAATATAATACATATATACATTTATATACACCAAAATAAAAATATACTCATACCCTATATGTACACAAGTATATATATAATATATCAAATATACGTTTTTATACCAAAATACGTTTTTATTAAACATATACCCATACAAAATATATATACACATATATATATTTGTACCAAAATAATAATTATACTTTATACAGGTAATTATACCAATTAAATATATATATAACATTAATTACGAAAACATACATTGACATAAATTATATGAATACCGTTAAATTAATACCCATATATATTTAATACTTATTTATACTAAAATACATTTTGATATACATATATAGAAAAATAGAGGAATACGCAAGATATATATAAAATATATACACTAAATAGAAATACACTATATACATTAACATATATATATACTAAGAAATATTTATGCTAAAATACATTTTAGTACTTGTATACACACACACAAATACGCAATTACACAATTACATTAAATACCTACATACATACTTATACAATTAATTATTAATAAAATAAATAATATACATATCTTTAACATTACTAATTTATACACATAATAAATAACTAAATTATAAACAATGAACTTAATATATATATATTACTAAACTTATTATATGAAATTAATAAACTAATTATATGAAATTAATAACTAATTATATTTATTTACTAAATTAATTACAATAATTACTAAACTAATTATAATAATAATTAACTACTGATTTATAATTAACTAACTTGATTAATAATTAATTTTTGATTAATAAATAATTACCTGATTAGTAAATAATTAACTGATTAGTAATTAATTAACTAATCTAATTATATAATTAAAATAATTAAATACTAATTAATTAATCTAATTACTTAACCTTATTAACAGACAGAAGCAAAGGGGAGAGGGAAAGAGAAGGGCTCACGGAAGGGGGTTTTCCCGTCGAGGTCGCGGTGGGGGCTCCGTCGGGCAGGGCGTCGGCGCGGGGCTCCGTCGGGCGGTCGGCGCTCTGTTCGAGGCGATCGGCGGAGTTCGACGATGCGGCGGCTGTCGATCGACGGTTCTGAGGAGGTCCGAGGCGGTCTCCAAGCTCGACGCGGCGGTCGACGACTCGACGAGGGCTCTACGCGGGTGAGGCGGCGGCTTCGACAGATCTGAGGCGGCGGCAGATCTTCTGCGGCGGCGGCGTCGACTGGCTCGAGGAGGCGGCGCTCTGAAACGACGGTGGGTGTTCGTCTCGGGCGGCGGAAGCTCTACTCAGCGGCGGTGACGGGATCCGCGGCGGTCGAGATCTGGGCGGCCACCGGCGCTCGTCGGAGTTAGGTTAGGGTTAGGTTTTCTCTGGATGTGTCGGGGTCGTGTCCGGGGCTGGACACGGCGGTTGACGACTGTGGGGGGACGTGTCCGGGGCTGGACACAGGAATCTGATGTAGTACTGTACAGGGGTGGATGTGTCCAGATGGTGTCGGACACAAAATCGGTTGTAATGTTGTAACTGGACACAGAAAATGAATGGATACGATAGGACACCCGGGGTCGGACCCGAGGCCAACACGGCTGACACGGTAATGATGGACACACGGACACGAGCACACAAAATGGTGATGGCTTGTTGGCTTGTGGGAAAAAATTGTGGGGGCTAGCTAATAATTTGGAGATTAGGATTTCTTGGGAATGATGATGAGGGACTTAAATAGGGAGAGAGAGTTGTGGGCTAAAGGGTGAGGATTGGCCCAATAATGAATGGCCAGGATTAAGTATAAAGGACTTTTCATGTGGGAAGAATGAGGGTGTGTAGGGGAGACAGTAAACTGGTAAAGTTAATAGAAAAGTATTAAAATTTAAGAAAATATTTCAAGAGACTTTCAAAGGCTAACTGATTAAATTAGCTACTAATTAAACTTATTTTGCAAAAACCTTAGAAAATATGTAATTTGTTTATTTACTATTCCAAAAATGGATATGAAATTTTATTATGAAAATAACTAGTCCTATAATAATTTTATCAAATAAATAATTTATGATTTCAAGCCAATAAACATTTGAAACTAGAAAAATATATATATATATTATTATTTATTTATTTATTTTGTAATACATCGACATTTAGGAAAAATAATTTTTATAAAAGATTTTAAATAACCTTCTACATTCAAACATTGTTTAAAATCAAATAAAATTTCAAGGAGAAAATATTTTATAAACTTGATATTTTAAAATAATTTAAAATCTAAATATTTCGGGAATTTAGAAATCGGAGGTTACAAGTCTACCCACCTTAGAAAAATTTCGTCCTCGAAATTTAAGATCCTCAATAATTGCATTTACACATTGTATTGTTTCTATCAAAATTTAAATTTCAAACCAAATAATCATGAAGTAATTCCATATTGCTATTTCACAACCTTTCAAAAATTTATAACATCATATTCCTGAAAATCTTCAAGTTTTAAAATCAAATTCAAATTTTTATCATAATCTCCTCCCAAAATTTTTGTTCGTATCTAATTACTCAAGGATTTTAATATCCAATCCTCCAATTGAATTCCAATCAATGTATATTTATAACATTTAAAAAAAATCTGTATCCCAAATTTAAATTTTTAAACACTAATCCATGATTCATCTTACTCCTCTAACCCAAATTCAATTGATGCTTATTCAAATATAAATCCTCCTCCCGAGAATTAAATTTGACACTATTCCATTAATGATTTATTTCCTGATTTTCTTTTCTTTTTTCTTTTCTTTTTTTTTCTCAAATACTCAACGATGCGATACTTTCAGAATCTTCAATGCAACATCCATAATATAAACTATAAAATTTCTATCTTGCAATCAAATAGAAAAATGATAATCTCTCAAATTTTCTCAAATTTTATTAATCACTTTAATAATATCAAGATTTTTCTAAAATTAATAAATCCTCAATTTTGTCCTGTAAATTTCTTAATTCTCTATTTAAGTTAATGTTTGTCCTCGAATTTCAATCATACCTCGATTTTCATAAAATCAATGATCCATCAACTCCGTTATAACAACCCCTAAATTCTTTATTTAATTTAATGCTCATCCACAACTTTAATCCTCTTGTCTCTTTTTTTGTCAGTCATAACCTCGTCACAGATCTTTGCTATGGTCAAACCCTAATGATCATGGTTTAAGAAAATTTTACCTTCAGCCATGCAATTTAAGAAAATATATAGGTCATGTATTTTTTGTCATGGTATTTCAGTCTCTGTTAGGGTGTACTACTAGTTATATTCTAACAAGAAAAATCATGCATGTGAACCACAGTACTAGGAAAATCAATCAATCAATCGAAAGTCGAAAAAAGGAACATTAGGAGGGAAAGAAAGAACCTGCTAACATATTACTTGTAGTATCTACTATCTCTAACAAACACTTAACTCTAGCACATTCACTAACAAATTCCTATTCATGTACACTGGTACCCATATCAACTAATCATTAATCTACAAAATCCATGAATATATCCATATGGCACACACCTGTTTATTAATACCAAACCTGATACCAAGAACCTCTAATATTGCCATGGTTCAATAATGCATCCAAGTTGATCCCTCTATCTCTTTAGTACCATACCCTCTGTCAGTTCCCGTTCCTACTACAATTGTTCATACTAGTCGTTCTTATCACCCAATACGTCAAGCGCAGCACCATACTAAATACTGCTCTTTCCAATACAACTTTAGATGGACACCCAAGTCAGTCTGTGGTGCCATCTCAATCCGGCTCAAGTTATCAGATCCTTACACATGTATATCATCTTCTCATATATTAATATTCATATTTCTCATCCACCATAAATTTAATTCTCAAAATACTCATCAAGGTTTAACTTCTCGATCCACTTAAAAATAAATGCATATGCCTCCTCAAAGTCAGATACTCAACATCGAATAAAAATTTTTAATCACTTCTAAAATCTTTGTAGCCTTGACCATTTTTATTGAATCAATATTTGAAATCCTCAAAAAATTTAATGACATAATCTCAACCCCTTAATTATTCTAAAAATAAAATTTTATTTCCACCTTTTAATTTATAATTCCACAAGTGTACATATCAGTGCTCACGGTCTCTGATACTCAAGGTGCACTCAATACCTCTATTGTCTACAACTGTGTACTAAATTTGTACTACCCGAATCACTTGTACTATTACCTCCAATGATCAAAGTTATCATCAACTGTGTTTTCTTTCATGATTTCAATTTATGTCAATTGGTATATCATCTAATTATCAACACACAGAGTGCTTACTGTTATTAACGTCATCCTTGACTAATCCTCGATATAGAATCATTAGCACTCTTGGTATTATATCACTAGCTTCATTAATGGATCATTCATCAAGCTCATTATAACTCATGATTACATGTATCTACTATAACACTCATGTTTCTTTACTCTCATGGGCATGTATATGGTTCCTCATCTCGATGGTTGTATAGGTATTTCCTTTTAACCTTTCATAGCTTGTTACACTAATCTGTGATACGCTTCACCATCTTCATTACCTATTCCGATATTCCTCTACTCATGATACCTCGTTATATCTCCTCATGCATATAAATTTCTTTACCTTTAACACACCCGATATCAATTATCAGATTGAACGTCATGCTCTATTAATTCTTAACACAATTTCTTGGATACTTAAATGTTCACGTAGATCATCCAATTGCATAATCATGATTATCCAGGACGGGTATGTTGGCTCTGATACTAACTCTTGAACTATCACTGATACTCTATACTCTCCTTCTACTCACAGTCTCTAATGACCTTATCCTAGAACCATTGTTACAAGGTACTATGCTATGGGTTAATTCTAGATCAAGGCCTACTGCTCATATGTCCAACTAGGAAACACTTATAACTCACTAACAACACTCGACCAATACTAACACAAGACACAAACAAAATTACAAGTCACTAATTATCATACTTAACAAGGAACCCTCAAGGAATAGAAGCTCAAAAGGAATTGGATTGAGTACAGAAGGTATCTTTACTGCTAGTAAAGAAAAGAAGCGATGGAACAAAGTCCTGGAATAACAGAAATAGATAAGTCTTGAGATGATATTTTAAGAACCAATTTAAGATACAACCTGATAATCATACACGTCTGTCAGAAATCATGGCACACAGAATCCTCGCCACGCCAGTAAGCATAGATGCGATAAACGACAGGTTCCGTAACTAAGGTATGCAACTCTATAATCACGTCATCTAGAATCTTCGCCACGCCAACCGGTATGGCTGCAAAAGACTCTAAGCTTCATAACTATAGTATGTACATCCAAGTCAGGTTCCTACGTTCTCGTCACCACAGCTAATATGGCTGCGATAAACTCTAGGGTCCATAACCAAAGTAGACGTTTTACCTTTCTCACTGTCCTCATCAATATATGTCATCAGATGATACCATAAATTCTAGTCCGTAAAATTTATCTCAATTTGAAATCAACTCAACAACGATACCAGGAATTAAAGTTAACAACTGGTCAACAAGAATCAAACTTAACAATGATACCAAGAATTTAATTTAATAACTGATCAATAAGGATCAAGTTCAATAACAACAAGAGAGAGCAGACGGGAACAAGGGGGAAGGATTTTAAATTAGAATTTATAATGAGATTCTCAAGGGTCGTCCCAGGAATCTCTCAAATAATTTGTGATTGAGTATCCTCTCTCATCCTAGTATCCTATGTCCTATATCCTATAGCAGGTACGCAGTAGTACAACGATGATGTCGCACTACTACGATATCGCACAACTAGCGAAGTCAGACCTGCATGGGCCACGACTAAAAACATGTCACGACCCACACCCGATTTAGGGGCACGAGTGCGTGGGTACGTCCAGCCTACGCCGCAGCATCGGCGGTAGAACGCTGTCTAGGTCAAGTACTATCTAAATAATCTCACACTAGTATCTAACTCCATAAGGAGACACGAATAACACTATAAAAATGAACAACATACTCAATCACAACTACAGCACGATAAGAATTTGAAGAAATAAAAGAATACAGCACAAGTCTAACGACAACATAATCATACCTGCAATCATTAACTTCCAATCTCCAAGAGTGTCGGAACCAGTCTACTAAGGTCACAGTCTGGAAAAATATTTTCCAGTCAGGAAGGAGCAAAGTACATCTCTAAATAGCAGTTCTATATAAATGACATAAACTATGTAGCAGTTCTAGATGGAAATATACCAGATGCATGTATAGGTACGAGAAATGTACAATAAGAGAAATACTGGAAATACTGTAAGTAAATGCAGGAAAAGAACAATATGTCAATGAGCAGAATCCTATGACTAAGTGTGTGAGTACTAGCTTTAACATGTGATCGGCTTGGGAACTTGATCAGGCTGATTACATGTGATTAGCTATGATTCACGAAGGTCAGGCTAACCGTTGGTTAGCTATGATGCATGTAGAGGTCAGGCTAATCACACGTAACAGCTATGAGGCACGGAGATGGTCAGGCCGCACCCGACGTGAGATGTGGGGTGAGCTATGATGCATGTAAAGTTGGGTATGATCACATATCTACACTAAAATACTCCCCAACCCCGACTGGTATAGTAGATCCAATCATGGTACGCTATGGCACGGGATTCCCTAGGAAGGTAGCAAATCTCCCCGGGAATCAGTGTCAGTACATGCACAAGATAACAAGGAAAACAAGTCTTGTACAAGCTACACCATGAATAAGAAATAACATCTCATGACGAGATCCGTGTATACCAATCCGTGTAACCAATGTGTCAAGAATATGGATATTTACACTAGATACAGTGAACATAGAAGATATCATAAATTAGAAACTAATCAGAGAATGTACTCGTCTTGGGTCCTTAGCTGGTAATTATTGATGTCCTGTTCCAGAGTATCCCCTGGGTAAACCAACAGTCCTATAAACATAACACAAGCAAAACCACATTTTCATCAGATGCTACACTAACACAGTCAAAAATACTGGTCTCTGGGCCATGTCAGGCAGGGCACTAGTCAACTAGGGTCATCTAGTATATTCACCAATTAAACGTAGTATTATTAACGATCAAATATAATACATATATACATTTATATACACCAAAATAAAAATATACTCATACCCTATATGTACACAAGTATATATATAATATATCAAATATACGTTTTTATACCAAAATACATTTTTATTAAACATATACCCATACAAAATATATATACACATATATATATTTGTACCAAAATAATAATTATACTATATACAGGTAATTATACCAATTAAATATATATATAACATTAATTACGAAAACATACATTGACATAAATTATATGAATACCGTTAAATTAATACCCATATATATTTAATACTTATTTATACTAAAATATATTTTGATATACATATATAGAAAAATAGAGAAATACGCAAGATATATATAAAATATATACACTAAATAGAAATACACTATATACATTAACATATATATATACTAAGAAATATTTATGCTAAAATACATTTTAGTACTTGTATACACACACACAAATACGCAATTACACAATTACATTAAATACCTACATACATACTTATACAATTAATTATTAATAAAATAAATAATATACATATCTTTAACATTACTAATTTATACACATAATAAATAACTAAATTATAAACAATGAACTTAATATATATATATTACTAAACTTATTATATGAAATTAATAAACTAATTATATGAAATTAATAACTAATTATATTTATTTACTAAATTAATTACAATAATTACTAAACTAATTATAATAATAATTAACTACTGATTTATAATTAACTAACTTGATTAATAATTAATTTCTGATTAATAAATAATTACTTGATTAGTAAATAATTAACTGATTAGTAATTAATTAACTAATCTAATTATATAATTAAACTAATTAAATACTAATTAATTAATCTAATTACTTAACCTTATTAACAGACAGAAGCAAAGGGGAGAGGGAAAGAGAAGGGCTCACGGAAGGGGGTTTTCCCGTCGAGGCCGCGGTGGGGGCTCCGTCGGGCAGGGCGTCGGCACGGGGCTCCGTCGGGCGGTCGGCGCTCTGTTCGAGGCGATCGGCGGAGTTCGACGACGCGGCGACTGTCGATCGACGGTTCTGAGGAGGTCCGAGGCGGTCTCCGAGCTCGACGCGGCGGTCGACGACTCGACGAGGGCTCTACGCGGGTGAGGCGGCGGCTTCGACAGATCTGAGGCGGCGGCGGATCTTCTGCGGCGGCGGCGTCGACTGGCTCGAGGAGGCGGCGCTCTGAAACGACGGCGGGTGTTCGTCTCGGGCGGCGGAAGCTCTACTCAGCGGCGGTGAGGGGATCCGCGGCGGTCGAGATCTGGGCGGCCACCGGCGCTCGTCGGAGTTAGGTTAGGGTTAGGTTTTCTCTGGATGTGTCGGGGTCGTGTCCGGGGCTGGACACGGCGGTTGACGACTGTGGAGGGACGTGTCCTAGGCTGGACACAGGAATCTGATGTAGTATTGTACAGGGGTGGATGTGTCCAGATGGTGTCGGACACAAAATCGGTTGTAATGTTGTAACTGGACACAGA
This sequence comes from Iris macrosiphon, assembly GCA_036927795.1. NCBI lineage: Eukaryota > Viridiplantae > Streptophyta > Magnoliopsida > Asparagales > Iridaceae > Iris > Iris macrosiphon. The sequence continues at coordinate 11,500,587 of JAYESA010000003.1, forward strand.
AAATGAATAGATACGATAGGACACCCGGGGTCGGACCCGAGACCAACACGGCTGACACGGTAATGATGGACACACGGACACGAGCACACAAAATGGTGATGGCTTGTTGGCTTGTGGGAAAAAATTGTGGGGGCTAGCTAATAATTTGGAGATTAGGGTTTCTTGGGAATGGTGATGAGGGACTTAAATAGGGAGAGAGAGTTGTGGGCTAAAGGGTGAGGATTGGCCCAATAATGAATGGCCAGGATTAAGTATAAAGGGCTTTTCATGTGGGAAGAATGAGGGTGTGTAGGGGAGACAGTAAACTGGTAAAGTTAATAGAAAAGTATTAAAATTTAAGAAAATGTTTCAAGAGACTTTCAAAGGCTAACTGATTAAATTAGCTACTAATTAAACTCATTTTGCAAAAACCCTAGAAAATATGTAATTTGTTTATTTACTATTCCAAAAATGGATATAAAATTTTATTATGAAAATAACTAGTCCTATAATAATTTCATCAAATAAATAATTTATGATTTCAAGCCAATAAACATTTAAAACTAGAAAAATATATATATTATTATTTATTTATTTATTTTGTAATACATCGACATTTAGGAAAAATAATTTTTATAAAAGATTTTAAATAACCTTCTACAATCAAACATTGTTTAAAATCAAATAAAATTTTAAGGAGAAAATATTTTATAAACTTGATATTTTAAAATAATTTAAAATCTAAATATTTCGGGAATTTGGAAATCGGAGGTTACAATATTCCAGTCTTTCATTTCAGTATTTTACTTGTTGTTTGTGGATGAGATTAGACACTGCCTGTTGATATATTAGACTTGTTAGATTTAGGACAGTGTAGCACACTTCGCCAGGATCCATTAAATTGGGATATCCTCGAAGACGTGTCAGCTGGCCAATGCCACGTGGCCTAGTTCCATAATATTTTGGGACTGGGGCGTGACATGGTTTTAGTGGTGGTCCATGCAGGTCTGTAACATTAAATGTTTATCGCTTGTGGTATGGCAATGTGCCCAGCGAGCCTGCAATAGGATAGAAATTACTAGGTCTCATCCACTTGATTACGCCTTTGAACCTCTTCCGAATTATAATATATTTGTATCCTGTTTGATTTATTCCGTACTCTCTCTAATGAAGTTCTATCTCTTACAGCGAGATGAACCTTCGGAGCCGCCGTGAGATACTTGGTGCCATAGTGCCACCTGCAGCACCGAGGGAGGATACGATACAGGGATCACCCAGACAGCAGCCTCAGCCAGAGGCAGAGGTGATCCCTCAGGCCCCGATGATGCACTAGCATCAGGTCTCTCCCGATGAGGAGACACAGCAGCCAGAGGGCCAGGCATCACAGACGATTCCGAGGCAGTACTTCGAGGGACAGACCTCGAGGGCGACACCGATGCCACAGTACGAGAGGCCAACACCCGAGGAGACACCAAGAAGACAGCCGGAGGTACCGCTTCCACCACCTCCACCGTTTCTACCTCAGATGCCACCAGCGGAGGGACAGCCCCAGATAATGCTGTTCTTCCAGATGATGATGCAGGCCCAGTAGCAGCAGACGGAGACTCTGAGACAGGGTCTGATGGCAGTACTATAGAGGGCATCTGCCCAACCAGCACCAGCACCAGCACCAATAACTGCCCAGCGAGCAGGCAATGTATGAGGCTTCAGACAGATGGGCCCGGATACCTTCTTGGGCAAGGAGACGGCAGAGGAGATCTCAGACTGGGTCTCCAACACTGAGATGCTGTTAGAGGGTTCGCAGCTACACCCCGATCTCTGGATGACCGCGGTGAGGGCCCAACTCACAGGCAACGCCCATCACTGGTGGGACTCTATAGAGCGCAGCATTGGCCGACAGCAGACTTGGGAGGAATTTCTAGAGCACTTCAACACGAAGTATTTCCCAGCTACGGTAAGGAACGCCCTGTACTCTCAGTTCCTGCACCTGGAGCAAGGGAACCTGACTGTGGACGCCTACGACGGAGAGTTCAGCAGACTCAGCCAATTTGGAGCAGCCCTGATCCCTAATGACCTGGAGAAAGCCAGGAGATTCCACCATGGCCTCTCTCAAGAGCTGCAGAGGTACACTACTACCCAGACGAGGATCTCTTATGAAGAGGTCCTATCAGAGGCGAGGATCCAGGAGGCTATAGGAGGAGGAGGAGGAGCGAGACGTTCCAGCGTGAACGTACCAGCCAGGACCCAGCAAGGAGCGGGAGGACCGATCAGCCGTCCAGGAGCGCAGGCGCAGTAGAGGACAGTGTCGTACCAGCAGAAGGAGCTTTCGACCTGTCACTTCTGTGGCAAGAGGGGACACGTCATCAGAGACTGCCGAAAGAAGCTCGGGCTCTGCATGGTCTGTGGAGCCAGCCAGCACCTTGCTAGAGATTGCCCCCAGCGCAGAGACGCAGCACCCCAGACTGGACAGAGACCACCAGCAGCACCACTGAGGATACTACCCCCAGCAGGAGGCCAGCGTCCACCAGCTACCGGAGGACAGCAAAGAGGACCACCCTTGGTTCCACAGGAGGCACACTTCAACCAGGCCCGACAGCAGGCAGGAGGGCAGAGGCGCGGGCAAGCCTTTGCTTTAGCATCTATTGAGGAGGAACCAGAAGGAGAGGCTATCGCAGGTACAATTCTAGTTGCATCATTACCTGCAACTGCACTGTTTGATTCTGGAGCTATATTGTCATTTATATCTAGTAGATTCGTAGCAATGCATAGAGTAGCAACCTCCCCTTTACCTAAGAGTTGGAGAATACTTACTGGAGGAGGCATCGTACAGGTTACCAGCACCATTAGAACGTGTTCGGTAGTAGTTTGTGGTAGAGAGATGAGAGCGCGATTGTTGGTACTCCCAATGCCAGCTTTCGACGTAGTTCTGGGCATGGACTGGTTAAGCCAGTACAATGTCGTGCTGGATTGCCGGAAGGGTAGCATTACTATTAGACTGCCAGGACACCCGGAGTTTAAATTCATGCGAGGCACTATCGAGCGAGGAGTAGGACACGCAGCAGGAGCTTACATGGCGATGGCACCCCCAGAAATCGTTGCAGAGTTCAAGGATGTTTTCCCAGAGGAGTTGCCAGGCCTACCGCCTGATAGAGAGGTGGAGTTCACCATTGAGCTAATACCTGGAGCAGCATCGGTATCATCAAATGTGTACCGGTTGGCAAAGAAGGAGCTTGACGAGCTGAAGCTACAGCTAGAGGAGTTGCAGGAGTTGCAGATCAAGGGATTCGTTCGTCCTAGTACATCACCCTGGGGAGCACCAGTGCTGTTTGTACCAAAGAAGGATGGGACGTTCCGGATGTGCATTGATTACAGAGCACTTAATGCTCTGACTATCAAGAACAAGTACCCTCTACCGCGAATCAACGATCTGTTCGACCAGCTGACAGGAGCAGTGGTGTTCACGAAGATCGACTTGAGATCGGGCTACCATCAAGTGAAGGTGCGAAGGGAGGACATTCCAAAGACAGCATTTAGAACTCGTTATGGTCACTACGAGTTCTTAGTGATGCCTTTCGGATTGACAAATGCGCCTGCTGTGTTTATGAACCTGATGAACCGAGTCTTCCATGAGTATCTGGACCAGTTCATGGTAGTCTTCATCGACGACATATTGGTGTATTCGAAGAGCCACGAGGAGCATGGGGAGCACTTGAGGCTAGTGCTAGAGACGCTGAGACGAGAAAGGCTTTATGCCAAGCTGAGCAAGTGCGAGTTTCTTCTAGATCATGTCACATTTCTTGGACACGTTATCTCAGAAGATGGCATTTCAGTAGATCCCGCGAAGATTTCATCAGTAAAGACGTGGCCGACCCCTACCAACGTCACGGAGGTGAGGAGTTTCCTAGGACTTGTCGGATATTACCGGAGGTTCATAGAGAACTTTGCAAGGATCGCAGAGCCGATGACCCGCTTGACCCACAAGGATCAGGAGTTCACCTGGACAGAGGAGTGTCAGACGGCGTTAGACGAGCTGAAGAGGCGTCTAACTACAGCACCCATCTTGACCATACCTTCTTGACCCGGAGGATTCGTGATCTATAGCGATGCGTCCAGGAAAGGATTAGGATGCGTTTTGATGCAGCATGGGAAGGTTGTGGCCTATGCCTCTAGACAGTTGAGGACCCATGAGAAGAACTATCCTACCCACGACTTGGAGCTTGCCGCAGTGATCTTTGCTTTGAAGCTTTGGAGACACTACCTGTACGGAGAGCGCATAGAGATATTTACCGATCACAAGAGCCTGAAATACGTCTACACACAGAAGGACCTGAATCAGAGGCAGAGACGTTGGCTCGAAGTGATGGCAGACTTCGAGATTGAGCTGCAGTACCATCCGGGAAAGGCTAATGTGGTAGCCGATGCTTTAAGCAGGAAGCCCATAGCATTTTCCTGACTACCCAACAACATTTGTTGAGATATCTAGAATAGTTGGGTATCGAAGTCATTATGCCCGGAATAGACGGCCAGATGTCGAGTTTCCAGGTGCAATCGACATTGGTGGAGAGAATCAAGGCTGCTTTGCCGACAGACGCCAGATTTCATAGGCTTCGACAGAGGACAGAGGATGGAATACAGACGGGACTGCGTATACACGAGGACGGGACCTTGAGATATGGAGATCGTCTCTATGTTTCGAATGGAGAGCTACGCCAGGAGCTGATGACGGAGGCACACAGTTCGACCTATTCTATACATCCAGGAGGCACGAAGATGTACCGAGACCTGAGGCAGTACTACTGGTGGCACGGGATGAAGAGGGAGATAGCCCGCTTTGTGGCTAAGTGTCTGGTGTGTCAGCAAGTCAAGGCTGAACATCAGAGGTCTGCCGGATTACTTCAGCTGCTCCCAATATCGGAGTGGAAATGGGAGCACATTACCATGGACTTCGTCACGAGTTTTCCTAGGAGTCCTAGTGGTCGCAATGTCGTATGGGTAATCGTAGATAGACTCACCAAGTCTGCCCACTTTTTACCCTTCAGAGTAGGGCAATCTACAGATGTCTTGGCAAACATATACATGAGGGAGATTGTACGATTGCATGGAGTGCCAGTCAGTATCGTGTCTGACCGGGATACGAGGTTTACATCATACTTTTGGAGGAGCATGCAAGAGAGTCTTGGTACCCGCCTTAAGTTCAGTACTTCGTACCACCTGCAGACAGATGGACAATCCGAGTGCACCATTCAGACGCTGGAGGACATGTTGAGGGCTTGCATGCTTGACTTCAGCGGTTCATGGGAGGACCACTTGCACTTGGTTGAATTTTCCTACAACAATAGCTATCAGGCGAGCATTCAGATGGCTCCCTATGAGGTATTGTATGGTAGGAAGTGTCGATCCCCAGTATGTTGGAGCGATGTAGGCGAGAGGCAGATTCTAGGGCCAAAGCTGATCATCCATACAGTGGAGAAGGTGAATTAGATCCAGGGGCATCTACGAGCAGCACAGGACAGGCAGAAGCATTGGGCTAATGTGCATCGACGACCCTTAGAGTTCCAGGTGGGAGAATATGTATTCCTGAAGATTTTACCTACCAGAGGAACTATCAGATTTGGAGGCAGAGGGAAGCTGAGTCCGAGGTACATCGGACCCTTCGATGTGCTAGAGCGAGTCGGAGAAGTTGCTTACAGATTGGCCTTGCCGCAGACACTGGAAGGAGTTCACGACGTCTTTCATGTATCTCAGCTGAGGAGGTACATACCTGATCTGAGTCATGTGCTTGACCACTCGGAGATCACCGTTGGTCCAAGCTTGTCATACCAGGAGGAGCCGGTAGAGATCCTAGACCGAAGAGAGAAGGTACTGCGAGGCCAGACTATCCCTCTAGTTCGTGTCGTATAGAGGCATCATGCACCAGGTGAATCAACCTGGGAACGAGAGGAAGATATTCGGCAACGCTTTCCCCATCTCTTCGAAGGCCTAGGTATGTGATAGTACTTATTTCATTCAATAGTTTTGATATATGTTTATTTTAATTTTGAGGACGAAATGCTCTAAGGAGGGTATGTTGTAAACCCCCTCGACCAGAAATTAGGGTTAACTAATTTAATGAGAATGATTAGGGTTAACTTGAATTAATTATGATTTAATATATAGTATTATAAATACCTGTGAAATGATTTGATTATTTTGGATAATACCCTAGCTGTTGCCCTAAATTAAATTCCACATACTTGGCCTAGACATGCTAACCCATCATATTGAACCTAGAACAAACCCCGGACATTGATTTTCGTGCCTGATTTTAGTCGCATAAAAGTCGTTACAAACGTCCGTGCGCAAATTAATTAAATTACGTAATTACGTTCGCTGCCCGTTCCAATTGATATTGAGACCCAACCTCAACCAGTTTTGACCAACCAAGATCCCGACATTATTGTACACTGAGCCTACTACACCTATGACCCTTGTCCAGCCTAATTTAGACTCCCAGATTTTATTTAAATTAAATTAGAAACATCGGTGCATTAATTACAAATTAATTAATGTGGCTATCCAACCTCAATTAAATTGGACCCAACTCCAACCCAAACCCACATCCACACCCACAAGTCTCATACAATACACCATACATCATCTTAGTCCAATGAGGAACACCAAACATGGTGTTTGGTTACATTAAATCCCCAATCCCAATTATTGTGCAAATACCAAATTGTTCAGGGGCCTAATTACCAAATTGCAATGAGGTGTCCCCCTCTCATTGGCCCAAACCATCATGGAGAAAAGAAGTGGTCATGACCAACCGTATGCTTTAATTTCTCCCCTTTCCTATGTACTTATATTACTTTATGTAGGGCACATCATGGCCCTACATTTGAAATACTTAAATCCTAGCCCTCCCCTCATCATGTAGAAGCTTCCCCAACTCCCCAAAAATTTCCTACAGCCGGCCCTAACCCCAAGACAGCCCCCCCACTCTCTCTCCTACATATACCTTCATTTCAACACATTAAAATAAAAACAAAACCCAAAAATCCCAAAAACTCTAAACTCACCAAACCGAGCTCTCCCCTCAGCCCGACCCCAACCTTCCTCCCCGCGCCCGACTCCGGCCAAACGCCGCCACCGACCGCCACCACACCAACCCGACCACCCTCGTCTGCCTTCCCCCCACCTGCCACCTGAGCCACCGGCCACCACGACGCCGGAACAGCTCCCCCCACTGCCCGCACCAACCCGACTGCTCTCTTCCCCGAGTGCACAGCCGACCACCCTTCCACCTCGTACTCCGCCACAACCGCACCGCCGACCGCCAAAATTCACCGACATCACCCCCTTCCCATCCTATTCCTCCTCGTAAATTTTCAGCCCCGGCCGCCACCACACCGAGGAGATATCGACCCCGCAGCGCCGGTTGATCCAGACCGCGCAGCTCTGTGCCGATGACCCCGCACGACGCCAGAGCGCCGTCCGGCCACCCCCTCCGGCGACGGTCGACCACCGAGACCCCCTCGACCCGAGCTTCACTGAGGTACATTATTTTGTGTATAAATACTGATATTTGAATACGTATTTAAGGCTGCATATATAAATATATAGCTTCCTGTATTAGTTTAGGTATTTAAATACGTATTCAATAATAAATAGTGTATTTTGTATTTATCAGTATTCATATTTAAAATACTCCTGTATAGATTATGTAATATATATATATATATTTATTGTAATTAGTATTATATATAATAGGATTATAGATGTGTATCTTGTGTATGTATATAAACACCTATTGCGTATAAATGTATATATTTATATGTAGATATATATAAATATATGTATGTTTGCGTAATGTATAAAATAGTAAGTATTTAATATAAATCATAATAAAAGTAATTTCTGTGATTTAATATTATATATAATATAATACTATTTTCTTAGTATATTTACGTATTAATACTTATACATATGTAGCATGTATATATATAAGTATGTACGTATATATGTACATTTTTAAAATATAAAGAATATTAAGTATATAAAATTTATTGTGTTAAATACATTTTCTGGAAATTAAGTATGTTATATGTATATATTATATATTAAATACTTATACGTATTGACCCTGTTGTATGTATACGTATATGTATATATATATATAAATATATATATATATATATATATATATATATATATATATATAGATACCTGCACGTATGTGTACATATTTTATATACCTTTTATTATGTTGTATGTATATATTTATGTATCTTTCTATCTAAAAATAAGTATATGTATAAAGGTATGAATTTACGTTATTATCAATTATGTAGAGATATTTAATAAGTGTATTATTAGCATATACTAATTAATACATAAGTACTATTTTCGTGCTATTAAACAATTATATTATTTTTAATATAATTAAATATTATTAGTGTATATATAAATACTGTTATTAGCTATATATCAATACAGTCCCGATCCCTGACAACTGTAGATACGAACAATGTGTCTTAGTGGTGCTATTATAGCGACTAATTTGGTCATTACTATATCCTATATAGGATTGCTGGACACTACCGCCGAGGCATCAGGAGCAGGACTTTGGATTTCGCAGCTACCCGGGACAGGCAAGTATACCTTGCTGATTTACTGCTTAAGATTAAATGATTAAATGTTGCAAATATGCATAAACTGTGAGCATCCGAGATTGACTCGGGTGCAGTCGATAATGCATCGATGAGTAGAGTACTGGACCTAGTTGCTAGCTGACTCACCTTCTTCTGTGAGGATATTTTGATATCTTCCTTGACCATGGCACTATACACGTATCGCGATGATACATTCATATTGGGATGCGGGTCCGCGTACCCGATTCTCTATCGATGTGTACGACATGCATTACGGATTAGTCTGTTTACTAGAGTAGTATAGTTAGCTGAGACTTGGCATCTAGATACGGTACACTCAAGTCGTGCATTCGACTTGCGTATCTACATTGGGCAGGAAGGACAACTGATAAATGTATGGGATACCCCCATCGGACTCCGTGGTATCTAGAGGAACCACAGACCCGGTGACTCCCTATATTCAGACACCGCGCTCTACGGAGTGTTACAGACGTATATACATTACAGACACCATGCCTTAGAGTGTGGACGTTATACTTATATACAGATACCTCATTCTTCAAAAAGATGGACGTTGCAGATACCACACTCTAGAGGACGTTGGACGTTATGCCTACACCTACCTATACGTTCCGAGGTTGTCCTTATATTGCATTCACTTAGATGGTTAGCACACCCCTCTCTACTTTTATTCAGTACTATATCTGGCATGCATATTGTATCTTGTTACGTCCCTCTCAGGACCTGGTTATCTTCCAGATCTGGACGAGGCCTATTATCCCACAGTTTATGGGCCAGGTGTGGAGGCGAGGTTTGCTCTTGACGAGGAGCTGGAGGTACTTCCATCAGAGTACCCCTGATCAGACTGGTAGGCCTACCGCGTATGACTGGAGCTCCTTACCTAGTTAGCCGTTGTTCCAGTCAATCTTCTTATCAGCACTTTATTTCAGACTATCAGTACTTTATCTCTAATATTTGTAGTGGGTTTGTTCCCACCAGACATATTTCAGTTGTACTATGTCATTCGACTATGTCCTTATATTCCAGTCTTTTATTTTAATATTTTACTTGTTGTTTGTGGATGAGATTAGACACTGCCTGTTGATATATTAGACTTGTTAGATTTAGGATAGTGTAGCACACTTCGCCAGGATCCATTAAATTGGGATATCCTCGAAGACGTGTCAGCTGGCCAATGCCACGTGGCCTAGTTCCATAATATTTTGGGTCTGGGGCGTGACACTCGTGGAGTAGCCAATGCGCGTAAGCGATTCGTAGTTATCCGTTTCTGGTCTTGTTTTAGCCCGTGCCTATTGGTTCGTGACCTCAGCCCCAACCTAGTAAATTGTAACTTGTTAATAATAACCTGGTTTTCCTAAAAGTTGTAGTTTTCTTGCTTTAACTATATTGTCTCTGGAAAGTACATAACTTTCATTTTTAGGGAAACGATATTTTCCTAAGTATCTTGTGATGTGTTTCGACCGTGTCATCTCTGTTGACGGTTATTCTTTGATTGCGAGGACGCAATCCTCTTAAGGGGGGTAGATTGTAAACCCCCTATTTTTTCAAAATTTTAAATTTGGATTTTTCACAATTTTCTGGAATTTTCTGTAATTTTTTTGTAATTCAAAATAGGGTTTTAATTATTAAATAATTTTTAAATGATAATAAAAAATATTAAAATATTAGGAAAATAATATTTTTGGGTATAAAATGAAAAACTGGACTTAGGATAATTTTTCTGGAATTTATTGGGCCCCGGACCTATTTTAAAACACCTGAAAACTATTATTTGAAATTATTTATTTATTTATTTATTAATTATTTAATGATTTAATTAATTATTTGTTTATTTTTAATAAAATTCAACCCAGCGGCCCGGCCCAAACTCAGCCCGGCCCAGCCCAACCGCTCGCCCCTATCGGGTCGGGTCGGGTCGGGTCGGGTCCACCCGCCGCCCGACCCGCTACCCGCTACCCGCCTGAACCCGTCTCCCCTCCCACGAAACCCTGTGCCCGCGTCTCCCGGCGGAGCCGCCGCCTCCGGCCCGCTCCGCCAGGCCACCTTGCCACGCCTCCGCCTTCTCCGCCACCCCTCCGCCTCGCTCGGCCGTCCCTTCCCCTATTTAAACCCCATCTCTCCCCTCACGGATCTCCCCTCCACCGCCCTAGCCTACCCCGCCACCACCACCGGCTCCGCCATCGCCAGCCCAGCCCGCCTCGCCGTGCCCCGCCGACGGCAGCCGTCTTTCTCCTCTTCTCCTCCCTCCTCCTCTCCTCGTCGACGAGGCCGCAGCCGCAGCAGCGAGCAACAGCGGCAGGAGCTTCGGCCGCTCCCCGCGCCGCCTCCGCCGCCTCTAGCGCCGCCGTGTCCCCGCGCTGCCCTCGGCCCCCTCCGCCTCAGCCCGGCCGCCCTGAGCTGCCGCAGAGCCGCCGGAATCCCAAACCCTAACCCTAATTCCTAATTCGGACACAGGACACAGTGTCTTGTGTCGTATCGGACATGATTTTATCCTCGATTTTTTAGCCCAGTTCAGGTACTCATATCTTTCTGCTCGTAGCTCTGATTTCGATTCCGTAATTTGTGTTGCGAAGCCTGTATGATCCTTTCGGTGCCCGGATAAACCGCTTGGGGCATCGCGTCCTGTGGTGATCGCACACCGCGATCCAAAAACAGGAAAAATAATGCCCTGTTTCACCCCGGAACCGAGTATGCCCCACCAAACGGGACGACTTGGTCACGCGCGGTCTTCACAGATACGTGCGCGTCGTTGATACGGACGTGCGGGATTTCGCAGAAGTCGATTCGGGTGTGCATGCACACCGGGATCAACACGTATCCGCAGACATCACCCCGTATCTGACTTTTCTGAATTTTATCCTAACTTTGTGTACACACGTCGGATCAAAACGAAACTTGCGCCATCGGACTCGTAGCGATACGCTGGTCCTGTGACCCAAGTTTGGTTCAATTCTGAGGACGTTGACGAAATCGCGTGTCGTGGGCCCCACAGGCCCCGCTCGACGGGCGATTTTGTGATCGGCTCATCGGAATCCAATTCTGGAAGTTCTATTGGGTTCGTATCATCGTTCCTGACCTGTTGACACTAAGTTTGGTGAATTTGGAGACCTTTGACCCTGACACATTTTTTGGTGCAAAGCGGGCCCACATGTAGACCCCGTTTTGACCCAAAATTGCCATTTTTGCCTTTGTCTCCAAATTAGACTCAAGGATAGGCATTTTTAGCTGATTGATATTTTTTGGATCTGATGGTGATGTTTGTTTCAGGAACCGGAGTACCGCCTGCAATTCCAGCTGAAGTCAGAGCCACAATTGGAGCCGGAACCACAGGCAAGTGTACCTCGCCAAAACTTGCAGTCTTGTTAAATATTCCTTGGCTTATTTATACATCTGTAGGCAAGTATACCTTGTCAAACCCTGCAGTTTGCTATTTATTTTCTTGGCTTAATTTAGCATCAGTGGGCAAGTAAAGCTTGCCAATTCTCAGTAGTTTCTGTTATAATATTTTACTTGAGTTCTTGTAGTTTCATATGTAAACTTGTTTTAACTGCTTAACCTAGGAAACGTGTGACGTGCTTAGTGTCCGATCATAGTCGGGTGCCAACCCCGTACGCGGTGTTGGGTACGTCATTTAGAGATGGACATTCGATACCCTTACTCTTGGTACTTGTCCTATCAAGTACAACAGAACCCAGGACACTTGACACTATTCATGGACATGATCTTTTTGAGATATTCATGGTGATTCTGTATAGGATACAGACTTTATGGCATTGACATTATGTTCCTAGATATTATATGACTTGTTGCATTAGATATGATCTTACGTGACATGGACATGGGGCCACATGGACATGGGACGTGTGATTACATTGGGTGGGGAGAGACACACAGGCTACAGGCTGATCATATATATATACCCCTATTATTGTGAGGCACAAGACTCTCGAGCAGAGCTTGGCCATTTACGTGTTATTACTGCTACCGGCTCCCCGACATAGAGCTGGTAGTGGCTCAGCCTGAGTTCTAGTGATGCTCTCAACTTGCATTTATCACTTAGCTGGTTACATAGTTTACCCTGCTGTTTCATTTAATTTCTGTATTGCATTTATTTTGGCTTGTATTATCTGTACCTTGTTATGTCCCCTAAGGACCTGGAATGGACTATGTCCCCAGGTATAGCCGAAGAGATCCATCCAGAGATACACCGTACAAGAGCACTTCCAGGAGCTGTACCAGGACCTGAGGACGAAATTGTACCCAAGGACTTCTCCTGAGCATTAGTGGTATATAGTCAGTTATTTCTGTTTCTATTTCCAGTTCCTTTATTTCCTGTCTATTTGCTTTGATGTATCAGACTTGTTCTTGGATTGTTCACCGAGACACTTTTATTGAGATTGTTAGTTTATATTATTTGTATTTATTCTGGCATTTAATCTGTGATTATCTGTTGTAGATGAGATTAGAATAGTCTGTGACCTGTATCATTGGTTCTATTTCCTGTTAGACTACAGCTTAAGCATGCCCTGATGGATCCATTAAATTGGGTTGTCCATCGGTACGTGCTGCTGGCCATTGCCACTTGTCCAGTCCCTCGGCATTTTAGGACTGGGGCGTGACACTCTTTAGAAACCCCGTTTAACCTTGCTTTTCGCAATAGGTCCTTGCGATGCTAGTTTGGATCGCTAGTTGCTCAGGACGTCAGGCGAGTACATTCTCTGATAGTTTTTATTATCTGATGATTATTATGATTCAGCTTCTAGTATAGTATTATCTAGTTTTTCTGGCACGACACGGACTAGTATTTCTGGATTCATTTACTTGCGACACGTATATTTCATGTTTCTGGCCTCTATTCTGGAATCACCTACTAGCATCACCTACTGGCATCACATCGTGACTCACTACAGGCATCACTCATATTTCTGGCTGGACTCATACCTGATTTGTGTGTCGGGTCTTGGATTAACTTGTACTAGTCGGGGCGGGGAAATATTCGAGTAGACATGTAAACATTTTCAACTGGAATCACTGGAATCACTCCCTCGTGTCTAATCTGGAATGATAGCAGCCGAGCACCCAGTGCACGGTGAGCCATACTTACCCCTAGTCGGTTACATGTCGAAACAGGTATTTCAAAGACACGAGTTCATTCTTCTCGTCTGGACTCACTTGCATTTCTTGACTGGTCTCACTTATACTTTCTGGACTTGACTCATTACATGTATCTCTTGCCGGACTCACTCCACGAGATTGTGCACATACTTGATCTTAGTTTAGATTTCTTGTATCCTGCAGTTATTACTATCTTGCTTTTGATTTTCATGCATCTTTACCTTTATGCACCAGTTGATAGATATATATATTTTCTTGTTCATACTTTATTTCCTTCACCTTGCTACTTGCTACAACTATTTTATAGTTTTTATCATTTAACTGGGACTGCTGTTAGAGGTGTACTTGCTCAAATCCTGACTGGATATATTTTTCAGAGGATCCGGAGGATTGGTGTCCGACGTTTTATGGACCTCAGCCTGTCGATGGTGCAGACAGGGATCCCCTAGTTCAGGAGTAATTTTCGGGTTGGTAGCCGGGATCACTAGAACCTCAATTGTTGTATTTATTACCTTTTGGTACCGGATTTGTCCCCGACTTTTGGTTGAGACCTTGTATTGTATATGATTCAGGATATTGTTGTATTATTACTATTGTTGTTGCTTTAGTAGTAGTTGTTGGTTAGACTTTGTAGTTGTTAGACTTCTGTGTTATCTTATCGTGCTTAGATTCGTGATTGAGTACTTGTGTTATCTTTATCATATTGCTCCTCCATTTGGAGTTGAGATATTGACATGTACCTATATTATTGTGTAAGATTGTTAGCTAGATAGTAGACCTAGACAGCGTTCTACCATCGATGCTGCGGCGTAGACTGGACGTACCCACGACTCATGCCCGATTTTTTGGGTGCGGGTCGTGACAATTGTCATGCCCCGATTTTGTTGAACCTAATGTCACCACTAGACATGGTGTCGAACAAGTCTAAATTGAACTTGTACAAGTCGTGAACATGCACGGTTGATAAAATATTCCAGAATCAAAATCGTTGTAGCAGAAATAAGCAAAAAAGTTGATAGACACAAAATATATGATAATGATTCTCTTTAGATAATTTGCAGTAGAATTACGACTCTTAGTCCAAAAGAATAACTCGACTACAAACAATGAATCTTATTACAATGAATTATGCTACATAACTTAAAACTAGTGAAACTAATACGATTAACAATGTACCAAACATTATATCCTTTATGAACAAAAGATAATATCTTCTAGAATAGCAGCTTCAAGTTACCAAATAATCTCCAAAGGCCTCAATTTAAGTTCATATTCTTATTCGTTTATGTTCTATATTTTATTAGCAATTGATAATTTTTTTATTCTTTTCGACTTTTTTTTAAGTTAATTTTCAAATTGAAATTTGACATTCCTTTGGGCCAACCTGGATCCTGCTCAATTCGGACCGTGTTTAAGATTTTCTACCATTGGCCCTATTATGTCCTAATTTTCAACAATCGAGTTATTTTTTTCATTTTTTGAGTTGTCCGACGTTACACTCGGGACTTTATGCACCCCGCGTTGCATGTCCTTTGGAACCACTACCTCCAACTTCTACCATTTATTAATGAAAGTAATAATACGACCCGTGGCCCGATCCATCGATCTTCTGCCACCTAGCTTGGGTCTTATGCCTCTTCTTGGTAACCATAAGAGTCATTCGAGTTCGGCACAATCGATTTCTTGGAAATGTGATATTGTACAAGCTTAATTTTACTTGTACAAGGTTAGAATTTTGATTCAATCTCACATTATAAGACAATGGAAATATCATTTAGATTAGTAAAAATGAAAATTTTTAGAGTTAGACTGAAGAATAACTATGCTTAGTAGTATAATTCAACATAAGAATCATCCCAAAGAATTTGAGAATCATCCAAGGATTCAAATAACTACGCCTCAAGGGATTATCACAATATTGTTACATACATTATGCCCCATATTGTCATGCCCTAGTTTCATTGAACCTAATGTCACCACTAGACATGGTGTCGTACAAGTCTAAATTGAACTTGTACAAGTCATGAACATGCACGGTTGATAAAATATTCCAAAATCAAAATCGTTGTAGCAGAAATAAGCAGAAAAGTTGATAGACACAAAATATATGATAATGATTCTCTTTAGATAATTTGTAGTAGAATTACGACTCTTAGTCCAAAAGAATAACTTGACTACAAACAATGAATCTTATTACAATTAGTAGTGCTACATAACTTAAAACTAGTGAAACTAATACGATCAACAATGTACCAAACATTATATCCTTTATGAACAAAAGATAATATCTTCTAGAATAGCAGCTTCAAGTTACCAAACGATCTCCAAATGCCTCAATTTAAGTTCATATTCTTATTTGTTTATGTTCTATATTTTATTAGCAATTGACAATTTTTTTATTCTTTCCGACTTTTTTTTAAGTTAATGTTCAAATTGAAATTTGACAATCCTTTGGGCCAACCTGGATCTTGCTCAATCCGGACCGTGTTTAAGCTTTTCTACCAATGGCCCTATTATGTCCTAATTTTCAACAATCGAGTTATTTTTTTCGTTTTTTGAGATGTCCTACGTTACTCTCGGGACTTTATGAACCCCGCATTGCATGTCCTTTGGACCCACTGCCCCCAACCTCCACCATTTATTAATGAAAATAATAATACGACCCGTGGTCCGATCCACCGATCTTTCGCCACCTAGCCTGGGTCTTATGCCTCTCCTTGGTAACCACAAGAGTCACTCAAGTTCGGCACAATCGATTTCTTGGAAATGTGATATTGTACAAGCTTAATTTTACTTGTACAAGGTTAGAATTTTGATTCAATCTCATATTATAAGACAATGGAAATATCATTTAGATTAGTGAAAATGAAATTTTTTAGAGTTAGACTGAAGAATAACAATGCTTAGTAGTATAATTCAACATAAGAATCATCCCAAAGAATTTGAGAATCATCCAAGGATTCAAATGACTATACCTCAAGGGATTATCACAATATTGTTCCATACATTATGCCCCATATTGTCATGCCCCAGTTTCGTTGAACCTAATGTCAACACTATATATGGTGTCGTACAAGTCTAAATTGAACTTGTACAAGTCATGAAAATGCACGGTTGATAAAATATTCCAGAATCAAAATTGTTATAGCAGAAATAAGCAAAAAAGTTGATAGACACAAAATATATGATAATGATTCTCTTTAGATAATTTGCAGTAGAATTATAACTCTTAGTCGAAAAGAATAACTCGACTACAAACAATGAATCTTATTACAATAAGTGGTGCTACATAACTTAAAACTAGTGAAACCAATGCGATCAACAATGTACCAAACATTATATCCTTTATGAACAAAAGATAATATCTTCTAGAATAGCAGCTTCAAGTTACCAAACGATCTCTGAACGTCTTAAAAAGTCCAAGTGACTACTGCAGTTGTGGCGGGGGGGGGGGTAGCACATTATGGAATACACTGGTAAGCGGTATCAACCCGACTCACCTAAACCAATACAGTAATCATGTGAGAATAGATAAACTTATTATGTGTTCTTTCTTCTTTCTCTATAGTCGGTTAATAATTCATAAACATATATATGAAAAATAAATGTGTAACTAACATAGTAAATCTTAACCAAGTCCCTCATTATTTCTTATAAATGTAACGACCCATTTTGCTCAAGCGGAGAGCTGATTCAAACGGCGCAAATGCGATGACCCGATCCGCTTTGCTCAGTGAGAAGACTCGCTTGCGGCAATGTATTTCAGACTTGTCCCTTCAGGAGTTCAGACTTAGACTTTCAAAGGCGCGCTCGGAGTATCGCTTGACCGAGGCAAATCATTGCTAAGGTGGGTGGCTACGATAAACTTATCTTTGCTTAGCCTGTACACATAAAACTTGGACGATACATGCTAGTCGCTAGGTGAATCACCTCTTGTATGCTAACTAGAATACAACGTACCTAGCTAAGAGAATAATCCATTCTTGTATTGCTTGTGTTAGAACATGGAAATAAAACTTGACTTATAATTGGACCCTCGCATGCTACCTTAGCTTCGTGCTAGTAGACTCAGCTAATGCTTCGAGTAGATCATTATATACTCTTCGTATTACACTGCTTCACATGTTTATACCACTCGTCTCATAGATTATGCTGCCTAATAAGCCCCTGTACGGTTTTACTCCTCGCACTACCCCTTAGCCCCATGCTAACGTAAAGGCTTATGTTCTAAAGTATACTATACCTCTCATTTTCTTATGCTTATGTTTCATACATGCAATAATTTCCTACTTACATGCTAACTTGTACTCGTTTGCCTTATTTTAATGCTTGTCACATAGTTTTATGTCACGATCAAGTAACGCGATCTGTGTCTTGTATTCATCTAGTTCACCGGAAGACTATCTAATAGTCATTTCGTGCAAGTATGAACCTGAAAGTATTCGAGACCGTTAGGTCGCTAAGGCAGTTCCCGAACTATGGGATTATATCATGTCAATAAAGCAAGAATAATATCTCATGCAGCAAAAGTCGTTCAGTACTGAATTTAATGGCTCGGGGAGTCGATTTATATTTGTGAACAATCCTTCATTGAACTTGAACTTGTACTTGTACCTGATAAGATCCTGATTTGAACCTGTGACTGACAAGATGGCTGGAAGATTAGGGACTTACAGGGTCACGGACAACTTGGTGCACAAGAAAGATTTTTGAATCTCGTTCCGCGGACGGTCACTAGGGCACCGGGGCTTATGGTGCCCCATTTTCCCTTTTCAGGGAGAGCGGCTAAGAAATATATTCGGTATCGTTCGATTGAACTATATTGCTTTCGTTCATTGAACTATATTTTATTTCGAGTTTGGAAAGAGTAGAAGAGGTATTGATCATCTATTCGTGGCAATGCAGGTGATCGTGCAGTAAACGTCGTGCTAGCGGAGTCTTGAAGTACCTCTTTCCTTTACTCTCTCCAACCAACTTGTGAGTGGCTATATTTCGAATCAATTGACCCTTCTTCCAAGTCTTTACATCTAAAATCTTGCCTTCTTAATTGTTTCGATCAAACGATACCATAATAACTAAAAGTTGTCAAGATAAAAAAGAATAGACTTGGATTATATTGTGTTTGCCAACCAACTTAGAAACGGTTACCTAGTTGCATACTAGTTCACTTAGAATATTCTTTCATAGTGATTCAATTCAAGTTAGAATGTATGCTTCTTCTATAAATTGTGCTACGATGGAACACACCTTGCTATGCAATGAATGTATACTTCTTCTATAATTATGCTATGTATAGAACACCTTGCTATGCAATAAACTAATCAGGAAGACAATGTAAAATAGATTATGCTATAGCACTTGTCTTGTGCTCGTATTGCCTTAAACTACATTAATTGATAACTTAGTATATACGTCGTTTGATTATGGACAACTTGCGCATAAGGTCTATGGTTTCTGTGGACAGTCGCTAGGGCACTGACACCGATCCGATCCGGACAGAATTTTACGATAGTCTCACATGTTGGACGGGATGGCGTGTAGCGCCTCACGTGCTTTCATTGTATACTATCCTCGTTCAAGACTATAACTCGTCCATTATGGCATCATGCCAGTGATCCCCTCGTATATTTAAACTATGCAAGCTAACTATATCTTCGTGGCAGGGAAGGTCATGGTAAGTATTGTGCAGGTGGTTCAGACGGGCAGGTAAAAGTCACCGTACGGTGGCATTTTTATTTCAGTAAACTTCTATATCTAATGCTTGCTTATAAAATAGACTAAGGCAAGATTGAAAGACCATAAAATAACTTGCATGCTTCACATAAATAACGTGTTGATTGGTATAGTTGGGTTAGCTCGCCTTCACCAGTGTATTTTGATGTACTGATCGTCGTTGCAACAGGTTTCCCGCACCAAGAAGATCCTGCAAGAAGCTAGAGCGACTTCCCAATCCAGTCCACCGATCGGTATGCCCTGATCATGCCTTCGAAGAAGTATTTAGAAGATCCAGGAGCTCGTGCACATAACTTATGTAGCTTCGTGGAAAGGCGATAGCTTCGTCCGAAGGTGTCTATAGTTTTGAAGTTTTAATAAAAGAATGTAATGTATCAGGACGGTTATCTCACTTTGAGTCCACTTTTGTAAGCCCGTGCGGCAATTATCCAACTCATTCAAGAGTTTGTAAAAGATGTTCATTATCAATAAAGAAAATTTTCCATGTTGTAAAATAGTGTTTCAATTATCTGCGTACTCTGAATATGTGCTCGTCATATAAAAATTCTTGGCCTTGTGTTTTCACAACCTAGGCACGCACGGTATCATGCCTGGGGGGACGACTATCGATTCTATGGAATCGGGGTGTGACATATTGGTATCAGAGCACAGCTTCAAGTTTCTTTGACCCTCGTGTCGAAAAAGTTCCTTTATATGCAAACTTTTGAACTCGTTGGCCAAAAGGAGATTCGTTCCATACAGTGAATCTATAATACATTATGAGCCTGATCCAAGTTACTTTCTTTTGAAGGAATGACTCAAGCGCAAGCATCAGCGCTAGCACCTGGAGAGGTACAAGTCCAGGAAAGTAGTTCTGGCACCTCAGAAAGTTCCAGAAGCTAGCGAGCCATGCCCCGTGTCGACCCGATTGAACAAATAATGCGGATGTTTAAAGAAAGCCAACAGAGGGATGAGGCTCGTTATGAGCGAGCCAAGAAGTGGGTGAAAGAACAATATAGCAAGTTCAAAGGCAATCTAGAAGCCCCATTTGCAGTCCAACAAAAGAAGGTAGATGTCCTGAAACAGATCGTTCAGACCTTAGCCTCCAACCATTCTGCAACGACAGCAGCGACACCGGTGGACCGACCCACGCCTGAAGTCGAAATGCCTCAAACTCCAAATAAGAAGGATATAACTACCTTCTACTTTGCCGACTTTAAGAAGGTCTGTAACACGCATTTCAAAGGGACTGAGGATCCGGTCGTGGCTCTAGATTGACTGGCAGAGCTTGAAGATCACTTTAATTTGCTAGGGGTACCTGAGGAAAAATGTATTACGTGTGCCCAATTGTAGCTCCGTTTGAACGCACACGATTGGTGGGACGTACATGGAAGGTATCTTTCCGTAGATTAAGAAGACGAGATGATCGCATAGGCTACCTTCTGTAGCACGTTCGAAGAGGAGTTCATACCCCCTCCCATACGTCGGTAAAAGGAGAACGAGTTTGTGTAGCTTCGGCAAGGCAACATGACCGTGAAGCAGTACTCAGCTGAATTTAATCTGCTCACCAAATTTGTAAGAGCCTACCAACTTGATGTGGTGAGTCGAGCAAGACGATGCAAAGGCGTCCTGCGAACTGCCATCCATGAGCACGTGGTCGTTCCCCAATACCTGACTATGCGAAAAGTTCTCAACCATGCCTTTTCTCTCGAACCACAGTATCCTTCAGTTGCTGTCGGTGCTGTGCATACTTCCAATCACAAGCGTCATAGCAACGTGGGAGACAATATAGCTCAAAAGCATCCAAATAACAACAGTCAATAAAGAGGAGGATTGGGGCAAATATGTTTCTTCTGTAAGAAGCCAGGCTACACGGCCAAAAATTGTCGCAAGAAGCACGGGTTATGCCTCATTTGTGGTGATCCAAACCATGGAATTCGTGACTGTCTACACTACTCTGTTCGTCATCCTCAATATCCAAATCATGCCATAGCACTTCAAGCCAACTGAGCCACGCCACAGCAAGAACGTCGTCAAGCTCAAGGCCGGGTGTACATTTTAACACGGGAAGAGGCCCTCGCATCGGACACCGTTGTTTCAGGTATATTATTTTTTAATAACATAACTGCTCGCGTGCTATTTGATTCTGGTATAACACATAGATTTATATCCACAAATTTTTTCGTAGAAAATATGATAGAAATGACACAATTATATCTAGACCTTGATGTTAGCACCCCATTGGGCACGAAGATACCTATTTGTTTGGTATGTCAGGGCGGTTACGTATGTATTGGAGGAAAAAAACTCTCGCTAGATGTGTTAGTCCTAGATGATGGGATTACGATATCATCTTGGGGATGGATTGGCTCGGCGCTTGCTCGACAACTATCGAATGTGCAGAGAAATGAGTCATCTTTTATCTACCTGGAGAGGCCGAATTCTGCTACACAAGTGGTCCAGCAACAAAACCATCAAGGACCTGCATGGTAATTTCTGCGATGTCAGCTCAGCGGGTGCTATACTATGGATGCGAGGGATACTTACTGTCGGTTCAGGATACGCAGCTGAATTGCACAAACATTGAGTCTTCTTCCGTTGTGGCAGAGTTTCCTGATGTATTTTCGAGCGAACTACCTGGCATGCCACCTGACCGAGAAATTGAGTTCACCATCGATATCTAACCGAATACCCAACCGATTTCCAAAACCCCATACCGAATGGCCCCTGCTGAACCAAGAGAGTTAAAGTGACAACTATATGAACTACTTGACCATGGATATATTCACCTGAGCGTATCTCCTTGGAGGGCGCCTGTACTTTTTGTAAAGAAGAAAGACGGAATGTTATGACTCTGCATAGACTATCGGGAGCTAAGTAAGGTCACTATCCGAAATAAGTATCCCCTACCCAGGATCGATGATCTCTTTGACCAGCTGCAAGGGGCATCCGTATTTTCAAAGATAGACCTTCACTCTGGCTACCATCAATTAAAGATCAAGCCAGAGGATATGCCAAAGTCAGCATTTCGGACCCGCTATGGTCATTATGAGTTTTTTGTTATGCCGTTCGGACTGATGAATGCTTCTGTCGTATTCATGGATTTAATAAACCGTATATTCCGACCATTCCTCGATATATTTGTAGTAGTATTCATAGACGACATCTTAGTGTACTCGAAGAATAAGGTTGAACACGCAGGACACCTACGGATGGTGCTTCAAACTCTTCGAGATAATAAGTTGTACGCGAAGCTGTGCAAGTGCTAGTTATGGTTGGAGCGCATATCTTTCCTTGGGCATATCATTTCCGCGAAGGGCATCTCAGTCGACCCAAAGAAAGTTGAAGCCATCGTGAAGTGGAAGAGACCTGAGTTGGCCAGCGACATTCGAAGATTCCTTGGTCTAGCAGGCTACTACAGGAGATCCATAAAAGATTTTTCAAGGATTGCTTTGCCTCTGACTCATCTTACTCAAAAGGCAGTAGCGTTCGCGTGGTCGGACGACTGTGAAGCTTTATTTGTGGAACTAAAGCAATGACTCATCTCAGCACCGATTCTTACCCTTCCGGACAGACCCGATAATTTTAAGATCTATATCGATGCTTCAGGAATGGGTTTAGGATGTGTCCTTATGCAGAGGTACAAAGTGATAGTCTTTGCATCAAGGCAGTTAAAGCCTCACGAAAGGAACTATCCAACGCATAATCTGGAACTTGCAGCGGTGGTATTCGCGTTGAAGTTATGGCAGCATTACCTCTATAACGTACTATATAAAATATTCACGGATCACAAAAGCCTTAAGTACCTCTATACTCAAAAGGATTTGAATTTACGGCAACGACGCTGGCTTGAAATCCTTAGCGACTTTGACTTGATGATCAGATATACACCGGGCAAGGGCAACGTTGTAGCTGATGCACTGAGTCGAGTGTTTGTTGGGAGCTTAGCTATCGATGATGGGCTACAAAGAGATCTCGAAAGTTTGGGCATTACACTCCGAATCAGATAAAAAAGGGGACACATGTGGCTCAGGTGCGCCTCAAACTGGACTTATTAGAGAAAGTTAAGTCCGCTCAGAAGGATGACCTGTTCCTAGAGAAGATGCATAATTTTATCTCAGCAAGAAAGGAGACCAACTTTGCGGTGAGCATGGATGGAATGATACGGGTGAAGGGAAGATTGTGTGTTCCTAATGATGCAAACCTCAGAAAGAAGATACTCACTGAAGCCTACTATGTGAGTTACACTTCACATCCAGGAAGCACGAAGATGTATCGAGATCTCTATACGATATTTTGGTGGTACGATATAAAAAGGGATGTGGCACCGTTTGTGTCGTAATGCATGGCTTATCAGAGAGTAAAGGCCGAGCACCAGAAGCCAGGTGGAGAGACGCAGAACCTTGCTATACCAGAGTGTAAATGGGAACACATAACGATGGATTTTATTGTTTGTTTGCCAAAGATGCAACGGGAAAATGATACCGTATGGGTCATCGTCGATCGACTCACCAAGTCAGCTCACTTTCTTCCTATCAAAGTTACTTGGAGTGCCGGCGTCTGGCGCAGATCTACCTCAATGAGATCGTTCGACTCCATGGTGTGCCCGTATACATTATCTCCGATCGAGATAGATAATTTTTATCCCTCTTCTAGGAGAGCCTTCAGTTAGCAATGAGAATGAAGTTGAAGTTTAGCTCTGCCAACCATTCTCAGACGGACAGCCAGACAGAGCGGGTAAACCAAATCCTCAAAGACATGCTACGGCTCTACGCCTTGGACTTGAAGTTAAGTTGGGACATGCATCTACCGTTATCCGAATTTGCATACAATAATAGCTATTAATCTAGCATTCAAATAACGGCGTATAAGGCATTGTATGGGCGAAAGTGTAGATCTCCTATCTACTGGGATAAAGTTGGTGAACGATAAATTTTTAGCCCGGAGCTCATAGAAAAAATCGTCTAAAAGATCCGTTTGATCCGCGAATGGTTGAAGGTAGCAAAAAGCCGTCAAAAGAGTTACTCAGACGCACACCGTCGACCTCTTGACTTCCTAGAAGGCGATCACATATTTATTAAAGTCTCGCCTATGCGGAAAGTTACCAGATTTGGAGCAAAAGGAAAACTAAGCCCAAGATTCATTGGTCCGTTCGAAGTACTTAAGCGAGTCACCCCAATCGCATATCAGATTGCCCTGCCACCGTCATTATCTGAAGTGCACGATATCTTCCATATTTCACTGCTTAGGAAGTACGTGTACGACCCGAGTTAAGTGGTAGATCTTGATCAACTGGACTTGAAGGTGGACTTGACGTATGTTGAGCATCCCATGCAGATCTTAGATTACAAGGAGAAGCTGCTTCGAAGTCGTTCAGTTTCGCTCGTGCGCGTGCTTTGGAGAAATTATTCGGTCGAAGAATCGACCTGGGAGCTTGAATCTGAGATGAAGGAAAAGTTTTCTTTATTGTTTTATTGTGGTAGGTTCTATTCCTAAGTTTCATGGATGAAACTTCCTATTAGTTGTATAGGATGTGGTGCCCCGTTCTCCCTTTTCGAGGAGCGCGACTAAGAAATACTTTTGATATCGTTCGATCATGATAGATTGAATTAAGATCTTATCCTTATTATAGATTTTTTTCTTCGGAATCGATTCCCATATTCAGTGGACCGTGCCCCAAGGATGGACTTAGTGGCAAAGTCAAGAGGGACCTCTCCGCTGCAAGTTTTCTTGCCTAGTTTTTGCTGTCGCCTTGTTGCTTTCGTACTTTTGAGTTGGTTTTCAGATTTATATTTTCTTGAACGATTTTGATGGATTTTATTGCTTTCATTTATTGAACTGTATTTTGATGGCAATGTAGGTGATCGTGTAGTAGACGTCGTGTGAGCAGAGTCTTGAAGCACTTTTTTCCTTTTCTCTCTCCAACCAACTTGTGAGTGGCTATAATTTGATTCAGTTGACCCTTCTTCTAAGTATTCACATCTAAAATCTTACTTTCTTGATTGTTCTGATCAAACGATACCATAATAACTAAAAGATATCAAGATAAAAATGAATAGACTTGGATTATATTGTGCTTGTCAACCAACTTGGAAATGGTTACCTAGTTGCATGCTAGTTCACTTAGAATGTTCTTTTACAGTATTTCATGTAATGCCCCACTCCGCGTTGGCATTATGTATCAGGTGAGTGGGCAAAACTTCGTTCTCTGATTCTTGTACGCCTTAATAATAAATCCGAGTTTTTGCTTGCTTGTTTTCATAAGAGAATGATAGAACATGCCTTGCATGCTAATAAGTGAACTCACCTAGCTTGTCATTAAAATGAACATGTCTGCTTAACTAAGAATCCTGAAATGCCTGTCTAAAACTAAGTGTTTGCATGAACATGTTCCACTATCGCCTATGCTCCGAGAGAACCATATCGTGTGCCTGAATGTGTTCAAAGATAAGGCGGCTTGCCCCGCAACAATAAAATATAGTCTGATGGTTCATCTCGTCTGCATCCTAGAGTTTATTTGATAGTGTTTCATGCATTCGCATCATTCGGACAATGGCTATTGGTGGAGAGCTGAACTGCATGTGTCACGGCTGCTACAGAGATAGTGGAAAGCAACCATGAGTCACAGCTGCCAATAGCATCAGATAAATGAGTCATTGATTAGCTGGATCAACCGCTGCCGATCCTGAGTTACTCGGGGACCACACTGCATATAAGATAGTTCATTGTGTTAGCTTGGATAGAGGACCGCCCCTAGATATTCATTTATGTCTAGATGTGCATTTGTCCCTAGAGTCTTTGAGTATAGCTCACAAGACATGCTGCGCACACCCTGAAACAGAACAATCGGCTTGTCTTGCTTATATTGCATATGAAACTCTATTTTCAAAGTTGTTTTCATAAATAAAATAATATGACTCTGCTATCAAACTACATAAAATAAATATAGGTAAAACTAGAAAGATCACTAGTAATGTAATGTTTTATAACATGATAACTTAGTATTGGTTTTAGTGAATGCTTGCTTCTGTTCAGTTGTTTATTCTCGCCAGTACTTATAAAAGTGCTGACCCACCAACAGTTTATTTGCTTGCAGGTATTGGATCGTCCGAGGGAGCGATAGGCATGCCCCATCCCCAAGACCCAGAAATTATATTTCGATTGCCTCGAGCTGCTATCGTATAAAGGGGCATAATGTATGGAATGATGCCTTTGCTAAGAGAAACCCAAGTCCCTTGATTTGCCCCAAATTCTCAGTTAGCTAAATGCATAAATATATTACAACAATGTCCCTTCACTGCTTACTTGATTGATGCTATAATAGCTAAACAAACTTTAACAATATTGCCTTGTGCAGGAGCAACCCCAAGCTCTCACGACATCACGTCCCGGTATCAAACAGCCATACACGCCCCACGGGAGCTCCGAGGCACGGTGATTCGTGTCTGGTCTGGCCGTGGGGGAAATGGTGGTCGGTCGACCTTTGGGGCCAGGGCATGACATAATGGTATCAGAGCGAATTCAATTCTTGGCCTAATCCGTTGCTATGAATCTGAGATTTGCTCGATATAGTATTGCAATAGAGCATTCCATACAATAAGTCCATAGATATTCTCAAAGTACAAAAGTTTTCTGGACTTGATTTGCTTGATTGTTTCGA
Source organism: Iris macrosiphon (assembly GCA_036927795.1). Taxonomy (NCBI): domain Eukaryota; kingdom Viridiplantae; phylum Streptophyta; class Magnoliopsida; order Asparagales; family Iridaceae; genus Iris; species Iris macrosiphon. The sequence continues at coordinate 11,527,704 of JAYESA010000003.1, forward strand.
TTGAGTACGGCGAGGGATGAGGACTATCGCTGCTCGGAATATTGAGAAGTTTATCCTTGAAGTTTCAAGGATGAAACTTTTTGTTGGTGGGTAAGTATGTAATGCCACGCTCCACGTCGGCATTATGTATCAGGTGAGTGGGCAGAACTTCGTTCTCTGATTCTTGCACACCTTAATAATAAATCTGAGTTTTTGCTTGCTTGTTTTCATAAGAGAATGATTGAACCTGCCTTGCATGCTAATAAGTAAACTCACCTAGCTTGTCATTGAAACGAACATGTCTGCTTAACTAAGAATCCTGAAACACCTGTCTAAAACTAAGTGTTTGCATGAACATGTTCCACTAACGCCTATGCTCCGAGAGAACTATATCGTGTGCCTGAATGTGTTCAAAGATAAGGCGGCTTGCCATACAACAATGAAATATATTCTGATGGTTCATCTCGTCTGCATCCTAGAGTTTATTTGATAGTATTTCATGCATTCGTATCGGTCGGACAATGGCTATTGGTGGAGAGCTGAACTGCATGTGTCACGGCTGCTACAGAGATAGTGGAAAGCAACCACGAGTCATAGCTGCCAATAGCATAAGATAAATGAGTCATTGGTTAGCTAGATCAACCGTTGCCGATCCTGAGTTACTCGGGGACCGCACTGCATATAAGATAGTTTATTGTGTTGGCTTGGATAGAGGACCGCCCCTAGATATGCATTTGTGTCTAGATGTGCATTTGTCCCGAGTGTTTTTGAGTATAGCTCACGAGACACGCTGTACATACCCTGAAACAAAACAATCGACTTGTCTTGCTTATATCGCATATGAAACTTTGTTTTCAAAGTTGTTTTCATAAACAAAATAATATGACTCTATTATCAAACTGCATGAAATGAACATAGGTAAAACTAGAAAGATCACTAGTAATGTAAGTTTTATAACATGATTACTTAGTATTGATTTTAGTGAATGCTTGCTTCTGTTCAGTTGTTTATTCTTGCCAGTACTTATAAAAGTGCTGACCCACCAACAGTTTACTTGCTTGCAGGTATTGGATCGTCCGAGGGAGCGATAGGCGTGCCCCATCCCTAAGACCCAAAAATTATGTTTTGATTGCCTCGAGTTATTATCGTATAAAATGGGCATAATGTATGGAATGATGCCTTTGCTAAGAGAAACCCAAGTCCCTCGATTTGCCCCAAATACTCACTTGGCTAAATGCATAAATGCATTGCAACAATGTCCCTCCGTCGCTTACTCGATTGATTCTATGATAGCCAAAAAAACTTTAATGATGTTGCCTTGTGCGAGCATAACCCCAGGCTCTCACGACATCACGTCCTGGTATTAAACGGCCATACGCGCCCCGTGAGAGTGCCGAGGCGTGGTAATTCGCATCCGGTCTGACCGTGGGGGAAACGATAGTCGGGCGGCCTTCGGGGCCGGGGCGTGACATAATGGTATCAGAGCGGATTTGATTCTTGGCCCAATCCGTTGCTATGACTCTGAGATTTTCTCGATATGGTATTGCAATAGAGCGTTCCATACAATAAGTCCATAGGTATTCTCATAGTGCAAAAGTTTTCTGGACTTGATTTGCTTGATTGTTTCGATTGAGTACGATGAGGGATGAGGACTATCGCTACTCGAAATATCGAGAAGTTTATCCTTGAAGTTTAGAGGACGAAACTTTTTCTTGGTGGGTAAGTATGTAATGCCACACTCCGCGTCGGCATTATGTATCAGGTGAGTGGGCAGAACTTAATTCTCTGATTCTTGCACACCTTAATAATAAATCTGAGTTTTTGCTTGCTTGTTTTTATAAAAGAATGATAGAAACTGCCTTGCATGCTAATAAGTGAACTCACCTAGCTTGTCATTGAAACGAACATGTCTACTTAACTAAGAATCCTAAAACGCCTATCTAAAACTAAATATTTGCATGAACATGTTCCACTATAGCCTATGCTCCGAGAGAACCATATCGTGTGCCTGAATGTGTTCAAAGATAAGGAGGCTTGCCCCGCAACAATGAAATATAGTCTGATGGTTCGTCTCGTCTGCATCCTAGAGTTTATTTGATAGTGTTTCATGCATTCGCATTGGTCGGACAATGGCTATAGGTGGAGAGCTGAACTAGATGTGTCATGACTGCTACAGAGATAGTGGAAAGCAACCATGAGTCACAGCTGCCAATAGCATCAGATAAATGACTCATTGGTTAGTTGGATCAACCGCTACCGTTCCTGAGTTACTCGGGGACCGCACTACATATAAGATAGTTCATTGTATTGGCTTGGATAGAGGACCGCCCCTAGATATGCATTTGTGTTTAGATGTGCATTTGTCCCTCGAGTCTTTGAGTATAGCTCACGAGACACGCTGCACACACCTTGAAACAGAACTATCGGCTTGTCTTGCTTATATCGCATATGAAACTTTGTTTTCAAAGTTGTTTTCATAAACAAAGTAATATGACTTTGCTATCAAACTGCATGAAATGAACATAGGTAAAACTAGAAAGATCACTAGTAATGTAATATTTTATAACATGATTACTTAGTGTTGGTTTTAGTGAATGCTTACTTCTGTTCAGTTATTTATTCTCACAGTACTTATAAAAGTGCTGACCCACCAACAGTTTACTTGCTTGCAAGTACTGGATCGTCCGAGGGAGCGATAGGCGTGCCCCATCCCCAAGACCCAGAAATTATGTTTCGATTGCCTCGAGATGCTATCGTATAAAGGGGCATAATGTATAGAATGATGCTTTTGCTAAGAGAAACCGAAGTTCTTCGATTTGCCCCGAATATGTAGTTGGCTAAATGCATAAATGTATTGCAACAATGTCCCTCCACTGCTTACTCGATTGATGCTATGATAGCCAAACAAACTTTAACGATGTTGCCTTGTACGGGCGCAACCCCAGGCTCATACGAAATTATATCCCGGTATCAAACAACCATACTAGCCCCACGGGAGCGCCGAGGTGCGGTGATTCGTGTCCGTTCCGGCCGCAGGGGAAACGGTGGTCGGGCGGCCTTTGGGGCCGGTGCGTGACATTTTAATTCAAGTTAGAATGTATACTTCTTCTATAAATTATACTATGTATAGAACACACCTTGCTATGCAATGAATGTATACTTCTTCTATAATTGTGCTAGGTACATAACACACCTTTTTATGCAATAAAATGATCAGGGAGACTATGCAAAATAGATTATGCCATGTCACTTGTCTCATGCTCTTATTGCCTTAAACTTCATCAATTGATATCTTAGTATAGACGCTGTTTGATCACGGACAACTTGTGCACAAGGTCTATGGTTCCTGCGGACGGTCGCTGGGGCACTAACACCGATCCGATACGGGCAAAACTTCATGAGTCTCATGTGCTGGACGGAATGACGTGTAGCACCTCACATGCTTTTATTGCATACCATACTCGTTCAAGACTATAACTCGTCCATTATGGTATCGTGCCAGTGATCCCCTCGTATATTTAAATTGTACAAGCTAACTATGTCTTCGTGGCAGGGATGGTCATGGTAAGTATTATGTAGGTGGTTCAGATGGGCAGGTAAAAGTCATCGAATGGTGGCATATTTATTTTAGTAAACTTTCATATCTAATGCTTGCTTGTAAAATAGACTAAGGCAAGATAGAAAGACCACAAAATAACTTGCATGCTTCATATAATCAATGTGTAAATTATTATAGTTGGGTTAGCTTGCCTTCACCGGTGCATTTCTATGTACTTACCCTCGTTGCAACAGGTTTCCTGCACCAAAGAGATCATGCAAGAAGCTAGAGCGACTTTCCAATCCAGTCCACCTACCGGCATGCCCTGATCGTGCCTTCGAAGAAGCGTTTAGAAGATCCAGGAGCTTATGCACATAACTTATGTAGCTCTGTGGAAAGACAATAGCTTTGCCTGAAGGTGTCTATAGTTTTGAAGTTTTAATAAAAGGATGTAATCTATCAGGACAGTTATCTCATTTTTAGTCCACTTTTGTATGTCCGTGCGGCAATTAACTGACTCGTTCAAGAGTTTATAAAAGATGTTCGTTATCAATAAAGAGAACTTTTCCATGTTACAAAATAGTATTTCAATTATCTGCGTACTCTAAATATGTGCTCGTTATATAAAAATTCTTAGCCTTGTGCGTTGCACAACCTAGGCACTTACGACGTCACGCCCGGGGGACAACTATCGATTCTACGGAATTGGGGCGTGACAGGGCCGATCCGACCGGTCAGAACCTCCTGACTGTAGTCGCCTGTGTTGGGCGAGATGTATATAATGCCCCTTGTTCCTGTTTGTACACCAACTACGCCCTGAGACTATACCGTCTTCTATGGCATCGTGCCAGTGACCTCATGTTCATATAGATTAAGTCATCCTCGCTTAGCCGTAATTCGCGTACGATTCATTGCATCGTATCTCGTAATCTGGAATACCTGAACGAATATTAGTATAAAACATCTATACATATTTGAACACCTGAGTAATCTATTGTAACCCATCTGAGTATAACATATCGGAGTAATCCGTGTAACTTGTGCACCTGAGTCAGAACCCTGCTCGTGACACCTGTGTTTGCTTGTGTGATTTCTTGGATTTTATTATATACATTCGTAATTGATTTAACTTGGTTTTATCTTTAGACAAGGAAGGATGGAAGTTGGTAAGTTTTGCCATGTTTCTCTTATATCGCACAGCGCACTGCCATACGAGTTAGAATTTATATTATGCCATAAAACTGATCCTAAGACAAGACTAGAAAGATAACTTAATAGATGGTGCACGGAACCTATATAAGGTATTTGGATTTGTCGAGCGGACGAGATGTCACGACCCGCACCCGGAAGTTCGGGCACGAGTACGTGGGTACGTCCAGCCTACGCCGCAGAGTCGGCGGTAGTACGCTGTCTAGGTTTATCCACAGTTACTAACTAGCTCATTCACAACAACATAGGCAAGATATAAATGAGAATAGAATCTTAAATTATGCAACTGGAATGAATGTGACAACAATTCAAATGTTTAATACAGGAATTTCAAATGAAATCGGGGACAAACCCGATAAATAAGATAAGAAATAGAAATAAAAGATAGCTGCTACTAGCTACTCAGCAGCAGGGGTCTCCTGTGTGGGTTCTGGTTCCTCATAGGTATCATCAGTACCCTCATAAGGACCATAATAGGTAGGGGCAAGATCTTCATCATCGCCTAAATCCACAGATCCAGTCAGGAAAGGAGCAAAGTACACAGTGCACAACAATGTTAAACTAAATATTTATGACAATTAAACATTGAATATCATGTTAAGGAAACTGCATAAAAGAATGTTAATATTTCAGAGTCAAAACTATAAACCGGAATATGAGAAAACAGAAGTAAATGAGCAGAGTGAAACTATCACAGTCAGCAAGAAAGATAACATGACTAGAATTATCTGTATGAAACTTGTGTTTTGTTTTTAGAATACTTAGTTGGCATGCAGGGGTTTATAAGGCTAATCCGGCCGTCATGAACGGCTATTAGTCACGAATAATCGAGATCCGGCTGAAGGACAGTCGTGTACCAACAGCTATTATTCACGGCAAGGGGAAGGGTAAACTACATGCCTTTCAGTATTCTCCCACCCGACATGAGAAACAAGACATGAATTCCAAATATTCAAGACATGAAATATAGTATTCTAACACTACGTGTAATCAGTAAGAGTACTAGTAGAGCAGGGAATTTAATTATCACAATATAAAGATTAACTTGAAGTGCAGGTACTTGCTTGTTGTTTGGATCTGTTTAATTTGGTTCTTGGGAGGGAATTTCCACAGATGAGTCCAAAAGCTGAAATAGACATTACCATCATGCTCAGAAGATGTCAAATAGCTAGAAATGCCTGTCCTTGGGTCCAATTTGGAGACAAGGGCAAAAACGGCAGTTTCGGGCCAAAACGGGGTCCGCCGTTGGGCCCGCTTTGCACCAAAAAACGTGTCCGGGTCAAAAGTCTCCAAATTCACCAAACTTAGTGCCAACAGGTCAGGAACGCTGATACGAACTCAACGGAACTTCCAGATTTGGATTCCGATGAGCCGAACACAAAATCGCCCGTCGAGCGGGGGCCTGTGGGGCCCACGACACGCGATTTCGTCAACGTTCTCAGAATCGAACCAAACTTGACCCACAGGACCAGCGTATCGCTACGAGTCCGATGGTGCAAGTTTCGTCTCGATCCGACGAGTGTGCACGAAGTTAGGGCGAATTGCCGAAAAGGCGGATACGGAGCGATGTCCGCGGATACGCGTTGATTCCGGTGTACACGCACACCCGAATCAGCTTTCACGAAGACTCACACGTCCGTATCGACGCTGCGCACGTATCTGTGAAGACCGCACGCGACCAAGTCATCCCGTTTGGCGGGGCGTACTCGGTTCCGGGGTGAAACATGGTCTGGTTTTTCCTGTTTTTGGATCGCGGTGTGCGATCACCACAGGACGCGGTGCCCCGAACAGTTTGTCCGGACACCGAGAGGGTCACACAGGCTTCACAACGCAATTTGCAGAATTGAAAACGGAGCTACGAGGCAAAAGTTACGCGTACCTGAAGGGGACCCGAAAACAGGGTCGAAAACGTGTCCGAGTCGTGTCCGACACAGTGTCCTGTGTCCGACACAGGAACAGTGATTAGGGCTAGGGTTTCGGCGGCACACGGCGGAGGGAGGCCGGAGAGACGCCGGAGAGGGCCGGGGATGGCTCGCCGAGGGGCGGCGCGTCGGTTGGCGGCGACGGCGGCGGCTCAGGGCGGCGGCCGGAGGCTGCGGCTGCTGCTGTGTGCTGCTGCTGCGGCTGCGGTTCGTCGACGGCGGCGGCACCGAGGGAGGAGAGAGGGGGAAAGAGTCGTCGGCGGTCGGCGGGTCACGGCGAGGAGCGAGGCGGCTGCGGCGCGTGGTGGCGGAGGCGGTGGCTAGGGTTAGGGCGAGGGTGGTCGGAGGGGTCGGCCGGGTTCGGGGTATAAATAGGGGGAGAGAGGGGGAGCTGGTGGCCGTGGAAGGCGGAGGGGTGGCGGAGAATGCGGCGGCGTGGCGAGGCGTGGCGGGGCGTGGCGAGCGGATCGCGCGGAGCTGCGCGCGGCGGCCGGCGGGGGAATCGGGCGTCGAGGGGGGAACGGGGAACAGTCGGCGGGTCGGGTATTTGCGGGCGGGTCGGGTTTGGCTGACCCGACCCGACCCGATAAGAACGGGTGGGCTGTTGGGCTGGACTGGGCTCGGCCCACTGGGCCGGGCCCAAAATAAAAAAATAAATAAAATATAATAATAATAATAATAATTTAAAACAGTTAATTAATTAATTAATTAGAAAAATATTTTTAGGCATTTAAAAATATGTTTGAGGCCCAGAAAAATCCAGAAAAATTACCCTAAGTCCAATTTTTCATTTTACACCCAAAAATATTATTTTCATGATATTTTAATATTATTTATTGCTAATTAAAAATCATTTATTAATTGAAAAGCTTGATTTTAATTACAGAAAATTCCCAGAAAATTCCAGAAAATTGGGAAAAATCCAAGATTTAATAATTTGAGAAATTAGGGGGTTTACACGAGAAGCCTCCCCACTAGTGTATTTATGTACTAATAACCCCACCAGATTACTTGTAGGGTACGGAAGAACCTCGTTCGGTACGAAAACCCCTCGTCCATGCCAAGGCGTGGAGTTCTCTCTAGAGCCTTGGAGCATTGCGTCCAGAGCTGAAGCACATATACAAGACATAATATTAGAATATCGCCTATGTATTATTCCATAATTGTAGCCACTTGACACGCTTTTAATATTTTGAGAGAGAGGGCTTGAGCAACTTTTAATCTCGGCCTAGCGCCGCTTGTAATATTAATTCAATATCAATAAAGTGCTTGTTTTACTTCCATACTTGTGTTATTCAATTATTCTGCTATGACGACTCTGTGAACTTGTTATAAATTGCCTGTTTATTTCTTCTTCATTGTATTCGGACTATCTCTGCGACCCAGTGGCTTAGCTATTTTACCGCATGTTCGAATCATAGCTTGGGCTCGTGCGGCATCACATTCCTGATGGTCACGGTCGTCCTACGGGAGCGCTGGAGTGGTGATTCATTCCTAGCAGGGACGACCAATCCTTTGGGAGATCGGGGCGTGATATATTGGTATCAGAGCACGGCTTTATGTCCTTGAACTTTGTATTAATTCTCTCAGTTTTGAAAGCTCGTTCGTGGGTTATGTGCATACGCTCTCTCTCGTTTTCGCGCTGGGATGTTCTATACAATGGGTCTAAATAATTTCAAAAGTGTATGTGAATGATATGATTGCTTGAATTGGATAGTTTTGTGAAGATCTTTGTGCCAACCTATGTTAGACTTTGTAGGAATAGACTCGTGCTAGAATTTGTAAGTTATGTGCGAACCTGAATACCTATACGTGATTACCAAGCTGGTTAGTATGCGAAATAGAATATCGCTCAGATGATTAGCTATGAACACAGTCTTTCGGATAAATTGTATTGAGTATCGTGCACCAAGACCCTTTGGTGTGAGCAAGTTTGCAAACGAGATTGGAATACCATTCTGATAAGGATAAATCAGACTTATAATGTCAACCGATGGAAACGTTATCAGATTATCGCTAAAGCGAATATAGAGGACCATACTTGGATTTTGAGAAATAGTTCAGACAATTATTTCGTGAGGCAGATACAAATCAAATATGATTTACTGGATGACTATCAATAAATTTATATATGAGACAAGATTTATCGAGGCGACGCATAGAGATCACGTTGGAGTTCTAAAGAACGAGTTATATATGCGAGCGAGTGATTAGAACTTGATTTAGGATTTATTTGGATGACTTTATTCCTGAGTGGTGTATGCGATAATTGGTTCGAATGGTTGAGAATGTATTGAACAAGTGATAAGGCTTATATCGAATAGGGATTCAAGATAATGGAATCAATATCTTGGTCGAGGAAACTTGGTGGATCATGCGTGCAATTTTGAATTGAATTAAACGGATTAAAACTTGAATAGGATATCGTTTGATAGAAGTTAGCCTGAGAATGGATATTATGGTTTTGAATTAATAGAGTTGATATGGTATCAATAGTTGGAAGATAGCCCGGATAGATACAAGTAAAAGAAATTTTGTGGTTCGATGAAAGACGTAAGAGATAACAGATTCGATCTTAAATTTGGAATAACGATCTTGAATATAGTTTAAAAGAGAACACTCAACATCAGGCCCAACTGAGAAAGATTATCCTGTGGGAGCGCTGGCGTGGTGATTTCATGTCCAGCAGGGATGATCGAACTCGTGGGAATATGTTCGATGATTATTCAGACGTACTCGATAAAATATGATGTAACGAAGTGGATAGACTTTGGCTTGAGGATTTAAACTTAGTTTTTTGGGGTATACTAGAAGTTGACTATGGATTTATCGAACGATAACATTGAAGTTGGACGATTTGGCTAGACGAATTTTGATCACGGCATGAATAGTTATTAGATGAACATAACTTGGTGGATCATTGTATAACTTGGATGAAACAAAGTGTAATAATAAAGTATCTTGATCGATTCGATGATAACCATAATGATTGATGTTCTTGTTTTGTGTGAGCGCAACTTCTTGCTTGCACATGCGTCACACCCGAATTAGGATGATTATCTAGCGGGAGCGTTGGCGTAATGATCTCACGTCCAACGAGGATGATCGAACTTGCAGGAGACCGGAGCGTGATAATTAAAGGATCATCTTGACTTATGGTTCGATACGATAAGACAAGTTTGAGAATGCAAGTGAATCAAAAGTATTTCTAGGATGAGTTAGTCTAGAACATGGAGTAAGGCATGCTTGATGGTTTCGTGAACGGATACGTGAATCACGTTGGAAGACTTAGAGTTATGATTAAGATCGAAGATTTAGAATTGAATTATGACTGGCTGGTCTAGACTTAAAAATGGGCAGGTAGATCCTATCATGTGTTTGAGGAGATAGACTATACAAATCTCTTGGCTTGACATGCGACATTGATATATTATGGATTTGACTGAACTAACTCGGATCCTGTACAGAACGTGTTAATGTGAGTAGGATAATCTGTGCTTGATGTTTAGAAATCTGAGTGAAACAAGCTTGCGGTAGAATAAATGAAACCACCATATCCTAAAATTATAGCTTAAATATTGTTATTAGGTTAATTTGGGACGATTGAGTTTTTTTCACAATTTTTGGTTAATTAAGACTAGTAACACTAATTTTCTAGGGATTTCAAGAATTTATTTTAGTGTCAAACATAAATAAAAATGTCCCAAAATTTTATTTTAGGTTATAAATAACCAAATATATTTTTTAGATTTTTTTGGGAATTGTTTGAGTATTTTTATTATTTATTGGGAGTTATTTAGGCTAATAACTAATTTTTTAGGACTTCTAAAATTGATTGTGAAATCCAAAGAACATAGAATGGATCCAAGTAATTTTTTAGGGTTTATAATATTGTTATATATTTTCTGGATTTTTTTCAGAATTTTTGAAATACTTTTAATATTTATTTTTAGTTAAATAGGTAAAACTAATTTTTAGAGGTTCTAGTAATTATAGGAAACCTATGAACATAAAACTTCTCCAAGTATTTTTCTAGGATTTTTGGGTTCAAAATATATTTTCAGTAATTTTCCAGATTTTTATGATTAATTTTAATATTTATTTTGAGTTATTCAGATTTAAAATAACTTAAATAATATTTTGATAAAGGCAAATAAAAATAAATAATATAAACAACCACCCAACCAGATTCTGACTCGTGTCCATCCTATCCCTTTTCTTTCAGCTGCATATATATATATATATATATATATATATATATATATATATATATATATATATATATATATATATATATATATTATAATAACCTTAATTAGCCGATTAATTTGAGAGAGAGAGAAGGGGTTGGGGGATTGTCATATAGGGTTCTTCGATCTTCCAGAAGCCATTACTCATAGCTCCAGACTCCAAACGCGGTCCAGTTTCTTGCGTTAGAACCATATTGAGATTTTTTATGAATATGTAATTATTTTTACGAAATTAAGAGTATTAAATTCTGAAAAATTTGTAGAGCACAATATGTCTGAAAATAGACGCATCTCGGTGTTTTTGCGATTTCGGGAGAACCAGGAATTTGAATAATGAACCATTAAAAGTTTCGGAAAGGTAACATCGAGACCATCGACATATATTTTTCTCAAAATTTATTTCAAATTATTTATGAACTTTAAATTCTATAGAACTTCTAGGTTAGCAATCAACCACCGTTGCACAATACAATTTTGTATGTGCAATAGTTTCCAAACAAATTTGAATCCGGATGAGCTATAAATTCCAACATGTTTGTGACTCTAAAATATAAAAGAAATCATGCATGAAATTTGAGTTTGTATCGGTTGACTTTTTGGTCAACAAATTGCCTCGATTTGTGTGTCATGAGTCTCGAGTTAATAAAATTGGGTTCTTTGGACAAAATTTAGGAATTAACCTAAAAATTAGAATAATAAGATTAAAATAGGATTTTAGAGTAATTATTCCAGAATCAAATAAATTAAAATAAATTATCTCTTGACATGGTAACATATCATACGTAGGATTTGGACTCTGAATTAGGACCTGATCCAACAACAGCTAAGGATCACAAGCGAGTACATTCTTTGATAGTTTCTATTATTTAATATTTTATATGATGCATATTTATAGTCGTGTTTTACCTGATTTTTGACATGATGGATACACCGATTGATATTGTATGGATTCATTTTCATGAGATACGTATTTTTAGGCCTATTGACTTTTTTTTGGACTAATGAATTACTGGACTAATGAATTACTTGACTAATATATTTTCTGGACTGTTGACATCTTCTGGACTATTAAGATTATTCGTGTCTGGACTTGGATCCAAGAGTACTAGTCGGGCGAGAAAATACCTAGGAGATGCGTGAACATTCTCTTTCCATCCTATGGTCTTTCTGGAATAATAGCAGCCATACTGGACACGTATAATTTGTCGTATATTACCCCCTAGCCGTTCACATATGAATATGGTATTTTAAAACACTAGTTAGATACAGTCATTCTAGATTAATCTATACTTGTTGATTGTACACTTGCATGACAGATTTTTTAGTTCCCGTATATGTCTATCTTTACATGCTTCTCTGTTCTTCTTTCTTGTCTTTCATTATTTTTTTATTTAACTGTTCCTCTATGATGTACCCTATTTTATTATTATATGCTAATTATTTATTTCATAACTATTTACTGTTCATAGTACTTGTCAATTAACTAGAACTGCTATTGTGTTGTACTCGTTCCATCCTGACTGGGTAAATATTTTTAGGTGACTTGCTATCTTGCTTATTGGATTTTGTTGGAGATCGATATGCTTTTGGAGGCCAATATTAGAATTTAGATAGTTTAGCAACTTCTTTGGATTTGATGTTTAGCAGGTTTGTTTCCAAGTTATGATTTAATTATAAATTGAGAATCTTGTAAAACTATGTAAATGTTGTGAATCAACAATAGATTTGAATTTGAGATTAAATATTATCTATTTGGATTGATGGACCATTGTTATCATAGACAACGTACTACCGCCGATGTTGCGTAGTAGGCTGGGCTTGGCCACGTGCTTTTATCCAAAAAATGAGTGCGGGTCGTGACAAATTTTTATGGTGGCCCATGCAGGTCCGGTTTTAGAAATAGTGTGAACTCGTGGTAGTATTTAAGTTAGTCGTACTACTATGAGCCTGCAACTAATAATAAGATTTTAGGAGAAAGTGCTTATTCACAACTTAGGATTGATTTAAATTAGGAGAATGACTAGGACTAGGTATACAATAAGAATGCCTTATTTCAATTTTATTGCTTGGGTGGTTAAGTTGTTATAAAGGCTACGTGATTAAGGTAGGTATAAATGTTGAATTTTGAGGTAAACTCTAGTAGATGAAGTTAAGAAAATTAAGTATCATATATTATGGTATTTTAATAAGTAGGAGTGACCAAAGGTGGGGGTAGAATTCTCGATTGACGAATTATTTCTTTGGGGTTAATCGATTGTTGAAGATAGAAATTATTTTTATTATTTTTATTTTATGCTCTGAGGTTTAAATTTATATCGAGTTTGATGATTATGATTTTTTTTGCTAAAATAAGGTTAAATTCTAGTTTTAGAAAAAATAGTTTTTAACGTAAATGATGATAGCGATAAGAAGTTGGAGATTTATTGAATTTTAGATTTTTGTAGATTGTTATAGTGGATTTAAGTTTAAGTTTAAATAATTTAAATTTGGAAGATTTGATTTAAAATTTAAGAGTATTGGTTATTTAATTTATGATTTTGAGAAAATTAAAAGGATTAAAATTAGAGCTATTGTCATACAAGATATAGATTTAAACTTTATATTTTGAAATTTAAATTAAATTTCAAGTTTTCATAATTTTGAGGAGTTGAGATTTTATGAATTTGAAAATTTTTGAGGATTAAAATCCAATTCAAAAAATATAGTCATAGCTATAAAGATTTCTGGAAGTGATTAAAATTTTATTTTATTAATTAAATTTTTACATTTTTTTAGGAAAGTATGATATATTTTATTTAATTTTTTGAAGAGTTAAAATTTGAAGATTTTATTGAAGGATAAAATTATAAGGTGGGTTGAAATTGTCATATTTGATTATTGACAAAAAAAAAAAATTGAGGATAATGTTGAAAGTTTTTGCAATTGAGGATAATCTTGAAAGTTTTGAGATATAATTCGAGGAATTCAAGGATAATGTTGTGAATTTGAGTTTTAGGAGTTTAATATAATATTGAGATTTGGTTTATGGGTTGAGTTAGACCAAAAGAATAATAATACAAAGATTGATTTTATAACTTGTTGAATTCGACTTTTAAGGACTTAATTTGAATTCAAAATTTAAATTTTTTTTGAGAGATGATTGATGAAGTAGATTTGGAATTCAAATTTTGAGGATGATGAAACTTTAATTTTTTTAAATTTATTCATGAAATATATATTAGTAGGATTTAATTTGAAGATTGGATTTAACTTTTAATTTTTTAGCATTAAATCAATAATCGATGTTCTAAGGATTATCATTAATTTAAATACCGAGATTTCTATACGTAATAGCAGTGAGGACAAATCAAATTATGGCTACTGTCACGCCCCAGTCCCAAAAATACGTAGGACTAGGACACGTAAGCATTCCGACCGCAAGTATATGGCAACTCCAATATATGGAAACCATAACATATGCGTACGCTGTATAATGAACAATAATTCACAAGTGGTAAAACTATCACAAGTCACAGGGTCCAATCTAAATCTCATCCACAACAAATCAAATGAATAAATGAATAGCCAATAACTATGTAACTAGATCTCAATATGAAGTATCAAAGATGATAGTCGGGTGGAAACAAATCCACTACCGAACTAGAATATAAAAGCAAACACAATATAAGTACAATAACTAACAATCACTGAGACTCAGAGAGAAGACCTCCTCGAAAGATAAGTAGCAAGTCTGGATCTGCGATCCTACGAATACTCATGAACATCTATACCTGGAAAGGGACCAGGTCCTCAAAGGGACATAACAAGATACATAGAAGCATGCCATAAAGTAAATACTGAATAAATAAAGGGGGTGTGCTAACCATCTAAGTGAATGCAATTTGAGGACAACTTTGGTACGTATGGGTAGGCGTAGGCATAACGTCCAACGTTCACACGTGTTGCTCACACCGATGGCCAGTCGAGTATGAGGCACGCTTTCCTACATGAACTCACTCTGTGACGTAGAATAATACGTGTCAAGGCCTGGGGAGTCATACCGATAACTCCATAACTTTAGGTGGGTCTACTAGACTCTAGGTCAGACACAAGTCCTAACGTCATCGCCTTCGTTTACTGCACCCGAGTCTCTCTCGGATGCGCACAGTTTATATAATCTAAAACAATAAACATGCAACTAAGAATGACTAAATTTAAACAGTACAACAAGGCAAGGTATACTTGCCTGGCAAGAAAGCTGTGTAGTACCAATAACCTGCTCCAGAAGTCGCGCAAATAAATCCAATAGGTCCTGTATACATATAATATATCACAATACAATATCAATCATTACACTAGCACACACATAACCATAAATACACTCGACCCGGGGGTACGCTAGGGGTAACACTGGTCAACTAACACGGTCAATTGCGCGACTAATTAAGGGGTGTCCTATATTAAATATGGTATTAAAATCAGACAGTCAAAATAACATGTGTCTAGGCCAGTACGTAAATGTACACAAGGCAGTAATCTAACATGTTCTTAGGGTCAACATGGTCAAGGTAAACACGGGATAATCCACAGTGTCCTAGGGTCGTACAATATAAATACATTTATAGTCATAAGCATATAATTACTTATATAATACATCCATCTATATATATATATATATATATATATATATATATATATATATATATATATATATATATATATATATATATATCACTTAAATTCTAATATGCGTATGTGTACTTGTACAAGTCATTGGGTTCACCGACTCAGGGTCCGATATCAACTAATAGTCATAAAAAAATACTCATGTCCTAATAGCATATACACAAGCTCACATAAAAAGGAGGAGAGGGACAGGTTCGAACCATGGGGTATGCGCACGGGAATGACGGTGACAATGATGAGGTTGATGACGATGACGATGATGCGGTTGAAGACAATGACGACTGCGGGCGGTTGACGACGATGACGATGACGACGATGATGATGATGATTGGGGTTAAGATAAGATCATAACTATGATGACGACGATGATTACGACTATGGCGACGATGATGATGGTGATGCTCATGGTGAAGATGATGGTGATGATCATGATGGTGATCACATGATGGTAATGATGAGGATGATGATGTGGGTGATGCTGATGACGAGGATGGTGATATGGACGATGGTGATGATGAGGACGATGATGTGGATGATGGTGATTCTGTTAATGATTGATGATGATGATGTTGATGATGGGAGGATGATGATGATGATGATGGGGGGTTGGTGATGGTGATGATAGGTTGATGATGATGATGGTGATGCTCACCAGAATTTGGCCAGGGGAGGTCCGGCCAAGGAGGTCGAACAAGAAGGAGGACAGGAAAGAGGACTCGGGTTTAGCAGCTGTGGAGGTGGTCGAGGAGGAGGAGAAGGGAAAGGTGGAGGTCAGGGAGGAAGGAGGAGGAGTTCAGGGAATGGTGGTGGTGATGTGCTGGTGGTGTGGTCGTGGTGCCGGGGACGTTCAGGAGAGGAGGAGATGACGGCTCGGGTGGTGAGTGGCGGAGGTCGAGGTGTCGGAGATGATGATGGTGGTGGTTTGTGATATCAACGAGGGTGGAGGAAGGAGGACGGGGGAGAGGGAAGAGGTCGGGTGGCAGTGGTGTTGCTGGTGGTGTAATGGTGGTGGTGCGGCCGTCAAGGGCGGAGGCTCGAGGTATCGTGGCAGTGGGGGGGATGGCCAGGAAGGGGCCGAAGATGGAAGAGGACAGCGAGGTGGTCGAGATCCGGTCTGTTCTGGCGAGGGGAGGCGTTCAGGCGATCGGGTTGCTGGAGGAGAAAGGTAAGGCGGTTGAAGTCCGGCGTGGAGGAGGGGTCGACTGTGCTGTCCAGGCGAGCAAAGATGAGGGAGATGGTGGTCGCAAAGGTGAGGATGCTCCGGCCAGGGGGAGGTTCGGCGAGGTCTTCGGCGGGACTGGACAGGGATGAGGGAGATGGACAGTACAGGAAGGGGATGGTTGGTATTCGGCTATGGTTGATTCTAGGTTTAGGTGAAAAGAAATTAAAGGTATATTTATATGTAAAGAAGTAGAATTTTAAGGTTGACCTAGGGTGGGCTTGGTTAACATATTTTTGGGATGGGCTTGGCCTCACATGTAGGTGTTTGGAGGCTAAAATTTGCATTGTTTAAAATGCAAGGCTAGGGTTAAATGGGGGGTGATGTTTGTGCGTTGCACATTCCGAAAATTATGGGAAAATTTCGTATAAAGGAAAAATAGGTTTCTTCATGTATTGTGTCCAAGGGTGTGGGCACCTCAATCCAATTTTGCATAAAAGTGCCCAACAATTGGAAAATTGCACAAAGATGGAAATTGGGTTTTAATTAATTAAATTTAATGCGCAGGGTGTTCTTGAATTAATTAGAAGTACATGGGGATAAAATTTGGTGGGACACAAGTATCATGGACATAGATGGCTCATAGTAGAATTTTATCATAAATTGGGTTGCTCGGAACGGGTCAAGATTGTGTCTCCAATTTTGATTGGAACGCACAAGGATACAAAGTCGTATTTATTTAGAATTAAATATAAACGTCCACGACGAATATTGTGTGACTAAAATGTAGCACAAGAGAGCATAATTATAAGTTACACAAAGGTCAGAATAGTAGGTGGGCATGTCTAGGACAAGGGTGTAAAGTTTGTAGAAAGGCAGTGGCTAGTGAGGTGCTCCAATTATCGAAGCAACAATAAGGTGCGCTATGTGATATAAATCTTGTATAATTAAATAAAATGCCGTGTTCTATTTCTAATTGGATTTTAATTATCCCTAATCTTTCTATCTAAGCCAAGTATACCTAATTTTGGGTGAAGGGGTTTATAATCTACCCAACTTAAAATAATTTCGTCCTCAAAATTAAACTAGGGTATAATTTGTCAATCCTTCACGTACATACGACAAGTAAATCACAACTCTTCCAAAAATAACATAATCTTTTCAATTTCATCGCAATTACTTTAAATTAAAGTAACCATTGTTTAATCAAATTTAATATATTGTAATCTCTTCTCGAATTTTCAAATCATCAACATTCAAATCTAATTCAAATCTATATGACATCCCACATCAAAATTTATATTGTAATTCCCAACTATCATAATCTCCTCAGGAAAGTAATTACAATCAAATATTATTTCTATTTTCAACTTGTGAATTTCATACTCTTCAAATCTTGCTTTCAATTTACATCCTCAATATTTTAAATAGGTAATCCAACAATCAATTTTTTTTTAATTCAATCATCAAATTTGGAATTCAATCCGACCATGTTCATATTTAGAGTTCTATTTATTTTCCTCAAGATTTAAATCGATGATTCATCCTTCAATTCTTAATTTTTAAATCATGTGCTCAAAGTATAAATATTTGGTTTGCCATATCAATGTTTTTAAAATTTATTAAATCATCATCATCTTAATCCTTCTTTTAAAATTTCTCAAAATTAAAATGGCTTGAATCTCCCAATCTAATCTTACTTGATCACAATCTAAAAGTATTTCATCGCAAGTTAACAATGCAATTTCTACCCAACTTAGAATTTACCCAACTATCACATAAGGCTATATATTTAAGGAGATCTTCCTCAAATATTTAATCATGTTATTCAATCCTCAAACTTTAACACCAATATATCATCAAGTAATGTGATTGGCCTATTGGGTATATCTAGTACTATCTATATATCAAGCTTATACTAAGCACGAGGTTTCGTCTTTCCGAAATAAGGGAAGACAGAAAATAATAATAAAAAGTTCAAAGGGGAGATAATGGGATAGAAGGATGGGGATCAAGGCATTGAAAGAATTCAAATGGAATTGTCAAGGCAGTTGTGGATTGAAATCCTATTTTGGTAGGTTCTTATTTACCTGCTCATATTAGTACAGTTATGTAATCGATATGATATGCTCAGACATGTCTAAGGGCAAGTACATTCGTTTACTAGTCAACTATATACCTCAATCCACGTAAAGTAGTCATGCGAAGAGCGAACCAAGCGCACTAAGGTTAGCTAGACCTTAATACACTGATTCTGAAATATATTAGTGTGTCGACCCAATAATACATATATTATGATCAAGCTTGATAGAAGAGTAAGCTTGCAAAACTAGGCTGTAATAGCAGCATAAGTCAAGGTAATTTAAAGAATATAAATACGTTGGATTATGATGAAAGGAGGTATAAAATAATTCAAGTTCACAAAACAAAACAAAAATATAATAATAAGACTCTACAATCTCTACAGTTGTTATGCTAACTCCTTGTCTAAGTTACTAGTCAACCAATAGGGGTATGGGACTCTAAGTTCTACAGTCTGAATAAATATTATCTTCTTATGCAAATCTATAGTTAATGTCATTTAGTTACACTTCATTAATGGATCTCGAGGACTATGTGATACTATGTTGTGAGGCATACTATCCAACTTAAAATAATAAACTAATACTGTAACTGCCTTAAAGAAGATTCTACAAAATAACTTGGTCCTTGCAAATGAAGTATAAACTATTGTTAGGGTATACGAGGGAAAGATCTTGGTACCGATTAGGGTATCCTATTGCATTATATAGGTAATGGTCATCTAAAGCTTTAATCATAGTGCTTATAGAACAAATGTGTCAATAGTAGGTATGAAAAAGTTACTAGCCTCCAAGGAAAGGGGATATAACTTGTATTGAGATGTGGTTACAATTTACGTGATTCAAACTAAATAATAATCACCAAGTCACAATCTACAAGAATAACTCAAAACTATCAAGCTCTAACTACCAAGCACAAAATTTTTAAAACTATAGATTACAACTATAATCCTAGCAACTATATATCCTTAACATAAGAGAATTCATTTGGCCTACAATCATAAGAGTTATATGGCACGAGTTGAAAGATGAAGAAAAAAAGAACATAATTTAGTCGTCGCACAATTAGCGAACGTTAAGGTTGCAGAGGAACAAGATATAAAATTACAATAGAAGGACTCTAGATAATATCATGGTTTCCTAAGGAAAATATGGTATGCTAATATCTGTATTCGAGGTTTGATCGAGGAAAATATTATATTTATTCCTCTTGGCTTCCTAAGGTACTGTTCGGCTACTATAAGACAAGAAGCTAAAATTATAATTCTCTAGTACTATCTCACCATGAAAAGCTAGGTTAGTCCTAATATTTAATCTTGGATTTCTATTGGTTCCTCAATTATAAGGTCAAACAATATGGTCAAATTTATAACTAACCCTAGTAGTGTCTATACTACTCTCAAGTCTTCATAATAGTATCAAGGGATAATGGTAACCAATCTATAAATAAGGGACGCTAGGGTTCACTAGGTAGTAAGGGATGCTAGGGTTCATTAAGTATTCTAACTTGGTGATGTGTTAATACTCTAGTTGTATTCTTAATAGGAATATTACCCTAATTATCATCCTATCAACAGGGATTCCTATATTCTAGTATGGGCTATACTCAAGAAACTATTAGGGAAGCACATGAATCAAGCAGGATGTAATTATTTAAGTAGAACAGACTGGAAGGAAGATAAGTTATAGTCAATTATGGATGAGATCCTATACTCTAATCCAAGGTGCAGGCTTGCTCAGTACAGTAACGTAACCGAGATAATATGCTCTCGACCTGCATGGGCCACCACTAAAAACATATCATGCTCCAGTCCCAAAAATACGTAGGACTAGGACACGTAAGCATGCCAGCCGTATGTATATGGCAACTCCAATATATGGAAACCATAACACATGCGTACGCTGTATAATAAAAAATAATTCACAAGTGGTAAAACTATCACAAGTTACAGGGTACAATCTAAATCTCATCCACAACAAATCAAATGAATAAATGAATAGCCAATAACTATGTAACTAGATCTTAATATGAAGTATCAAAGATGATAGTCGGGTGGAAACAAATCCACTGCCGAACTAGAATATAAAAGCAAACACAATATAAGTACAATAACTAACAATCACTGAGACTCAGAGAGAAGACCTCCTCGAAAGATAAGTAGCAAGTCCGGATCTGCGCTCCTGCGAATACTCATGAATATCTATATCTGGAAAGGGACCAGGTCCTCAGAGGGACATAACAAGATACATAGAAGAATGCCATAAAGTAAATACTGAATAAATAAAGGGGGTATGCTAACCATCTAAGTAAATGCAATTTGAGGACAACTTTGGTACGTATGGGTAGGTGTAGACATAACGTACAACGTTCTCTAGAGTGTGGTATCTATAACGTCCATCATTCCGAAGAATCAGTTATTTGTAAAATCACCAAGTAACGTCCAACACTCTAAGGAACGTGGTATCTGTAAAATATATACGTCCGTATCGCTCCGAAGAACGCGATATCTGTATAAAGGAGGTGGGTGTCCCATACGCCTACTAGTCGTCCTCCCCGTCCAATACAAATGTACAAGTCACGAACACGACGTGGACATCTCGTACTATAATGCAAGTCTCTATAGAAATAAATAACTAAGCGAAATACCGTCACACGTGTTGCTCACACCGATGGCCAGTCGAGTATGAGGCACGCGTCCCTACATGAACTCACTCTGTGACATGAAATTATACGTGTCAAGGCCTGGGGAGTCATACCGATAACTCCACAACTTTAGGTGGGTCTACTAGACTCTAGGTAAGACACAAGTCCTAACGTCAACGCCTTCGTTGACTGCACCCGAGTCTCTCTCGGACGCGCATAGTTTATATAATCTAAAACAATAAACATGCAACTAAGAATGACTGAATTTAAATAGTACAACAAGACAAGGTATACTTGCCTGGCAAGAAAGCTGTGTAGTACCAATAACCTGCTCCAGAAGTCGTACAGATAAATTCAATAGGTCCTATATACATATAATATATCATAATACAACATCAGTCATTACACTAGCACACACATAACCATAAATACACTGGACGAGGGTACTCTAGGGGTAACACTGGTCAACTAACATGGTCAATTATGCAACTAATTACGCGGGTGTCCTATATTAAATGTGGTATCAAAATCAGACAGTCAAAATAACATGTGTCTAGGCCAGTACATAAATGTACATAAGACAGTCATCTAACATGTCCTTAGGGTCAACATGGTCAAGGTAAATACGGGATAATCCACAATGTCCTAGGGTCGTACAATATAAATACATATATAGTCATAAGCATATAATTACTTATATAATACATCCATATATATATATATATATATATATATATATATATATATATATATATATATATATATATATATCACTTAAATTCTAATACGCGTATGTGTACGCGTACAAGTCATTGGGTTCACCGACTCAGGGTCCGATATCAACTAACAGTCATAAAGCAATACTCATGTCCTAATAGCATATACACAAGCTCACATAAAAAGGAGGAGAGGGACATGTTCGAACCTCGGGGTACACGCACGAGAATGGCGGGTGACGATGATGAGGTTGACGACGATGACGACGATACGGTTGACGACGATGACGACTGCGGGCGGTTGACGACGATGATGATGACGACGATAATGACGATGATTGGGGTTATGATGAGATGATAACTACGATAATGGCGATGATTACGACTACGACGAAGATGATGATGGTGAAGATGATGGTGAAGATGATGGTGAAGATCATGATGGTGATCACATGATCGTGATGACGAGGATGATGACGTGGGTGATGGTGATGACGAGGATGGTGATGTGGACTATGGTGATGACGAGGATGATGATGTGGATGATGGTAATTGTGTTGATGATTAATGATGTTGATGATGGGAGGATGATGATAATGATGATGGGGGGTTCGTGATGATGATAATGATAGGTTGATGATGATGATGGTGATGCTCACCGGAATCTGGCCAGGGGAGGTCCGACCAAGGAGGTCGAACAAAAAGGAGGACAGAGAAGAGGACTCGGGTTCAGTAGCTGTGGAGGTGGTCGAGGAGGAGGAGTTGAGAAAGGTGAAGGCCAGGGAGGAAAGAGGAGGAGTTCAGGGAATGGTGGTGGTGATGTGCTGGTGGTGTGGTCATGGTGTCGGCGATGTTCAGATGAGGGAGAGATGACGGCTCGGGTGGTGAGTGGCGAAGGTCGAGATGTCGGAGACGATGATGGTGGTGTTTTGTAATATCGACGAGGGTAGAGGAAGGAGGACGAGGAAGAGGAAAGAGGTCGAGTGGCGGTGGTGTTGCTGGTGGTGTTGCTGGTGGTGTGATGGTGGTGGTGCGATCGTCAATGGAGGAGGCTCGAGGTGTCTTGGTAGCGGGGGGGGGGGATGGCAAGGAAGGGGCCGAAGATGGAAGAGGACGGCAAGGTGGTCGGGATCCGGTCTGTTCTGGCGAGGGGAGGATTTCAGGCGGTCGGGTTGCTGGAGGAGAACAGTGAGGCGATTGAAGTCCGGTGTGGCGAAGGGGTCGACTGTGCTGTCCAGGCGAGCAAGGATGAGGGATATGGTGGTCGCAGAGGCGGGGCTGCTCCGGCCAGGGGAAGGTCCGGCGAGGTCACCGGCAGGACTGGATAGGGATGAGGGAGATGGATAGTACGAGAAGGGGATGGGCTGGTATTCGGCTATGGTTGATTCTAGGTTTAGGTGAAAAGAAATTAAAGGTATATTTATATGTAAAGAAGTGGAATTTTGAGGTTGACCTAGGGTGGGCTTAGTCAACATATTTTTGGGATGGGCTTAGCCTCACATGTACGTGTTTGGAGGCTAAAATTTGCATTGTTTAAAATGCAAGGCTAGGGTTAAATGGTGGGCGATGTTTATGCGTTGCACATTCCAAAAATTATGGGAAAAATTTGTATGCAAAAAAAATAGTTTTTTCATGTATTGTGTCCAAGGGTGTGGGCAACTCAATGCACTTTTGCATAAAAGTGCCCAACAATTATAAAATTACACAAAGATAAAAATTAGGTTTTAATTAATTAAATTTATTGTGCAGGGTATTCTTGAATTAATTAGAAGTACATGGGAATAAAATTTTGTGGGACACAAGTATCATGGACATAGAGGGCTCAGAGTAGAATTTTATCATAAATTGGGTTGCACGAAACGGGTCAAGATTGTGTCTCCAATTTCGATTAGAACACACAAGGATACAAAGTCATATTTATTTAGAATTAAATATAAATGACTGCGACGAATATTGTATGACTAAAATGTAGCACAAGATAGCATAATTATAAGTTACACAAAGGTCAGAATAGTAGGCGAGCATGTCTAGGACAAGGGTGTGAAGTTTTTAGGAAGGCAGTGGCTAATGAGGTGCTCCAATTATCGAAGCAACGGTAAGGTGCACTATGTGATATAAATCTTGTATAATTAAATAAAATATCGTGTTTTATTTCTAATTGGATTCTAATTTGCCCTAATCTTTCTATCTAAGCCAAGTAGGCCTAATTTTGGGTGAGAGAGTTTACAGCTACGGTGACAAATAAAATTATTGTGAGAAATGACTATAAGATTCCAATTTTTAAGGATGGTATTAAATTATTTTTTTAAACTTTAAGATTGGACTTAATTTTTAAGTTTGGATATGAGATTACATTTGAAAGATTTAATTATTAAAATTTTGAAGACAGTTATAAATAAGATTTAAATTTTAAGGAAATAATGTTAGATTGTATTTAAGAGTTATTACTTGTGAATCTGATTTCAGAGAAAAATTCTATTAGATTTTAAATTTTGAAGATAAATTTAAATTTCAAAGTTTTACTTTAAAATTTTAAGTTGTGAGGATGAAGTTAATTTTTAAGGACTTTGTTAAATAACAATAGTGGTTTGACTTCATGATTATATTACTTAAATTTTGATGATGGTAGAAAAAATTTATTAAGGATTTTAAATTTTGAGGATAAACATTAATTTAAATAAAGAGTTGAGAATTTAATATGGCAGAATTGACGATTTTGTTAAATCATAGATTTTTATGAAGATTATGATATGATAGGATTTGTCAATAAATTTTAAGGAATTTATGAAGATTAACATTATATTTATTTGACTACAAGATATAAATTTAAAAATTATATTTTGAATGTTGTATTTAAAGATTTTGTAAGTATTATATTGTTTGAGTATTGTGTGAAAAAAGAATCTAGGAGTAAGAATTAGTGTTTGAATTCAAATTTTTGGGATGATATTTTAAATTTTATAAATATGCATTGATTGGATTTAAATTAGAGGATTGAATATTAAATTTTTTGAGTATTTAATTATTAACTTAAAATTTTGGAGGAGGTTGTGATTATAATGGAATTCGATTTTAAATTTGAAAATTTTCAGGAATATGATATTGTTAGAATTTTGAAAATTTTGGGAAATAACAATATAGATTTACTTCATGATTATATGGTTTGTTAAATTTAAATTTTGAAGGTAAAAAAAAAACTATAGAATATTTTAAATTTGAGGACAAATTTTTTTTTAAGGGGGGTAGACTTGTAACCTCCATATCCTAAAATTTTAGCTTAAATGTTATTATTAGGTTAATTTGGGGCGATGAGATTTTTCCACAATTTTTGGTTAATTAAGACTCATAACACTAATTTTTTAGGGCTTTCAAGAATTTATTTTAGTGTTAAACTTAATTAAAAATATCCTAAATTTTTATTTTAGGTTCTAAATAATCAAATATATTTTTTAGAATTTTTTGGAAATTTTTTGAGTATTTATTGGGAGTTATTTAGGATAACAACTAATTTTTTAGGACTTCTAGAATTTAGTGTGCAAGACAAGGAACATAGAATGTACGCAAGTAATTTTCTAGGATTTATAATATTATTATATATTTTTTAGAATTTTTTTAGAATTTTTAGAATTTTTAGAATTTTTATTTTTAGTTAAATAGGTAAAACTAATATTTAGAGCTTCTAGTAGTTATAGTAGAAAATCTATGAACATTAAACTGCCCAAGTATTTTTCTAGGAATTTTGGGTTCAAAATATATTTTCTTTAATTTTCACATATTTTTATGATTATTTTTAATATTTATTTTGAGTTATTTAGATTTAAAATAACTTAAATAATATTTTGATAAAGACAAATCAAAAACAAATAATATAAATAAACCACGCAACCAGATTCTGACATGGGTCCAGCCTATCCCTTTTCTTTCATCCTATATATATATATATATATATATATATATATATATATATATATATATATATATATATATATATTATAATAACCTTAATCAGCCGATTAATTCTAGAGAGAGAGAGAAGGGGTTGGGGGATTGTCATATAGGGTTCTTTGATCTTCCAGAAGCTATTACACATAGCTCCGGACTGCAAACGTGGCCCAGTTTCTTTTGTTAGAATCGTATTGAGGTTAGTTTGCTGAATATGTAATTGGTTTTACTAAAATAAGAGTATTAAATTCTAGAAATTTTGTAGAGCACAGTATATCCGAAAATAGATGCATCTCGGTGTTTTCATAATTTTGGGAGAACCATGAATCCGAATAATGAAATGTTTGAAGTTTCAGAATGCTAACGTTGAGACCATCGACATATGTTTTTTCTAGAATTTAATTCAAATTATTTATGTACTGTAAATTCTGTAGAACTTCTAGGTTAGCAATCAACCACCGTTGCACAATATGATTTTGTATGTGCAATAGTTTCCAAACGTATTTGAATCTGGATGAGCCATAAATTCTAGCATATTTGTGATGATGAAATTTATAGGAAATCATGCGTGAAAGTCGAGTTTGCAGGTTGACTTTTTTGTCAACAGATTGTCTCGATTTGCATGTCATGAGTCTCAAGTTGATAAAATTAGGTTCTTTGGAAAAAAAAATTAGGAATTAACCTAAAAATGAGAATAATAAAGTTAAAATAAAATTTTAAAGTAATTATTCCAGAATAAATAAATTAAAATAAATTATCTCTTGACATGGTAACATATCATACGTAGGATTTGGACTCTGAATTGGGACCTGATCCAACCACAACTAAGAACCACAGGCGAGTACATTCTCTGATAGTTTTTATTATTTGATATTTTTTATGATGCATATTTATATTAGTGTTTTACCTTATTCCTGACACGATGGATACACGGATTGATGTTGTTTGGATTCATTTACGTGATATATACATATTTTCAGGCCTATTGACTTTTTTCTGGACCAATGAATTATTGGACTAATGAATTACTGGACTAATATATTTTCTGGCCTGTTGACATCTTCTGGACTATTGAGATTATTCATTTCTGGACTTGGATCCATGAGTACTAGAGTCTCAAGTTGATAAAATTGGGTTTTTTTGGACAAAATTTAGGAATTAACCTAAAAATCAGAATAATAAGATTAAAATAGGATTTTAGAGTAATTATTCCAGAATTAAATAAATTAAAATAAATTATCTCTTGACATGGTAACATATCATACGTAGGATTTGAAATCTGAATTGGGACCTGATCTAACCATAACTAAGGACCACAGACGAGTACATTCTCTGATAGTTTTTATTATTGAATATTTCCTATGATGCATGTTTATAATAGTGTTTTACTTATTTCTGACATGATCAATACACGGATTGGTATTGTTTGGATTCATTTTCGTGAGATACGTATTTTCAGGCCTATTGACTTTTTTCTGGACTAATGAATTACTAGACTAATGAATTACTGGACTAATATATTTTTTGGCCTGTTGACATCTTCTGGAATATTAAGATTATTCGTGTCTGGACTTGGATCCATGAGTACTAGTCGGACGAGAAAATACCTAGGAGATGCGTGAACATTCTCTTTCTATCCTATGGTCTTTTTAGAATAATAACAGCCACACACGAAACGTGTGGTTTGTCGGATATTACCCCCTGGTTCACATGTCAACTTAGTATTTTAAAACACTAGTTAGATACAGTTATTCTGGATTAATCTATACTTGCTGATTGTACACTTGTATGACAGATTTTCTAGTTCACATGTCTGTCTGTCTTTACATGCTTCTCTGTTCTTCTTTCTTGTCTTTTATTATTTCTTTATTTAACCGTTCCTCTATGATGTACCTTATTCTATTATTATATGCTCATAAAGTATTTCATAAGTATTTACTATTCATAGTACTTGTCAATTAACTGGAACTGCTATTGGGTTGTACTCGTTCCATCCTGACTGGATAAACATTTTTAGGTGAATTGATATCTTGCTCATTGGATTTTGTTGGAGATCGAGATGCTTTTGGAGGCCAATATTAGAATTTTGATAGTTTAGCAACTTCTTTGGATTTGATGTTTAGCGGGTTTGTTCCCAAGTTATGATTTAATTATAAATTGAGAATCTTGTAAAACTATATAAATATTGTGAATCAACAATAGATTTGAATTTAAGATTAAATATTACCTATTTGGATTGATGGACAATTGTTATCATAGACAGCGTACTACCGTCGATGCTAACATCGTAGGCTGGGCTTGGCCACGTACTCGTATCCGAAAAGCGGATGCGGGTTGTAACAATACCATGTGCAAATGAACATTGGTTTAACCTTAGGAATTAGGGCAAGAATTGTACGACAAATTTGCACGGTGAGTCGTGAGCATGAATTGTAGCTATGACCATGTGATCTGACCTAGTAATTAGGCAGACGACCCTGTGCTGAGTAAAAGAACTTGTATGACCAACATTAGAGTATTGACTGAGTAAGCCATAGAACTGGGGCAGTAAGACTGAGAGTTAGACTTGGAACGATAAGTGTGTGCTATGTTTGACATGAACATGATGGACGATAGGATATTGACGCTAGTCGGTAGATTGACGTTAGTGCAATGCTTAATTTTTGGTTGTATTGGAATGACTTGGATTTTAATTGACTCTATATGAGGTATATTGTGATTCATAAGACGAGAACCCTTAAGACTTTCCTGAGTAACTCGTCCGACTCCGCTATCACTAAGTTTGGTTAAAATATATGTGTTTCGGAAACACCTGTAATATGTGTACGATCCAGACTCAGTGATATGCTGATCTGGAATACAGTTACAAGTGAATGTGTTGGATACGATTGGACGAGTATAACGATTTAGATAAGTTTGGAATCAAGTATAACATCACTAAGTACATATATTATAGTAATTATCAAGTAAAGAAAACTATCAGAGAATGTACTCGCTTGTGGTCCTGTAATAAAAAGATCAAACAATGTCTAAACTGGAGTCCAAGTGACCTATATATGAATTTTTATGTTAATAGGTGATTTAGAATCATAAATATGCTTAACTAGTCATGTTTTAGATTTCTAGGTCAAAACTAGGTCACTAGGGTCAAACTAGGTTAATACCCCATTTTGGTTTCCCAATTACCTATCAAGTCAGCTTATTAAGCTATACTAGCTAATACCAAGCTATGTCTAGGTTTTTTAGGTCATACTAGTTGGTATAAATATTCTAGATACCACAAATATACTATATAGACTCATAATATCAATATCTAATAATATCTTAGCCTAAATACCCTTACCTTACTAATACCTTATCCCGTATCAAAATATCTTATCACGTATCCAAGATACTACCCCAAACTAGTTATACTACCTTGGTATCCAACCCATTGTCCAACCTAGACACTACTCTTACCTTATACCTTAACTCATTACGTATTTCCTATTGGTATCATAATACATACACTACAATAATACCTACTCACTAACCTCACTATCCAATACCTTATCCTTACACAATTGGTATCTTGATACCAATACCCAAACCTAGTAGCCTTGGTACCAAAAGGATACCAACACCCTAGTACATAATACTCAAACTTCTACACTACCCTCACTAGCTCTACTCTAACCCAACCTAACTTTATCCCTTGGTTTATACTCATTACTGTTTGCAGACTAGGTTCGCACCTTGCTTGCAGCTACAACTGCAAGGTAGACTTTCCCCACTCTCCTTACTACCATTGCAGTGCATGGACCTACCCTCTCTACACTGTCCGGAACTAACTAACCCTATACAAATGCTGCAGTAAATGAAAACACAGAGTAGCAACACTTGATGTGTAAAAATTTGCACCCGAGCCCCCAAACTGCCTGCAATCAACTCTTCTTTCGCTACACAAGATTGTAATCAAGCTCCCCTCATACTTTCACTATTGTATTGTAACTCCCTATTTCCGATATACATATTTAAAACATATTTTATTTTAGCATGATCGCATGTGCATGGAGACTAGACCCATTCTTTGGTTTAACCTGGTTCATGGTTTACTCTGTGGGTTGGTTCAACTCATGAGAACCTTTTGTTCAACCCTCAAAGCCTACCTTATATAACCCAACATTTTCTCTCTCTCCTCATTTCTTCATTACTTCCTCATTCTTTAGCTTTCTCTTCCTATTTCATAGGCAAGTACACCTTGCATAAGAAATAAAAAAACCCTACATATTATGGTTCCATTATGTTTATTATGTGTTTTTAAGCACTTTTAGTTCTTGGATTTTTCTATTTTGATGGATGGTTTAGTGTAGATCTATATTTCTAACTTAGGATTTTATGGGTTTCATGAGTTTTTCTTGATTTTGATCTATTAAACTTGTGTCTTTGAAAACTAGTTTTTGCTACATGATAGATCTTTCAATTTAGAGCATTTTGGCTTTTGGTTCATCCGATTTGGACTAAAAATGAGGTTTTAGTGGTAGCTCATACATGACTGTTCTTCAGACTTGTGGGGTGTCATGATCATAGGAGGTTCAATCAAACATGATCCTTCTTAAAATTTTGAATTTGTCCTCTTCTATACTCAACTTAAATTCTCCTAGATTGGTTGCTTTCTTGTTCCTTCTCGTCATGTTCTTATTGTTTCTTGTGATCTTTTTTAGGGCTTCTCCTTCCCTCGATGCTGTAGCAACAAGAGAGTCAGAGTTTCCAGTGGAACAAAATCCTGTGGAACCCCAGCCAAGGATCCGAGTTGAACCAGCTATGAATGGGGCAGAGCAGCAGGCTCCAGGTGTTCCCGTATCTCCCGTAGTACCGACAGTACTAGATACCCTGGTTTTGCTAGAGATTATCCACGGATTTTTGGCTGTCTAACAATACTAGATGGTGGTGCAACAACAACAACAACAACAACAACAACAACATCAGCAATAATAGCTCCAGCAGCATGAACAGAATATCCGGTTGGACCAAGGGTTGTTGACGGCCCTAGAACGAGGCGGAAGAACATATTCTGGGTATCTGTTAGATTTTGTAGACTGAACCCAAGATATTTCGATAGCAAGGAGGACGCAATCATGCATGGCGATTGGCTCTATAATATTGAGACTATTCTGGCAGCGGCTAAAGTTTTGGCCAAGGAACAAGTTGACCTGGTTTGCCTACAACTCCAAGATCTGGTAAGAGATTAGTGGGCTACGATGGAGGTAGGACTGAGGCATCCTATTTCATTAAGGATTTTAGGACCCAGTTCAGGGCAAACTACTTCGAGATTGTGGCTTAGTGTGAGTTACAGCAAATGTTCATTAACCTCAAGCAAGCCGGAAGGATAGTAGATGGCTATGCGGCATAATATTGTCGACTAAGCATATTTTCTCCAACCATGGTGGCAACAGAGTTTGAGAGAGCATTGGGATTCCAGAAGGAACTTTACTTGGAGATCTTGTATATGGTAGTGGTGCACGACTACCAGACCTTCGAGGCTGTATTGATAGGAACCAAGGGGGTTAGATTACTTCTCAAAGGATGGCATCAAGGAGAGTGGATCGGAAGAGGCCACATGGATAGAACAAAGAGGGAGGACTAGTACCCCGAACGTCAGCACCATCACCTGGCGTTCGAATACATGATTCAGCACCGTGAAGGATGGTAGTTTCAATAATGATATTACCAACTTGGCAATAACAGTCGAGACAGCAACAACAACAATAACAACAACAACGACGACGGGGAGCACCGACAAGTTGTACCTACTGTGGCAAATGAGGTCATACCTGAGATATTTGTCTAGCAGCTAACAGACTATGTTTGAGTTGTGGGAGCCCTGATCAAAATATTTCCACGTGCCCATTGATGCAGAGGCTAGGAGGGCCAGTACAATAGTTTTCTGTATTGTCCGCTCCAAGGGCAGGGC
Source organism: Iris macrosiphon (assembly GCA_036927795.1). Taxonomy (NCBI): domain Eukaryota; kingdom Viridiplantae; phylum Streptophyta; class Magnoliopsida; order Asparagales; family Iridaceae; genus Iris; species Iris macrosiphon. The sequence goes on from JAYESA010000003.1 coordinate 11,559,762, forward strand.
AGGGCAGGGTAGCAAGGAGGACCAACAGTAGCAGCACGACCTTTGGCTCAGAGTCCATTGCCGACGCAGGCCAAGCTTTATAACCAGCAACAGGAGAATCAGCAAGTGCCGCAACCACAGCAGCAAGGAAGACATCACCAAAGAGTTCAACAGGCTAAGGGCAGGCACTCACCCTGTCTTTGGAGGAAGCAATGGCGTCGGGCGACGTAGTAGCAGGTAATATTTTTGTTACAACCTTTCCTACCGTAGTATTATTTGATTCTGGAGCTTCGCACTCATTTATATCTGCATAATATGCAACACGTATTGGATTAAAGTTTAAGGCATTACCAGCAAGGCTGAATATACTCACTGGCATTAGAATCGAAGAAGTTAGTAAGGTGCGCCTAGCATGTCCAGTTGTAGTATGTGGGCATTTATTACCTGCAAAGTTGATCGATTTCCCTATGGGTAACTTTGACGTTATCTTAGGCATGGACTGGTTGAGAGGTAGTCATGCAACGATAGACTGTCACGAGGGTAGAGTATTATTTAGAATTCTTGGTCTAGAAGAGTTTGTCCTTAACAGAATAACAAGTGACCAGCATTAAGGAGGAGTCACAACAGTAGCAAGGGAAGCAAACCCGTTACCCAAGATTGTTGAAGAGTTCATGAATGTCTTTCCTAACGATCTTTCCGGATTACCCTCAGTTAGAGCAGTAGAATTCTATATAGAGTTGATGCCATAAATAGAACCAGTGTCACAGAAGGTGTACCCTATGTCACCATCAGAACTTGATCAGTTATATTGACACGTGGAAGAACTGAAGGAGAATAAGTTTATTTGGACCAGTGCATCACCATGGGGAGCCCTAGCGGTATTGGTAAAGAAGAAGGATGGATCAACGTGGTTGTGTATGGATTAAAGGTAGCTTAATGCAGCGACCATGAAGAACAAGTACCCATTACCAATGATTGATGATTTGTTTGACCAGTTAAGTGGAGCAAGAGTCTTCTCTAAGATAGATTTACGATCAGGATATCATCAGGTGCGAGTCCGAGAGAAGAATATACCAAAGATAACATTTAGGTCACGATATGGGCATTACGAATTCTTAGTTATGCCATTCGGACTGACTAATGCTCCAACAGTATTCATGGATTTAATGAAACGTATTTTCATAACTTACTTAGATCAATTTGTACTAGTATTCATCGATGACATCCTGGTGTATTCTCGTAATGAGGACCAACAATACCTAAAATCTCATTTTTAGTCCAAATTGGGTGAACCAAAAGCCAAAATGCTCTAAATTGAAAGCTCTATCATGTAGCAAAAACTGGTTTTTAAAAAATATAAGTTTAATAGATCAAAACCAAGAAAAACTTATAAAACCCATAAAATTCTAAGTTAGAAATATAAATGTACACTAAACCATCCATCAAAATAGGAAACTCCAAGAACTAAAAGTGCTTAAAAACACATAATAAACATAACAGAACCATAATATGGAAGATTTCTCTATTTCTTATGCAAGGTGTACTTGCCTATGAAATGTAGAGAGAAAGATAAAGAAGGAGGAAGTAATGAAGAAGTGAGGAGAGAGAGAGAGAAAATGCTGGGTTATATATGGTAAGGTTTGAGTGTTGAACCAAAGGTTCTCATGAGTTGAGCCAACCCACAAAATAAACCATGAACCAGGTTAAACCAAAGAATGGGTCTAGTCTCCATGCACATGAAATTATGCTAAAATAAAATACGTTCCAAATACGTATATCGGAAATGAGGAGTGACATCTGTCGAAATGACATAACTAAGAATTCATAATGCCCATATCTTGACCTAAATGCTCTAACGGTATTTATGTGTTTGTTAAACCATATTTTCATGCCTTACTTAGGACAATTTATGGTAGTATTCATCGATGACATCCTAATTTATTCTCGTAATGAGAAAGAGCATGAAGAATATCTCAGGATAGTACTACAAACTTTGAGGGAGCACCAGTTATATGGAAAGCTTAGTAAGTATAAGTTTTGGCTTGATCGCATATCCTTTCTTGGACACATTATTTCTGGAGCCAGAGTGTTAGTTGATCCCAAGAAGGTAGAGGCAGTAGAGAACTGGCCAATTCCAAAGACAGTAGCAGAAGTGCATAGTTTTCTTGGCTTGACAAGATACTATAGAAGATTTGTGTCAGATTTTGCTAAGATCTAGGCACTATTGACTCGGTTGACACGCATGAAAGTTAAATTTGTGTGGTCGGAGGAATGCCAGATATCCTTTGAAGAGTTGAAGAAGAAGTTAATCTCTGCACCAATCCTTACTCTTTCAGCAGGCTCCGGAGGATTCATAGTGTACTGTGATGCATCTGGAAAAGGACTTGGATATGTTTTGATGCAAAAAGGAAGAGTGATAGTATATGCTTCTGGCAGCTCAAAGATCATGATAAGAACTATCCAACTTACCATTTGGAGCTAGCAGCAGTAATGTTTGCACTTAAGCTATGAAGGCACTACTTATGTGGTGATCGAGTAGAAATATTCACGAATCATAAGAGTTTGAAGTATGTGTTCACACAGAAGGACCTGAACATGATAAAGAGAAGGTGGCTAGAGTTATTGAAAGACTATGATGTGGAACTTCAAAACCATCAAGGCAAGGCTAATGTAGTAGCTGATGCACATAACTGGAGAGGTGAAGAATTTATGTTGACTGAATAGAAGCATATTCTAGAAGACTTACGAGAGATGGGTCTCGAGATAGTAGTTCCACAGAGTACAGGAGTTCAGGCTAGCCTACAAATTCAGTCAACTTTGGTAGCTAGAATCAAACTAACTCAGGTAGAGGACCCAAAGATTCAAAAGCTATGAGAAGAATGTGAGTCTAGTCTTCGAAAGGAGTTGACGATACATACAGATGGTATGCTAAGATTTGGGAATCGTCTATGCATACTAAGCAGGGATATTCGGCAAGAAGTTATGACTAAAGCACACAGTTTTCAGTATTCCATTCATCCGGGAGGCACGAAGATATACCAAGCAACACTTTTTGTGGAATAGAATGAAGAGGGAAATAACATTCTTCATATCGCAATGTTTGATATGTCAGCAAGTGAAGGCAGAACAACAAAGACCGACAAGATTATTGCAGCCTCTTTCTATTCCAGAGTAGAAGTGGGAACTCATCATGAATGACTTTTTGACTGGTTTACCTAGATCAAGTTTGGGTGATAGTTGATCGTCTCACAAAAGTAGCTAACTTTCTTCCTTTTTGAGTAGGACAGTCTACAGAACAATTGGTTGAAATGTATATGCGATAGATAGTAAGACAACAAGGTGTCCCTGTAAGTATCGTATCAGATCGAGACACTTAATTCACTTTACATTTTTGGAAAAGTTTGTATCAAAGTTTGGGCACCAAGTTAAGATTAAGCACGGCTTACTACCCCCTGACAGACGGACAATCAGAGAGAACCATTCAGACCCTATAAGATATGCTTTGAGCCTATATCTTAGATCTTGGTGGATCTTGGGAGAATCACCTTTACTTGGTAGAATTCTCGTACAACAACTGTTATCAGGCCAGTATTCAGATGGCACCTTTTAAAGCACTATACGGCAGTAAGTGTAGTTCACCATTGGCTTGGGACAATATTGGTGAACATAAGATATTAGGCCCTGAAATGATCATGCAAATAGTAGAGGTATTCAAGCAGATCAGAGAGAGACTTTGAGTTGCACAAGATTGGCATCTTCATCGGGCAGATCAGCATCGTAGCCCTTTAGAGTTTTGTCACGGTGACCATGTTTTATATAAATTTTGCCCACATGTGGATTCATTAGATTCGTGTTCGCGGGAAGCTTAGTCCGCGATACATAGGTCCGTTCGATATTCTCAAGCGGGTAGGCGATGTTGCTTATCGTCTTGCCCTTCCGCCTTTTTTATGTGAGGTACACGATGTATTTCATGTTTCTCAGTTGCGTAGGTATATTCTGGATCTGAGTCATATCCTCCTTCACTCTGAATTAGTCGTTGGTACCGACTTATCTTACGAGGAGCAACCCGTATCCATATTGGACCGATGGGAGAAGGTGCTCAAGAATCAGACTATTTCTCTTATCCGAGTTGCTTGGGGCCATCACTCTCTAGGAGAATCTGTAGTGCCCTACTCTACGTTGGCACTATGTACAAGAGATATCGCTTTTGGCTCGAGAGGAAGCCTTATTGAAGAGTTTTTTGATCGGAACACGAGACGATTGATCTAGTGAGTGGGCAGAACTTTATTCTCTAATTTTTGTATGCCTTAATAATGAATTTGAGTTTTATACTACTTGTTCTAAGAAGATGGTTTCATAAGAAGAATGATAGAACCTGACTCTGCATGCTTAATAAGAGAACTCATATTGCTTGTCATTAAAATGAACCCTTGCCATGCTAAGAAAAAATAAAAATATTGTATGCTAAGTTACACGGGCACCGCTATCGAACGAACCATTGCTTGTTAATAATAAAGAGTAAAAGATTACTTGAACTTATCCTTGTATCGCTTGTTAAACTAGAGTAGAACTATATGCTTATCTAAAAAAGATAGAAAAACGACAACTATGCTTGCTTAAATAATATATTGCTTGCCTGTTCCCTATCATACTAAAAGAGATAGAATTGTATGCTAGATTTATAGAACTGTTCTTGTCACGCCCCGGCCCCGCCCGGGCCGCCGCTCCGCCGCTCCGCCCTGCCCCGCCCCATGCGGCCGGGAATTAACGAACCGGACACGTATCACCGTGCCTCGGCGCGCCGGACGCGAATCACCGCGCCCGTCCCGCGGGTGCGAGGGAGGAAGGGAGCCAAGCGAATGGCCCGTTCGAGCTTTCGGGGGACGTGATACCGCACGGGCCTGGGGTTGCGCCCGTGCAAGGCCAATCGTTTAAGTTGATAGTTGGCTATCATCGCATCAATCGAGTAAGCAGCGGAAAGGGACTTATTGCAATACAAAGCATTAGCCAACTGAGTGTTCGGGACAATCGAGGCAACTTGGGTTTTCTTTAGCAAAGGCACACGTTCGTTCCATACATTATGCCCCCTTATACGATAGCATTCTCGGGGCAACAATCGAAACCAGGATTTCGGGTCTTGGGGACTGTGGCACGCCTATCGCTTCCTCGGACGATCCAGTACCTGCACGCAAGTAAACTGTTGGTGGGTCAGCACTTTATACAAGTACTGGTGAGATAAATCAACTGAACAGAAACAAGCATTCACTCAAACAGGCACTAAGTAATCATGTTATAAAATATTATATTACTAGTGATCTTTCTAGTTTTACCTAGGTTTATTTCATGCAGTTCTAGCAGAGTCGATTTACTTGTTTAGAAACATGTTTGGAAACAGAGTTTCATATTGAATATGCAAGCAAGCAAACCGTTCATGTTCAGGGTGTGCGCAGCGTGTCTCGTGCGACTCGAGAGTCTGATGCATAGCTAGACACACGATGCACATTCTTAGGGGCAGTCACTATCCAAGCCAACACAATGACTTAGCTATATGCAGGGCGGTCCCCGAGTATCTCAGGATCGGTAGCGGTTAGTCTAGCATACCAATGACTCTTTTATCTGATGCTAGAGGCAGCTGTGACTCATGGTTGCTTTGCACTATCATGGTAGCAGCCGGGACACATGCAGTTCAGCTCTCCACCAATAGCCATTATCCGACCGCGTGCGAATGCATGGAATACTATCAAATAAACTCTAGTATGCAGACGAGACGAACCATCAGAACAGTTATCGTTGTTGCGGGGCAATCCGACTTATCACTTGAACACATTCAGGCACAGTATAGTTCTCTCGAAGCATAGACGATAGTGAACATGTTCATGCACTCTAAGCAGGCGATACAGGATTCTCGTTTAGCAGACATTGATTCAAAGACAAGCTAGGTGAGTTCGTTCATTAACATGCAAGGCAGGTTCTATCATTCTCTTAAGAAAACATTGCAAGCAAAAACTCAGGTTATTTATTTAGGGCGTGCAAGAATCAGAGAACGAAGTTCTGCCCACTCACCTTGATACATAACGCCGGCGCGGAGTGGGACGTTACATACTTACCAACCAACAAAAAGTTTCGTCCTCGAAACTTCAAGGATAAACTTATCGATATCCCGAGTAGCGATAGTGCCGTCCCTCGCCGTACTCAATCGAAACAATCAAGCAATTCAAGTTCAGGAAACATTTTGTACTTTGAGGATATCTATGGACTTATTGTATGGAACGCTCTTTGCAAAACCATATCGATAATATCTCAGAGTCATAGCAACGGTTTGGGCCAGAGAATCGATTTCGCTCTGATACCATTCTGTCACGCCCCGGCCCCGCCCGGGCCGCCGCTCTGCCCTGCCCCGCCCCGTGCGGCCGGGAATTAACGAACCGGACACGTATCACCGTGCCTCGGCGCGCCGGACGCGAATCACCGGGCCCGTCCCGCGGGTGCGAGGGAGGAAGGGAGCCAAGCGAATGGCCCGTTCGAGCTTTCGGGGGACGTGATGCCGCACGGGCCTGGGGTTGCGCCCGTGCAAGGCCAATCGTTTAAGTTGATAGTTGGCTATCATCGCATCAATCGAGTAAGCAGCGGAAAGGGACTTATTGCAATGCAAAGCATTAGCCAACTGAGTGTTCGGGACAATCGAGGCAACTTGGGTTTCCTTTAGCAAAGGCACACGTTCGTTCCATACATTATGCCCCCTTATACGATAGCATTCTCGGGGCAACAATCAAAACCAGGATTCCGGGTCTTGGGGACTGTGGCACGCCTATCGCTTCCTCGAACGATCCAGTACCTGCACGCAAGTAAACTGTTGGTGGGTCAGCACTTTATACAAGTACTGGTGAGATAAATCAACTGAACAGAAACAAGCATTCACTCAAACAGGCACTAAGTAATCATATTATAAAACATTACATTACTAGTGATCTTTCCAGTTTTACCTAGGTTCGTTTCATGCAGTTCTAGCAGAGTCGATTTACTTGTTTAGAAACATGTTTGGAAACAGAGTTTCATATTGAATATGCAAGCAAGCAAACCGTTCATGTTCAGGGTGTGCGCAGCGTGTCTCGTGCGACTCGAGGGTCTGATGCATAGCTAGACACACGATGCACATTCTTAGGGGCAGTCACTATCCAAGCCAACACAATGACTTAGCTATATGCAGGGCGGTCCCCGAGTATCTCAGGATCGGTAGCGGTTAGTCCAGCATACCAATGACTCTTTTATCTGATGCTAGAGGCAGCTGTGACTCATGGTTGCTTTGCACTATCATGGTAGCAGCCGGGACACATGCAGTTCAGCTCTCCACCAATAGCCATTGTCCGACCGCGTGTGAATGCATGGAACACTATCAAATAAACTCTAGTATGCAGACGAGACGAACCATCAGAACAGTTATCGTTGTTGCGAGGCAATCCGACTTATCACTTGAACACATTCAGGCACAGTATGGTTCTCTCGAAGCATAGACGATAGTGAACATGTTCATGCACTCTAAGCAGGCGATACAGGATTCTCGTTTAGCAGACATTGATTCAAAGACAAGCTAGGTGAGTTCGTTCATTAACATGCAAGGCAGGTTCTATCATTCTCTTAAGAAAACATTGCAAGCAAAAACTCAGGTTATTTATTTAGGGCGTGCAAGAATCAGAGAACGAAGTTCTGCCCACTCACCTTGATACATAATGCCAGCGCGGAGCGGGGCGTTACAGTTCTTGCCTGTTACTTGTTAAAAGAACTAGATTGCTTGAACATATTTTTTTGATCGCACTGTAAAGAGAGAACGGTATGAATAGCTTGAACTGGTGCATCGAGACTAATAGTGTATATCCCGTCAATTTTTGATCTTTTAATTTTATTATTTTACTTAATTATAGGAATTTTTGTTATAAATTTAGCTGAATTAGAAATATATAATTTATTGATAACTTGTATAAATATTTTTTAATTTAAGTAAATAAAATAAGTCAGAAAACTAACTTTTGAATGTAAAAGTATTTTAAAAGTATTATAAAATTTCCCTATAATTTATTTCTTATGCAAACCTATTTTTGTATATATATATATATATATATATATAAAAGAGAATAAAAAGAAAATAAAAATAAAAGATAAAAACCTAAACCCGAAACCCAAACAACCCCTCCATGTTCAGCTACCGACCCCTCTACTCCAGTAACAGAACCCCCCTTATTTTAAAAGCCACCGCCTCAATCATTTACACCACCGCAGGCCCAGGTAACACCTGAACGCCGGTGAGTGGTTCGACGACCCTCGGTAACTCGACGACCAACCTGGCCTTGGCTGCAGCACTGCCAGAGCACCACCGCACCCACCGCGCGCACGGACACGCAGCAGCAGGCGGCTGGAACCCCCCTGTTTCAGGTCTGTTCTCTCCTCCTCTGTTCATTCGATTTACGATCTGTCTATTCCTTTTGATTCACAACATAATCGATTATCAATCTCTTAAATAGAATATTTATTTCTGTTGTAAATCGTGCGTAAACCAGATCGAAAGTTGAATGAAAACTGGTAAAAAATAGTACTTAAGAACGGTCCAAATACCCATGTTTGTGTTCCATTTTCTTCTAAGTTATCAATGATTTGAAAAATCTACATGAACGATATTTTAGATAACATAACCAAGATTTAATATATTTAATTAGTTTAATTTATTATGTTTTATACTGCTGATTATTCAGCGTTGAAATTGACCAAAAACGTATTTCTAAAAACCTAAAATATCCTGAAATAGGGTACCTTCAGCCAAACGAGTGACTTTGTCGCATGAGAATTTCAACGAAAGGCGCGTATTATCAACATGGATGTGTGAGATTTTGTGAAACTTGATTTGGATGTGTGTGCACACCAGAATCAACGCATATCCGTCAAAAAATACCGTATCGGCCTATTCCGACACATTATCACAACTTCGTATGTGCTTGTCATTTCATAATAAAACTTGTGCCATCGGATTCGCAGTGTTACGCTGGTCCTGTGACCCAAGTTTGGTTCAATTCTGAGAACGTTGTCGAAACAATATTTTGCGGGCCCCACGGTTCTACTTGACGGGTAATTTCGTGACCGGCTCACCGAAAATCAATTTTGGACACTTCGTTGAATTTGTGCCATTATTTTGGACTCCTAGACACTAAGTTTACTAAAATTGGAGAACTTTATCTCTGGCACACTTTTTGGTGCTAAATAGACCACTTGTGGACCCCGCTTTAACCAGAAATTGCTTTTTTTGTCCCTGTGTCCAAATTGGACTTGGGTAGTAAATACTAGCTATTTCAAGTATTCTAAAAATATTGGTGATATTTGTTTCAGCATCAGGAGGTGTACGTACAGATTCCACTTTCCCAGGAGCAGTTGACGGAGTTCAGAACCCAGACAAGTGTACCTTGCCAACGTGCCGTAGATCCTGTTATATTATCTTCTTATGTTTCTTCTATATATATATATATATATATACTTTTGAGATGTACCTGTTCAACCTAGGACCGTGAGATATTGCTTAGCGTCTGAACAAGATTCGTGTGTACGCGGAGTCGAGTAACATCAATTAATACTACGATCCTATTTTTACGTGCTTGCTTTACTAAGTACGTCATACCGTAGGACACTTGACACTATTTCATGTGACAGAATCTTTCTTGAGTTATTCATAGTGATTCTGTATAGGCTTACATGATTCGTGATATGAGACTTGCATATTATATATATATTATTATGACTCATTGTACTAGCTAGAGGTCATGATCTTGCTTGTTATGGACATAAGACATCGTGGAGATGAGACATGGGGTTACATTGGGTGGGGAGAGACACACCATACGACAGGCTGATTATGTTATATATATATATATACTATATTACTAGAGGTGCCTTAGACTCTGTCTATGATCTTTGGCACATATACTGGCCCTACGAGATATTACTTGCTGCTATGGGCTCCCCAACACAGAGCTTGTAGTGGTTTTATCCCGAGTATGAATGATGTTATCATGTGCATATCACTTAGATGGTTAGAGAAGTTTACCCTTGAGTATGTGACATCATACTGTTTTACTTTGGCTGTTGTTTCTTGTACCATGTTATGTCCCTCTGAGGACCTGGTCCCTTGCTAGTTTTGCAGCATAGACCGTTGTGGAGCCTGCCTGAAGTTGCTGATGAGTGTTGCTTTGTTACGTGGGCATTGATGCCACGTACTTATATTATTTCTACCGGAGTAATGGTTATTTATTTATATTGTTATTCATCTGCTGATGTAGCCTAGTTTTATAGACTCATATTCCTTTCTCGAGTCTATTCGATTTTGTGTTTTACTGGGCGGCCGTCTTTAGCACATGTATGCCACGCCCCGATTCCGTGGAATCAATGGTCGTCCCCCGGGCGTGACCGCCGTGCGAGCCTAGGTTGTGCACTGCACAAGGCTAAGGTATTTTATTTCGCATAGCGAGCACATATTCAGAGTACACAGATAAATTGAACACAAAATTGAAACATAGAAAGGTTCTCTTTTATTGATAATATGGATATCTATTACAAACTCTTGAACTGAGTCATAAGGTTGCCACACGGGCTACAAAATATTGACACAAAATGAGATAGTAGTCCTATACATTACATCCTTTACTAAACTTCAAAATATAAAGATCTTCTGGTGGAATGATGGCCTTTTCATGGAGCTGCATTTGAGTCTTTGAGTAGCTAGCTCCTTTCTTCAAGTACTTCAAAAGATGGCACGCTCAGGACGTGCCTACAGCTGGACATGATCGGGGATTAACTTCTGCTCCTCGCTCGGCTCTCCTTAGTACGGGGAACCTGTTTCAACGAGGGTTAGTACATTAAAACGTACTGGTAAAGGCAAGCTAACCCAACTATACCAATCAACACGTTGTTTATATGATGCATGCATATTATTTGTGGTCTTTCTATCTTGCCTTAGTTTATTTTACAGCAAGCAATAGATATGTATATAATTTAATGAAATAACCTGCCATCGTTCGGTGACATTTACCTACCTGTCTGAGCCACCTTTACAATACTTACCATGTCCTTTCCTGCCATGAAGACACAAGTTAGCATGCACAGGTTTAAATATACGAAGGGATCACTGGCAAGGTGCCATAATGGATGAGTTATAGTCTCGAGACGCGGATGCCGGAGGTGCTTGTGTTGCAGCTAGCCATCCCGTCCAGTCCGTGCGACTATTTTGTGGTTTCCGTCTGGATCGGATCGGTGCCAGTGCACTTGATACCATCCGCAGGAACCATAGACCTTGTGCACAAGTTGACCGTGATCAAACGACATCTATTTTTAAGTTTAACTATTTATGTAGTTGAGGCAATAAAATCAGGAGACAGGTGGAATTGTATGATTTATTTTGCATAGTCTCCCTGATCAATTATCGCATGGCAAGGAGTGTTCTACATATAGTACAATTTAAAGAAGAAGTAAACATTCTAACTTGTATTTATTCATATGATGAACATTCCAAACGAACAAGCATGCAAGTAAGTAACCATTCACAGGTTTGATTGACAAGCAATAATACTCCAAGTCTATTCCTTTTTATCTTGACATCTTTTAGATATTACATGGTATCGTCTGATCGGGGCAAGCAAGAATACTAGATTTTAGGTGTGAAGACTTGGAAGAAGGGCCAACTGAATCGAATATAAGCCACTCACATGTTTATTGGAAGAAGGAAGGAAAGAGATGCTTTAGGACTCCGCTCTAGGGTCACGTATTGTTCATTCACCTATATTACCACGAACAGCTTATCAATAACTCTTCCACTCCTTCCAATATCGAAATCAAAGTGTAGTTCAAAGAACAAAAATAATGAAATTTACCGAAACCGTTCAATAAAACGCCAGCAAATCCGAAAACCAACTCAAAGCACGAAAGCAGAAAGCGACACAAAAACTGAGGCAACAAAAGATGCAGGGAGAGGTCCCTCTTGACTCTGTCGCTAAGTCGATCTTGGGGGCACGGTCCACTAAATATGGGAATCGATTCCGAAGAAACAAATCCATAATGAGGATAAGTTCTTGATTCAATCTATCCCGATCGAACGATACCATCTTGTATTTCTTAGCCGCGCTCCCCGAATAAGGGGAACGAGGCACCACATCCTACCAAACTAATTGGAAGTTTCGTCCCAAAACTTAAGAATAGAACCTACCACTAGGAAATAATGAGGGGAACCTTTCCCTCATCTCAGATTCAAGCTCCCAAGGGGATTCTTCGACTGAGTGATTTTGCCAAAGCACGCGCACGAGAGGAACCGAACGACTTCGGAGCAGCTTTTCTTTCCGATCCAAAATTTGCAAAAGTTGTTCGACATACGTCAAGTTTGCCTTAAGGTCTAGTTGATCAAGATCTACCATGTGGCTTGGGTCATACACATACTTTCTAAGTTAAGAAACATAAAAAATATCGTGCACTTCGGATAGTGACGGCGGTAGGGCAATCTGATATGCAACTAAGGCGACTCGCTTTAGTATCTCGAACGGGCCAACAAATCTTGAACGGTCCGACAAATCTCGGACTTAGATTTCCTTTTGTTCCAAATCTGGTGACTCCTCTTATGGGCAAAACTTTCAGAAATATACGGTCTTCTTCTAGAAACTCAAGTGGCCGTCGATGCGCATCAGAGTAGCTCTTTTGGCGGCTTTGAGCTACCTTTAGTCTTTCCCGGATCAAATGAATCTTTTGAACGGTTTGCTCCACAAGCTCCATGCCAAGAATCTGCCATTCTCCAACTTTATCCCAACAGATCGGGGATCTGCACTTTCGCCCATACAACGCCTCATACGGCGCCATCTGAATGCTGGATTGGAAGCTATTATTGTATGCAAATTCAGCAAACGATAAATGCAAGTCCCAACTCATCTTCAAGTCCAAGGCGCAAAGTCATAGCATGTCTTCGAGGATCTGGTTGACACGTTTTGTTTGGCCGTCTGTCTGTGGATGGTAGGAGGAGCTGGACTTTAACTTTGTCCCCATTGCTGACTGCAGGCTTTCCCAGAAATGCAATATGAATCGACCATCTCTATCGGAGACTATGGATACTGGCACGCCGTGGAGCCAAATAATTTCGTTGAGGTAGATCTGAGCCAAGCGGTTCGCACTCCAAGTAGACTTGATAGGCAAAAAATAAGCTGACTTGGTGAGGCGATCAACAATGACCCGGACGGCATCATTCCCCCGTTGTGTCTTTGGCAAGCCAATAATGAAATCCATTGTTATATGTTCCTATTTCCACTCCAGAATAGCGAGGTTCTGCATCTCTCCGTCCGGCTTCTGGTGCACGGCCTTTATCCTCTAACAAGCCATACAATGCAATACGAACAATGCCACATCTCGTTTCAAGCCGTGCCACCAAAATGTCATACGGAGATCTCGATACATCTTTGTGCTACCCGGATGAGAAGTATAACTAGCATAATGGGCTTCAATGAGTATCTTTTTTCTGACGGCAGCATCGTTTGGAACGCACAGTCTTCCCTTCACTCGGATCATCCCGTCCGTGCCTATCGCAAAGCCGGTTGCCTTTTCTGCTAAAATAAGACCTTGGATCTTTTGCAGGAATAAGTCATCCTTCTGAGCGGCCTTGACCTTTTGTAACAAGTCAGGCTCGAGGTGCAGTTGTGCCACTTACGCCCCCTTTTTGTATCTGATTAGTAGTGTAATACCCAAGGACTCAAGATCTCAACGCAGTTTTTCATCAATAGCCAAACTCCCAACGAACACTCGACTCAGTGCATCAGCTACGACGTTTCCTTTGTCAGGCATGTATCTGATCATTAAGTCAAAGTTGCTAAGAAGTTCAAGCCAGTGCCATTGATGAAGATTCAAATCCTTTTGTGTATATAGATATTTCAAACTTTTATGGTTTGTATAAATCTCGCACGATACACTATAAAGGTAGTGGCGCCACAGCTTCAGCTTGAACACCACCGCGGCCAGTTCCAAATCATGTATTGGGTAATTCTTCTCTTGAGGCTTTAACTGCCTCAACGCAAAGGCTATTATCTTGTCCCTTTACATAAGGACACATCCCAATCCCTTACCTGATGTGTCACTGTATATTTTAAAGTCATCAGGTCCGTCCGTAAGGGTAAGAATTAGTGTAGAGACGAGGCGCTGCTTTAACTCCACAAACGAAGCTTCACAGTCGTCCATCCAAGTGAACTTTACTCCCTTCCGAGGGAGTTGAGTCAGGGGCGATGCAATCTTTGCAAAATCTTGTATAAATCTACGGTAGTAGCCTGCCAGTCCAAGGAAACTCCTAATATCGCTAGCTGATTCAAGCCATTTCTACTGCATAATGGCTTCTACCTTCTTTGGGTCTTCCAAAATGCCTTGTGCAGAAATAATGTGTCCTAAAAAGGATATGCTGTCCAACCAGAACTCGTATTTACTTTGCTTGGCATACAACTTATTGTCTCGAAGGGTCTGAAGCACCATCCACAGGTGTCCTACATGTTCATCCTATTCTTCGAGTACACTAAGATGTCATCGATAAAAACTACCACGAATTTATCGATGAATGGTCGTAACACTCGATTCATCAAGTCTATGAATGCAGCAGGTGCATTCATTAATCCAAACGGCTTAACGGAAAATTTGTAGTACCCGTAACGGGTTCGGAAGGCAGTCTTTGGCATATCTTCTGGCTTAATCTTCAACTGGTGGTAGTCCGAGCGAAGATCAATTTTTGAAAACACCGTTGCCCTTTGCAGCTGATCAAACAGGTCTTCTATCCGTGGCAGAGGATACTTGTTTCTGATGGTGACCTTGTTCAGCTCCAGATAATTGATACAGAGGTGTAGGGTCCTGTCTTTCTTCTTTACGAAGATCACAGGCGCGCCCCAAGGAGACACGCTCGGACGATGAACCCACGATCCAGTAACTCTTGCAATTGGCACTTTAACTCTTTCAGTTCAGTAGGGGCCATTCTGTACGGAGGTTTGGAAATCGGCTGGGTATTCAAAAATGTGTCAATGATGAACTCTTATTTCTTGGTCCGGTGGCATGCCCGGTAGTTCGCTCGGAAATACATCAGGGAACTCTGCCTTAACGGAAGAAGACTCAACATTTGCGTAGTCCTGCCGTGTGTCCCGAACTGACGCTAGGAATCCCGTGCATCCCAAGTGTAGCATTCGCTGAGCAGATGTTGCAAAAATCACCATGTAGGCCCTGGTCGCATCAGTTGCTGGACTACTAATATAGCAGAATTCGGCTTCTCCAGGCAGGCGGAAGACGACTCGCTTTTTTGCATATTCTATAGTTGCCAAGCAGGCGTCGAGCTAATCCATTCCCAAAATGATGTTATAGTTCCGAACATCTAGAACTAAAATATCTAGCGATAGCTTCCTTCCTCCAATACAGATGTAACCACCTTGGCATACTAAATGGACAGGTATTTTCGTGCCAGATGGTGTGCTAACACTAAGGTCTATATACAACGGAGTCATTTCTAAATTATTTTCCATGACAAAATTTATGGATATAAAACTATGCGTTACACCAGAAGCAAATAGCACACGAGCAGGTATGTTATTAAAAAGCAAAGTACCTGATATGACGGTGTTTGAGGCCAAAGCTTCCTCTCGTGTCATTGTGTAGACCCGACCTTGAGCTTGGCAACGCTCTTGTTGAGGCCAACTCGATTGGCCTAGGTTGCAGCAGCCTGATTTGGATATTGAGGAGGGCGACGATTGGAGTAGCTCGGGCAGTCACGATACTCATGATTGGGATCACCACATACGAGGCATAACACGAGCTTTCTTCGGCATTCTTTTGCAATGTGCCCTTACTTGTTACAGTGCTCACAATGCACCCCTGTATTTCCCTTTTTTGAACTGTCATTGTTTGGGCGCTTTACAGCGTTGTTTCCTTTCTCGTTGCTATGGCGTTTGTGATTTGAAGGGTGCACAACGCCGACAGCAACATGAGGATACTGCGATTCGAGGGAGAGGGGGTGGTTTAAAACTTATCGCAGTATCTGGTATTATGGAACGACTATGTATGCATGGATGGTGGGACATAGACCTCCTTCGAATCATCTGGCACGACTCGCTGCATCAGGTAGATAGGAACTGGCAAACTTGGCAAGCCTGTTGAACTCGGCAGAATACTGTTTAACTATCATGCTACCATGTCGTAGTTGTACAAACTCGTTTTCCTTTTATCGTCGTACAGGTGGGGGTATGAACTCCTCCTCAAAAGCACCATGGAAAGTTGCCCATGCTATCGCCTCCCCTCCATCATCAACTGGAAGAGATCGTCGATGCACGTCCCACCAATTGTGCACGTTGAGACGAAGCTGTAGTTGAGCGCATTTGATGCGCTTTTTTTCATGTACTTCCAGTAGTGAGAAATGATCCTCAAGTTTGGCCAACCAATCTAGAGCCACTATCAGATCCTCAGTCCCCTTGAATGCTATGTTGTAGACTTTCTTGAGGTCACAAAAGTTAAAGGCAGTCACTTCCCTCTTCCTTGGAGTTTTAGGCGTATCAACTTCAATCACTGGTTGCTCCACCGGAGTTGCTGCTATTGCCGTGGACTGGTTGGAGACCAAAGTCTGAACGATCTGCTGCAGGATATCTACCTGCTTTTGCTGGACTGAGAATCGTATCTCTATATTGTCTTGAAACTTGAGTAGTCTCTCATCCGCTCGCTTCTCAGCCCGTTCATAACGAGCTTCATCCTTTTGTTGGTTAGCTTCTAACATCCGCATCATTTGCTGAAGTGGATCGGCTCGTGACATGGCTCGCTGGCTCCGAGAGCTTCCCGAAGTGCCAGAACTACTTTCCTGGGCTTGTGTCTCGCCCAGTGTTTGTGCTTAGGATTGCGCTTGATCCATTCTTTCAAAAGAAGATAAATTACATTAGGATCATAATGTATTATGGACTCATTGTATGAACGTTATCTTATTTTGGTCTAACGAGTTCAAGAGTTCACACAATAATTTATCGTTAAAGAAACTTTTTCCATACGAAGGTCCGAGGAACTTGAAGTTGTGCTCTGATGCCAACATATCATGCCCCGATTCCGTGGAATCGATGGTCGTCCCCCGGGCGTGACCGCCGCGCGGGCCTAGGTTGCGCACCGCACAAGGCTAAGGTATTTTATTTTTCTTAGCGAGCACATTTTCAGAGTACGCAGATAAATTGAACACAGATTTGAAACATGAAAAGGTTCTCTTTTATTGATAATATGGACATCTATTACAAACTCTTGAACTGAGTCATAAGGTTGCCACACGGGCTACAAAATATTGACACAAAATGAGATAGCAGTCCTGTACATTACATCCTTTACTAAACTTCAAAATGTAAGGACCTCCTGGTGGAATTATGGCCTTTCTACGAAGCTGCATTTGAGTCTTTGAGTAGCTAGCTCCTTTCTTCAGTACTTCAAAAGATGGCACACTCAGGACGTGCCTACTGCTGGAATAGATCGGGGATTGACTTCTGCTCCTCGCTCGGCTCTTCTTAGTGCGGGAAACCTGTTTTCGCGAGGGTTAGTACATCGAAACAAATTAGTGAAGGCAAGCTAACCCAACTATACCAATCAATACGTTGTTTATATGAAGCATGCATATTATTTATGATATTTTTATCTTGCCTTAGTTTATTTTACAAAAAATAATAGATATGTATAGAATTCAATGAAATAACCTGCCACCGTTCGGTGACATTTACCTGCCTGTCTGAGCCACCTACACAATACTTGCCATGTCCTTCCCTGCCACGAAGACACAAGTTAGCATGCATATATTTAAATATACGAGGGGATCACTGGCAAGGTTCCATAATGGACGAGTTATAGTCTCGAGATGCGGATGCCGGAGGTGCTTGTGTTGCAGCCAGCCATCCCGTCCAGTTCGTGAGACTATTTTATGGTTTTCGTCCGGATCGGATCGGTGCCAGTGCCCCAGCAACCGTCCGCAGGAACCATAGGCCTTGTGCACAAGTTGTCTGTGATCAAGTGACGTCTATGTTTTAGTTTAACCATTTATGTAGTTGAGGCAATAAAATCAGGAGATATGTGGCATTGTATGATTTATTTTGCATAGTCTCCCTGATCAATTGTTGCATGGCAAGGAGTGTTCTATATATAGCACAATTTAAAGAAGAAGTAAACATTCTAACTTGTATTTACGCATATGATGAACATTCCAAACGAATAAGAATGTAAGTAAGTAACCGTTCACAAGTTTGATTGATAAGCAATAATACTCCAAGTCTATTCCTTTTTATCTTGGCATCTTTTAGTTATTACATGGTATCGTCTGATCGGGGCAACCAAGAATACAAGATTTTAGGTGTGAAGACTTGGAAGAAGGGCCAACTGAATCGAATATAAGCCACTCACAAGTTTATTGGAAGAAGGAAGGAAAGAGATGCTTTAGGACTCCACTCTAGCGTCGCCTACTGTTCGTTCACCTGCATTGCCATGATCAGCTGATCAATAACTCTTCCACTTCTTCCAATATTGAAATTGAAGTGCAGTTCAACGAACAAAAAAATAAAATTCATCGAAACCATTCAAGAAAACGTAAGCAAATCCGTAAACCAACTCAAATCTCGAAAGCAGCAAGCGACAACAAAAACTAAGGCAATAAAAGATGCAGCGGAGAGGTCCCTCCTGACTCTGCCGCTAAGTCAATCCTGGAGGCACGGTCCACTGAAAATGGGAATCGATTCCAAAGAAACCAATCCATAACGAGGATAAGTTCTTGATTCAATCGATCCCGATCGAACGATACCGTCTTGTATTTCTTAGTCACGCTCCCCGAATAGGGGGAACGGGGCACCACATCCTACCCAACTATTTGGAAGTTTTATCCCGAAACTTAGGAATAAAACCTACCACTAGGAAATAATGTATTTCCAATGACTCTGAGATATTACTCGATATGGTATTGCAATAGAGCGTTCCAAACAATAAGTCCATAGTTATTCTCAAAGTGCAAATATTTTCTGGACTTAATTTGCTTGATTGTTTTGATTGAGTATGACAAGGGATAAGGACTATCGCTGCTCGAAATATCGAGAAGTTTATCCTTAAAGTTTCGAGGACGAAACTTTTTGTTGGTTGGTAAGTATGTAATGCCCCACTCCACGTCGGTATTATATATCAAGGTGAGTGGGCAAAACTTTATTCTCTGATTCTTGCACGCCTTAATAATAATCTGAGTTTTTTTGCTTGCAATATTTTTATAAGAGAATAATAGAACCTGCCTTGCATGTTAATGAACAAACTCACCTAGCTTGTCTTTGAAACGAACAAGTCTGCTTAACGAAGAATATGAAACGCTTGTCTAACAGTGCATGAACATGTTCACTATCGCCTATGCTCTGAGAGAACCATATCGTGTACCTGAATATATTCAAAGATAAGGCGGCTTGCCCCTGCAAAAATGATTATTTCCTGATGGTTCGTCTCATCTGCACACTAGAGTTTATTTGATAGTGTTCCATGCATTCGCATCGGTCGGACAATAGCTATTGGTGGAGAGCTGAACTACATGTGTGACGACTGCTACCATGATAGTGAAAAGCAATCATGAGTCACAGCTGCCATTAGCATCAGATAAAGAGTCATTGGTATGATGGACCAAGATCTGCCGATCCTGAGATACTCGGGGACCGCCCTTCATATAGCTAGTTCATTGTGTTGGCTTGGATAGATGGACTGCCCCTAAGATGTGCATATGAGTCTAGCTATGCATTTATCCCTAGAGTCTCACGAGACACGCTGCGCACACCCTGAAATAGAACGAACGGCTTGTCTTGCTTGCTTATTCAATATGAAATTCTATTTTCTAAAGGCATTTCCAAAACAATATAATATGACTCCGTTCTTCTGCTGCATGAAACAAACATAGGTAAAACTAGAAAGATCACTAGTAATATAATATTTTATAACATGATTACTTAGTGTTGGTTTTAGTGAATGCTTGCTTCTGTTTAGTTATTTTATCTCACCAGTACTTATAAAAATGCTGACCCACCAATATTTTACTTGCTTGAAGGTACTGGATCGTTTGAGGAAGCGATAGGAGTGCCTCCATCCCCAAGACCCAGAATTCTGGTTTCAATTGTGCCCCGAGTTGCCATTTTATAAGGGGGCATAATGTATGGAACGATGCCTTTGATAAAGGAAACCCAGTTCCCTCGATTTGTCCCGAATACTCAGTTGGCTAAATGCATTGCATTGCAACAATATCACTCCATTGCTTACTCGATTGATGCGATGATAGACAAATAAACTCTAACGATATGGCCTTCTGCGGGCGCAACCCCAGGCTCGTACGGTATCACATCCCGGTATTCGAACGGGCTATTCCTTCCTCTCACCCGGGGGACAAGCGTCGAGGCACGATTTTTAACATCCGGTGCACCGAGGCATGGTGATTCGCGTCCGGGTCTCCGGCTACGGGGGCGAGAAGGTGGTCCGGGAGGCCCCTCGGGGGCCGGGGCATGACAATGTAGCTCAATTTTGTTATAATCTGTTCATTGTGGATTGAGGCTTATATGTTTATATTTACTTGATTATTTAGATAGTGATCATTATAATACAGCTCATACATATTCGAGTCGAACCCGATTCTGGTAGAATGCGTAGCTGGCATGTTACATATTCTTAGTCTTACGTATTTTGGGACTGGGCCATTACATATTTTTGTGGTGGCCCATACAATTCATGATTAAATTATTTCAGTTACTTTCCAGTACCGAGCGAGCCTGTAATCAGGATTAGTAGTATTAGTATCTCAATCCCCAACTGATTTGAAAATTCTTTAGCATTTGATTATCGCCCTTGGACTTCATAATTGTACTCTTTTATTCCCCTCGGCATCCTTATTATTGTTTATCATCTCTCCTTATTTCAGAGAGATGGACGTTCGTGCGCGGTATTTTCCTCCAGAAGAAGATCCTTGTCAAGTCGGAAGAAGATATGCTGGATATGAATTTTTAAGAAGACGGTTACCCTTAGTAGGGTAGGTAGATAGGTTATTCCTATATGTTAGAGCTAGTGTAACTTATTAGCATGAGAATTGAATATAGTATTGGAGGCCTAGAACTAATAAAATCTTACCCTTGCTTAAGGTAGCAGTAATTTAGAAGTATTAGAAGTTAGAAAGATTGTTTGATTCTAATACACTGAAATACTTTATGAAATACATAGCTAGATGTTAGGGATTAGATGTGGCCCATGATGGTGATACAAGAAATTGTATTATGACCTTAAAAAATTAGAACCTTATGTAGCATGCTATAGTGGTTTAATCTCTAGTTTCTTGTGACTTTTAGTATCAAAACTAGATCTTATGACCCCCTTAAATTATTGATGACTATATGTCTGGATTAAATAGATAGGTATATTGCTAGACCAAATGTTAGAGTAATTAGATAAATCGAGTACTAAAGTATAGCTTTCGAAATCAAATTAGATGTACTTGATTATTTGGATTGTCAGTGTTAATTGAACAAGTGAGTTCCACCCGTGATTACTTTGGTAGATAAGCTAGTATCTGTGATAGAGCAAATATGTTGAAGGATAAGAGTCTTGATAGATGTTATAGTCTTGAGTTAGATATAGTAAATTGCCTATAATTGATGACAAGCTATAACAAGATGATAACCATATTGTTTGGGTGAAGGGTATACATGGAATAAACTAGAAGAAATCTCAGGTTCAAGGTGAAGAAGGTAGAATGGTAACAAGAAGAGACTCACGAGGAGTACATGATCATGAGAATTTTAAATTAAAAGAAGGAACTAAGAAGAACTGAAGATTTTATCATTCGGTAGTTGCTTAGAAGATCTATACTACGAAGCGGAAAGTGCTAGGTCATGATTGGCGAAGCTTATAGTTGAAAACAAGATTAACATACTAAAATGATATGAAGGTGCGTAGGAAACAGATGATATGGGAAAGATATTATGGTCGCATAAACCAAGGAGAAGGGATTGTGATATGGACTTGAGGGATAATAATTTTAGTATTTATGAATTATAATGCTTTTAGAATTTTGAGAATTTAGTGCGAGTAAAAATTGTTGATTAGTCTCGAAGTGATATGAACTTTAAAAAATTAAACACAGATTCA
>JAYESA010000003.1:11586922-11816922 GCA_036927795.1 Iris macrosiphon
ATAGCAGCAAGTAGTATCACGACTCTAGTATATGTGCCAAAGCAAGTAGTATCATGTATTCCACTAGTATAGTATATATATAATCAACATATAGCCTGTGTGTCTCTCTCCACCCAATGTAACCTCACATCTCATATCCATAATGTCTCATGTCCATAACACGCAAGATCATGGCCTCTAGCTAGTGCAATGAGTCATAATGATTTCTCAATATATGCAAGTCTCATATCATAAATCATGTAAGCCTATACAGAATTATTATAAACAACTCAAGAAAGATTCTACCATATGAAATAGTATCTAGTGTCCTATGGTATGACGTACTTGGTAAAGCAAGCACACAAAAGTATAGGGTCGTGGAATCAACTCTCTAAGTGACGATACACGACTCCGCATACGGCGTCGACAGCCAAATATTGTTTGGATGCTAAATAATGTCTCACGGTCCTAGGTTGAGCAGACACATTACAAGAATATATAAAATAAAATACAAGTCGATAATATAACATGATTTACTGCAAGTTGGCAAGGTACATTTGTCTAGATTTTAAACTCCGTCAACTACTCATGTAAAAGTGGAATCTGCAAGTACGCCTCCGGATGCTAAAACAAACATCACCATTGTTCTCAGAATACTTGAATTAGCTAGGATTGACTACCCATAAGTCCAATTTGGACACAGGGGCATATTTGACAGTTTTGGGTCAAAGTGGGATCCACAAGTGGCCCACTTTTCACCAAAAAATGTGCTAGAGATAAAGTTTCCAAATTTAGAAAACTTAGTGTCTACGAGTCTAGAATGATGATACGAACCAACGGAACATCCAGAACTGTATTTTGATGAGCGGATCACGAAATCGCCCGTCAAGTGGAACCGTGGGGCCCGTAAAACGGTATTTTGTCAACGTTCTCAGAATTAAAACAAACTTGGGTCACAGGACCAGCATAACACTGTGAATCCGATGGCATAATTTTTGTTATGAAATAACACACACACGAAGTTATGACGAGTGTCAGAACATGCCGATAAGGTAATTTTTTATGGATACGCATTGATTCTGGTGTGCATGCATATCAAAATTAAGTTCCACAAAATCCCACACGTCTGCGTTGACGATGCGTGCCTTTTGATACAATTCGCACATGATAAAGTCGCCTCGTTTAGCGGGACGCATCCCGTATCAAAATTTTTTGGGTTTACGAAATCAAGTTTTTGGTCAAATTAGACGCTGAATAATCAACATATAAATCAATAATAAAATAAACTAATTGAAGATATTAAAACTCGATTATGTTGTGAATGTACTGGAGAAGACGGATCGAAAAATGGTTACATGATGACGTAGAGATCGCACCACGAAGAGGTATTGTTGTTGCTACTGTAGATGATTTAGCGTGGGCGGCTCAGGCGCGCGATGATGGTTGAAGTCATCGGCGGCGGCGGCGAGGGTATCCATGAGTGGTGCACGGGGTTGTTGACCACTCGCTGGCGGTCGGGGGTCACCTGGGTCGGCGGTGGTCGGGGTGAAGGTGATGGTGGCAATGGCTGGATGATGATGACGGTGTTCGTCGGCGTCGGCGGCGTGCTTCTGGAGGTAAGGGATAAAGACTAAGGGGGTCTGGTCTGCTCTGTTGGGTGATATATATAGGGTGTGAAGGAAGGTTATGGAATAGGAAGCGAGGGGTTCGACGGTTCTGGGAGGTGAATCGGAGCGGTCGGGGGTTTGAACAGAGGGGTCCGGGGGAAATTACTATAGCGGTAGGGTTTCGGGTCGGTGGGTAGGTTTCGGGTTTAGGATCCGGGTTTAGGATTAATTATAATTATATATTAATCTCTCTCTCTCTCTCTCTCTATATATATATATATATATATATATATATATATATATATATATATATATATATATATATATATATATATATATATATCTGTGTGTGTGTGTGTGTATAGCTATCTATAAATAGTTTTGTACCTTAATTAAATTCTGAAAAAATCTACAATACTCTAATAATAGTTGTAGACCCAAAAATATAATTTTTGTATAATTTTATTAATTAATTACATGTACAAAAATATCTATACATGAATACTATATATTTTAATTAACTAAAAAATAATAAAAAATTCTCTCTTAATCACAATAATTACATAATACCAATAATTAAATAATAATAAAATTTAGGGGGTTTACAATCTACCAAACTTATAAAAATTTTGTCCTCAAAATTAAAAATAAACATGGTAGAAAAGATTTTAGTTAAGCAAGGCTGCACTTGATTATCAAAAGATGGGGGACGTAGTTACCAATGGGATCCTAGTTTGACCTCATATTCTAATAGAAATGATACACTTAGTTTCAGTCACTAACCAACTTATAGAAATTAAGTTGGTAGCAGGAACTATAGTCTTGATCATATTTTTAAGGGTTTTAGAAAGTCTAACTTCAAGGAGGGATACGAGATGGTGAGGATTTTGTGACCGTTGTCACAGCCTATGAAAGAAAATCTAGGTACTACCATGACTTTAATGAGTCAATAACTCTATAAAGAAAGTTCTACCAGTTCTCCTTGCTTCTAATTAGGTCATGAGTCTATAAGACAATATAAAATATTATAGCTAAAAATAACTAGGGTGAGATGGTACCGAGAAGTTTTTCATTGCATATCATGGATGCCGATGAATGGTTCAGCAATAAGTATGAAAAGGTGATATAACTCATCAAGGTGATTAGTATTGTGTAAAGAGTACAAGGGGTTCAATTTCGGGAAATATAAGTGTCATGGACATAGTTGGCATGAATGGACTACGGGTACATTAGTGGTTAGAGTAATTGGGTTGTCGATGTAAAATTTAATTCAATTGCAACAGAATTGAATATTTAAATATAGGTTTTCTAGAAGGAGGTATGCTACGAATGTTGGGGGGTCTATATGGAGCATAGAAATGTATATTTGGGCATAACAGCTGGGTCATGAGTGATGTAGATCCAGCTAGGCTCATACTCTATTAGTCAAAAATATAAATTTCTAGCCCTAATCAGTTTGTGCATAAACCAACAATATTCAGTTATCATTCCTATAAGACTTCCATCTTCCAAATACACTTCCCTACCATGTATAAACCTATAATCTAAGGGTCTTGTGATAATCCTCTACAGAATAACCAATAAGTCAGTATGTGATTCTGAACCTGTACTTAATTTCTTGAAATTCTTATCACTTCGAGACTGCTCAACAATTTCTACTCGCACTAAATTCTCAAAATACTAAAATTATTATTCCTCAAGTCCATACCACAATCCCTTCCCTTTGGATTATGCGACCATAATATCTTTCTCTTATTATTTGTTTTCTACTCACCTTCATATCCTTTTAGTATGTTAATCTTGTTTTCAATTATAAGCTTCGTCAATCATGACCCAGTACTTTCTGCTTCGTAGTATAGATCTTCTAGACAACTGCCGAGTGATAAATGTTCAGTCCTTCATAGATCCTTCTCTTAATTTAAAATGCTCAAGATCATGTACTCCTCGTAACTCTTCTTGTTACCATCCTACATTCTTCACCTTGAACTTGAGATTTTTTCTTGTTTATTCCATGTATACCCTTCATCCAAACTATATGGTTACCATCTTGTTATAGCTTGTCATCTATTATATGTAATTCACTATCTAACTCAAGACTATAACATTTATCAAAACTCTCATTCTTTAACCTATTTGCTCTATCATAGATACTAGCTTATCTACCCAAGTAATCAAGGGTAGAACTTTACTTGTTCAATTAATATTGATAACCCAAATACTCAAGTACATCTTGTTTGATTTCAAAAGCTATACTTTAGTACTTGAGTTATCTAATTACTCAAATATTTGGTCTAGCAATCTGCCTATCTATTTAGTCCAAACCTATAGTCATAAATAATTTAAGAGGGTCATAAGATCTAATTTTGATACTAAATATCACAAGACAATTAGAGATTTAACCACTATGACCTGCTACGTAAGGTTCCAACTTCTTAAGGTCATAATACAATTCCTTGTATCACTATCATGAGCCATATCTGATCCCTATGACATGACTCGCACCCGATATAAGATGCAAGTTGGAAATAACGCCCAGCCTATGCTATAGAATCGGCGGTAGAACGCTGTCTGGGTAGTCTATCTAGCAATATAGTGAACCACCAACAAAATAATATACTCAATCACAGGTCTAAGATAGAAACGAGCACGAATATGATAAAGAATAGAAATAGTCACATACAACTCATGAGGCTAAAATAATATATCAATGAGTCTAAAAGAATACTAACAAGTGAGCTGGAGACAAATCCAGTACAAGAAATACTAAGAAGGTACTAATCCCGGGTCATCTGTCTTAGTCGGGATAAGTCCCTCCCGAGCCAGGGTCTCTGACTCTAAGCCCACAGTATCCTGAGGTCCATAATGTTTAGGGTACCAATCCTTAGTATCATATGGGAAAATATATATCCAGTCAGGAAAGGAGCAGAGTACATCTCTAACAGCAGTTCTAATCAATGATAAAACTATGTAACAGTAAATAGATGTGAATATACAAATGCACAATAGATACAAGATATATACAATAAGAAAAATACTAGAATGAATACAATAATAAATAATATGTCAATGAACAAGAATACTAATGACTAAGTATGTGAGTACTAGCTTTAACATGTGATCGGCTTGGGAACATGATACAAGATTTATGGCCAGACTAATCATACGTGCGGTATATGATTAATACTATTTAATATAAGACTTGATACAAGGAGTATATGATCACATATCTACACTAAAGTACTCCCCACCCTCGATTAGTATAATAGATCCATCCATGGTACGCTATGACACCAGATTCCCCAAGAAGATAGCTAGTCTTCCCGAGAATCAGTGTCTGTACATGTACAAGATAATCAATAAAACAAGGCTTGCACAAGATACACCATATACCAAGGAATAATATCTCATGATGAGATCCGGATATGCCAATCAGTATAACCATCGTGTCAAGAGAACAATGATATCTAGACTAAATACAATGAATATATATAATATCATAAATGAGAAACAATCAGAGAATGTACTCGCATGAAGTCCAATAAATAGTCTCACAAATGTCAGATATGGTGCCTCGAAGACCTAGATATGGAATACAACATTAATACAAGGTTCCGGAAAGGAAATAAGTTAAACTAGTCAACTTCTAGGTCAACAAGTTAATTCTAAGTCAAAAGTCAAACTAAGTCAACTCTAAGGTCAACTATGGTCAACTATGGTCAAACTATGGTCAACTACCCATTTCTAGGTTGTACAAGTCTAACACAAAGATATTGGGTTCAAATACTAAAGTCTAGGTCACAAAACCTATATCTTGAATACTAGGATACCGTATCTCCAAATACGTAAATCAATAGGTAAAATATTACATATATAAGTCAAATAATTAGTAATAATATAAAATCCTAATTACAAACATTAAATAGATATCTTGGTTTTTAACTAACTAATTATCACAATATTAACTCATAATCTTGATACCCAAACCCAATACCTTGGGTATCCCCAATTACCTTGGTATCATAAGGTAATACCCCAAAACTTGTGTATACTAACTACCCGTAATTATATACATGCTATACTAATTATTATACATATAGTATACTATAAATAATATTAGCAATTTAGGAATATATTTACATATATATTAAATATAATATATATATATATATCTAATAATCGAAAATCTGCCAAACTGTCACTAATGACCGCTGTTGACTGTCGCTGAAGCCACTGATACTCTGATACTCTATTGTTTTAGCAAAGGTTCTGCTGCCGTCGCTAAACAGTTGTCGCTGTTGCTGCTGTATGCTATTGCTGTTGCTGCTGCTTTGTTGCTACACTGCTGCTGTTGCCTTTGCTGCTGTCGCTGCTGCTGTATGCTTTTGCGGCTGCTACTTTGTAGCTACGCTGCTGTCGTCTCCTTTGCTGCTATCACTGCTGCTGCTGTATGCTTTTGTGGCTGCTGCTTTGTAGCTACGATGCTGTCGTCGCCTTTGCTGCTGTCATTGTTGCTGTATGCTTTTACGGCTGCTGCTTTGTAGCTACGCTGCTGTCGTCGCCTTTGCTGTTGTCACTGCTGCTGCTGTATGCTTTTGCGGCTGCTGCTTTGTAGCTACGCTGCTGTCGTCGCCTTTGCTGCTGTTGTATAAACAATATATATATATACACCACAATATAATTTATTCTTACATCCTATAAATATTAATACATGAAATTACTACATATGAATATACATACACCCATATATATATATATATATATATATATATATATATATATATATATATATATATATATAACTACAAATACATGTATATGTATATATAACTATAGAATAATATATATACATGTATTATATAAGTATATACATATAATATAACAACTTATATATATATAAATACATAATACATAACCACAACATTTATACACTATAATATATATATACATATACTACACTATTAAATAGTTCATACATATATAGAATAATAGCTACATACAATATACATAAATATATACTTAGATCTATAGATCTATGATATTTAATACATCCATATATGTAACAACAATATATAGCAATAAATATATATATACATATATACAATTACACAATACCAAGAACACAAGAAAATAGATCTACATATAACTTGCACATCTCATGGAACGTATTACTCCGTATCCTACTAGATCTAGGATACGCATGCGACACGAGTCCACCACACATCCAAACGTACCCCGAAGGACACGAACAAGTCATATATATTATTTATGAAAAATACGAAGAGTCAAATAAAAAAAATGTGACATGTACAAAGTCCCGTGTCGGAGAAAAAACCTCCAAATCAACACGTATCACCAAATTGATGGGGTACGACCTACACGTACCCAATTGTGGACATGACACTAGCCCCAAATACACAAGCACATGCCAAATTGATCTATAGGACCAATTGACACATACAACAAATGTCAATCTCGAAATTCTCCCAAAATTGACACAAAAAGTACCATAAATTTCTCAATAGGCCTCCTATGAACACAAAACCAAATCCTATGGGTATCCTATGCATATGGGTTGATTTCTCATGGTTAAATCTCAGATTTAGAACCTAAATTAAGAGAAAAAAATTGAATTATACCTATTAGTAGATGGATTTTCAATGTAACCTCCAAATATGATAAAATTGGCCTCCAACATGTAGATCCTTGTTCCTCTTTGTAGATCCTTGCTTTTTCCTTCAAGATCCTTGCTCCACTAGCCTCCAATGGTAATTTGGGAAGAATTTGGAATGAATTTGGTAGAGAAATAAAGTGGAAATGAAGGAATTTGGTTGAGGGAATTTCTAGATCTAGTTTCCAAATAAAAAGAGGAGAGAGAATAATTTCCCCCCTCTCTATATAGGTCGGCCCCCCTTTCCCCTTCCTTAAGCTACTATGAATTGTCTAATATATTCCTTGGGGCCTCTCATGAAGAAATAATTAAGGAGGAAACCTTCTAGTCTAATAGTTTAATTAATTTAATCCATCTCCTATTCAATAGGCTTTCTAAATGGGCTAAATTCTATCAATTAATTCATGTTGGTCCATGAGTCTAAACTAAACTAGTTAGGTCCACTAACATAAGTCTAAAATAAATAACTAACATCTAACAATAATTAAATAATACAACAAATAATTATTTACCATGCACAATATTTAATTAAATATAAAATTACCAAAATACCCTTTTCTAGAAAATGTGGTAATGACAAGTCTACCATACTTAAAATAATTTTGTCCTCAAAATTCAAAGACAAAAATTACCCCCAGAAAATAACATAACATAACAAAAGAACAAAACAAAAGAACATAACTAACTATGAAAGAACATACCATAACTAGGAAAGAACATACCTCAAAGCTCGAACAAATATGGATAGCGCTCTCGCATTTCATCCTCTCTCTCCCAGGTAGACTCCCCCGGAGAGTAATGCCTCCATGCAACATACACTAAAGGAATAGTCTGGTTCCTCAGCACCTTCTCTCTTCGATTCAGAATCTCAACTGGCTGCTCTGGATAGCTAAGAGTAGGGCCCACCTCTATCTCCGAGTGATCCAATATATGACTAGGATCTGCCATATACCGTCTCAACTGTGATACGTGAAACACGTTGTGCACTCCCTCCAATGCATGTGGCAAGTCTATTTTATAAGCAACTATACCGATCCTCTCTAGAATAGTGAAAGATCCGATGAATCGCGGACTAAGCTTTCCGCCTCCAACGAAGCAAATCATGCCTCGTATCGAAGAAATCCTCAGAAATACCAAACCACCCACCTAGAACAAAATACCAACTTAAGAACTTAATCTATAACAAACAACCAAAATCAAGCACAAAACAAAAATCTAACTATACCTCGAACTCCAAAGGTCTCCAGTGGCTATCAGCCCAATGCCGCTGTCTGTCCTGCACCACACGAAGTCTGTCTCTGATCAACTGAACCTTCTTCGCTGTATCTACAACCATCTCTGGCCCCAGTAAAACTCTCTCTCCAACATCGTCCCATGACAAGGGAGTACGACACCTCCGACCGTAGAGAGCTTTAAAAGGTGACATCTCTGTACTAGCCTGGTAGCTGTTGTTATAAGCAAACTCTGCCAAATGGAGATGGTCCTCCCAAGAACCCCCGAAATCTAGTATACAAGTGAGCAACATATCCTCGAGAGTCTGAATAGTCCTCTCTGACTGCCTATATGTCTGGGGATGATATGCAATACTGAACTTGAGCAGAGTGTCCAAACTCTCCTGCAAACTCCTCCAGAAATGAGAAGTGAAATAACTATACCGATCCGAGACTATGCTGACGGGAACTCCATATATCCTAATAATTTGGCTCACATACATCTCTGCCAGCTTCTCCGTAGACAAACGCACCTTGAAAGGCAAAAAGTGGGCCGACTTGGTCAACCTATCAACGATGACCCAAATCGCGTCTTTTCCTCCTGGAGATCATGGAAGTCAGGATACAAAATCCATAGTAATATGCTCCCACTTCCATTCTAGAATGGGTAATGGCTGAAGTAAACCTCCTGGCCTCTACCTCTCGGCTTTCACCTGCTGCCACACTAAGCATCTGGATACAAATTATGCCACTTCCCTCTTTATGCCATACCACCATACACTCTCTCGCATATCCCGATACATCTTATTAGCACCTGGATGCATGGAATACTGAGAGCGATGCGCTTCCTGTAATACCTCCTCACACAGCTCCCCACTAGGCATATACAACCAAACTCCATGCCTCAAAGATCCATCAGCAATGGTGAAATCATCCTCCAATCCTGCTCTCACCTTAGCTCTGATGCTCCTTTGAGATGCATCCTCATACTGGGCTGCCTTGATCCTGTCCATCAAATCTGAATGTATCTGCAATCCCCATATCTGCATAGCTAAACCAGGAACTATCACCTCGATGCCCAAGCTCTCCAAGTCTTCAGCAAATATCGATCCTGCATCAAGAATATAACTACCAGATACCTGCTCAAAGCATCGGCAACTATATTAGCTTTTCCAGGATAAAATTGCAAAGATATATCATAATCCTTCATCAGTTCCAACCACCGACGCTGCCTCATGTTCAACTTCTTCTGCGTGAAAATATACTTCAAGCTCTTGTGGTCTGTGAAGATATTCACACGCTCTTCGTACAAATAATGTTTCTACAACTTCAGGACAAAGATGACTGCTGCTAACTCCAAATCATGGGTAGAATAGTTTTTTTATGAGGACGCAACTGCTTGGATGCATAGGCAATTACTTTCCTATTCTACTAAAGAACACAACCCAAACCTTTCCCCAGTGCATCACTATAAATAGTGAAACCTCCAAACCCAGATGGCAACATCAAAATAGCAGCAGACGTCAACCTCTTCTTCAACTCCTTAAAAGCAATCTGGCAGTCCTCCGTCCAAACAAAATCTACATCCTTCCAGGTGAGTCTGGTCATCGGCTCGGCAATCCTCGAAAAATCTTGCTCAAACTTCCTGTAGTAGCCTGCCAATCCCAAGAAACTCCTGATCTCTGCTTCCGAGCTTGGGGTCTTCCAAGATTCTACTGCTGCGATCTTCTTCGTATCCACTGAAATACCATCACTAGTCACAACATGCCCCAAGAACTCCACCTTGTTCAGGAAAAACTCACACTTGGACAACTTTCCATATAGCTTCTCCTTCCTCAGTACATCCAACACTATCCTCAAATGCTCCTCATGCTCCTCCGGTGTCTTCGAGTCTATGAGTATGTCGTCGATGAACACCACCACGAATTTGTCAAGGTACTGGTGGAAGACCTTGTTCATCAAGTTCATAAATACCGCCGGTGCGTTAGACAACCCAAATGACATCACCATAAACTCGTACTGACCATACCGAGTTCTAAAAGCAGTCTTCGGTATGTCCACCGGCTTCACCTTTACCTGATGGTAGCCTGATCTTAAATCTATCTTAGAAAACACCTTCACACCACTCAACTGATCGAATAGATCATCAATCTGTGGCAAATGGTACTTATTCTTGATAGTGAGATTATTCAATGCCCTATAATCAATACACATGCGCACCGATCCATCCTTCTTCGGTACAAATAATACCAGGGCTCCCCACGGTGAAGAAATCAATCTGATAAACCCCTTATCCTGTAATTCGTCCGCCTGATTCTTTAGCTCGACCCGCTCGCTGTTGTTTACTCTATAGATATGTTGCAAAATTGTTTCTGCACCTGGCACCAAGTATATAGAGAATTTAATATCTTGATCTGGAGACAATCCTAGCAATTCCTCAGGAAACACATCCAAGAATTCTGCTAGCAATGGATGCGGCAACTCCTTGTCTTCCACCATAGCTCCATAAATAATGCCTTCTCCCTGCTCTGCAGCTCCTCTACCAAACTCGAACTCTGGCTCTCCTGGTGGACTAAACAAAACTCTACTTCCTCTACAATCTATGCTAGCACGGTGCCTACTCAACCAATCCATCCCGAGTACAATGTCATAGCTCAAAAGTGGTATTACAAGTAGATACGCACTCAACTCTCGGCCTCCTAGAGTAACTCTCCGATCCTTGCAAATATCGTTAACCAGGATAATGCCTCCCTCAGTCATGATCTTGCAAGTCCTAAGCAAAGACTCAGCTACCAAACCAAGCTTCAGAGCAAAAAAAATAGATACAAAATTATGGAAAGCACCACTATCAAACAAAGCTAAAGCTGGAATGGAATCAAGAAGAATAGAACTTGCGATGACATCTCCGGTGGGTTTGTCCTCCTCTACGGTCAAAGCAAATGCTCATCCCTGACGTGCACATCCCTGCTGCTGATGTTGGACATAACGCTGCTGCTGTGTCGAAAATGGTCCCCTCGGTTGTACTCCAGGTGGTCTCACATGTGCCCTCAGAGCTGAAGCTGCTCCCTGAACTGCACGACGAGGATTGGAAGTACACTCCCTCAGCAGATTCCCTTCAGTAGCACAATATAAATAAACTCCTAGCCTCCTCCTGTAAACTTCCCAGATGTGGTCGAGCTTCTTGCAGTAGTAGCAGAAAGTTTGCTGTAACTGTCTCTACTGCTGTGGTGCCTGGTAAAACGGAGCCCTAGCTGGAGTTTGGTGCTACTGTAGCTGCTGGAAAGGTCTGGACTGGAAATAAGGACGTTTGGCAGATACTGTACTACTGTTGCCCCCCCAAAAAGAATCATGGTCTCTCTTGGGCTTCAAACCCAACTCCCGCTCAACCTTGCGTGCCTACGCAAGTATCTCCGAGTATGTCTCATAAAAAAGACAAAATAAGGATCTTTACTTCCCAGTTTAGACCCTCACAAAAACGAATAGCCTGAACCTCCTGCTCTCTCATAAAATACTCTGCAAACTGGCTCAACCTGCCAAGCTCCACAGCATACTCCTCCACAGACATGCTCCCCTGAATGAGACTCTCAAACTACCTTCCCAAGTTTAGCCTGTCTGCCTGGGCAAAAAACTTTTTCTTGAAGAGGTCCTTGAATACCTCCCAAGACTGTCCCGTATCAACAAGAATCGTCTTATTCCTGAACCAAGTATGAGCGACGTCGAACAGTTGAAGTCCTACCGCCTCAATCTTCAGATCCTTAGAAAGACGGGACAGCCTCATAAGACGCTCAATATCCTTGAGCCAATTATCAGCATAGATGATGCCCTCCGTCCCCTTGAAGACCCTAGGCACCAGCTTTTTGAAGTCCTGAATGTTGCCTGGCCGAAGCTGAGCAACCTTAAGAGCAACTTGCTGCTGGACCGAAACTTCTCTCTCGACTACGGCACGAGCAAGCTGATGAGAACTCTCGATGCCCTGCCGTAGAACGTCAGTCTACCTCTGATGTGCCTCAGACTGAGCCCTCTGTGCCTCGAGCATCTCACAAAACATTATAAACATCTGTGTCGCCTCTGCTGGCATAGGAGGTGGAGGTGGAAGCCCCTCAGATACAGTTGGCACAGTCCTCTGAGTAGGTAGTGGACCTCCGAAAGCAGATGACACTTCAATCACCGGAGAAGTGACTGGTGCAGGCTCTCAGGATGTCGCAGCCCTCTCAGAAACTGCTCTCCCCTGCTACGATCTAGTCTTAGGCGGCATCCTAAGACAAAACGAAAGAAAGAATCAATATGGCACAAGATGTAAGACACATAAGGAAAGGACAGATTAAGAGATCAAGTATCAATATCAAAGGAGAATAGTTGAATCAAAAGAATTTCCTAGATGTGATTGAGTATCTCAGCCTATATCCTATATCCTAAGGTAGGCTCGCAGTAGTACAACTAAATTATCGCACTACCACGACATCGTATAACTTGAGAAGCTTGACCTGTATGGGCCACCACTAAAAATGTGTCATGACCCGGACCCGATGTAAGGATGCAAGTCAGAAACAACACCCAGCCTACACCGCAGAATCGACGGTAGCACGCTGTCTGGGTAATCTATCTAGCAATATAATGAACCACCAACAAAATAATATACTCAATCATAGGCCTAAGATAAAAATGAGCACGACTATGATAAAGAATAAAAATAGTCACATACAACTTATGAGTCTAAAATAATACATCAATGAGTCTGAAAGAATACTAACAAATAGGCTGGAGACAAATCCAGTACAAGAAATACTAAGAAAGTACTAATCTCGGGTCATTTGTCTCAGTCAGGATAAGTGTAGTGCCCCACTCCGCGTAGGCACCATGTATAAGTGATATTGCCTTGCTTGCTCGAACGAAAGTCTTCTCGGAGAGTTCTCGACCAATTGATCAATGTGAGTGGGCAGAACTGCATTCTCTGATTCTTGTACGACTTAATAATTAATCTGAGTTTTTGAATGCTTGTTTGCTTAAGAAGATAGTATCATAAGAAGAATGATAGAACCGACTCAGTATGGTAATAAGAGAACTCACATAGCTTGTCATTAAAATGAATCTGCTTGCCTACCTAACTAGAGAACTGGAAATGCACTGGAAATGCTTGTCTGAAATAATATTGAACCATTGCTATGCTAAAAAGATATAAGAAATATTGCATGCTTAGTTACACCGACATAGCTCAAACGAACCCTTGTTATGATAAGAAAGATAAGTAAAAGAATTACTCGAATATGCCCCTTTGAATATGCTAAGAAAGAGTAGTTATTGCATGTTAGATATGAATTCAATCGTGCTTGCCTTTATATATTTTGCTAGTCTGTTTGCTATATTGAACTGCTATAAGTCTTTGATTCATATATGCATAGACTAATAGTGTGCCCTGATGTTCCGTTCCTTCGGGTTCCAAGGGGTGTGCTATTAGATTTGGGAAAAGATGTGTTTGCTTGAATGAATGAAAGAGAAGAGTTTAATAGTCCGCCCAGATATTCCGTTCCTTCGGGTTCCAGGGGGTGTGGCTATTAGATTGTTAAATGTTTATGAATGTGAATGTTAATGCATATTGATAGAATATTTCTTGTCATGCATTGGCCTCGGACAACTTATGCACAAGGTAATAGTCTCTTGATCGATTCCTGGGGCACTGGGAATCGGTCGGTCTGGAAGGGATTATGAGAGCACCCTGATGTTCTATTTAAATAGAGGGGTATTGTTGTCCATTAATGGGGTAACTCATGGACCGTCATATAGATAGGGTGCATGCTAGGTTTACCTTCTTGCATACCTATCAATTGATGACACCAAAAAAGATTGATTCACGAGTTTATCCATATATGCATATTGTAGCTAACTTGTGTGTCTGCTGCAGGAATAACCGTTCGGCTATGGGGTAAGAAATACATGTGTTTACATAAAGCTTGCTCGTTTATTTTTTCTGCATCGTAGAGTTTATCTGATAGTGCTTCATGCATTCGCATCGGTCGAACAATGACTATTAGTGCAGAGCTAAACCTTGGTCACAGCTACTAATAGCATCAGAATATGAGTCATTGGTTAGCTGGATTACCGCTATCGATCCTGAGTTTCTCGTGGACCAAAATCATATAGATAGTTCTGCTTGTGTGCTTGAAAGTATGATAGTCCACTAAATGTTTGTTTGATTGGAAATGATTCAGTACACTATAGAACTTTGCCCCAAAGGGTTAGATTTTGATGCATAATACATGTTGTGTACTACACGATAGAACACTGCCCCGATCGTCTGCTTATTGTTTGAATATGCAAAACTGTTTCAAAGTTATGTTTTCAAAAGATGTAATCGGACTATAGTCCTGAGTTGCATGAAATAAACTTAGGTAAAAGTAGCAAGATCACTAGTAATGCAATATTTTGCCACATGCTTACTTAGTATGGGTTTCAGGGGGTGTAGCTTCTGTTCAGTTATTTATACTCACCAGTACTTATAAAAGTGCTGACCCACCAACAGTTTGCTTGTTCTCAGTACCTGTTCATCCGAGGAAGCGATAGCCGTGCCTCATCCCAAGGAACCAAAAATCTAGAATCGATGCCTTGAGCCGTATCGAGTTTGAGCTACTTTTTGTATAGAAGGATATAATGTATGGAACGGTGTCATTGTAATCGAGAGAAAAAGTGCCTGAGCGATCTGTAACCTCGGCCATGCACCGCTTGTAACACTTTCGATTATCAATAAAGAGCCTGTTTTCATATGCCATTATGTTCTTTACTTTTCTGCAATATGTGTGCCACTGCTTCAGTATTGAATAGCTTACTTGCCCTTGTTCAAAGCTTTGGCCTTGTGCAAGCGCACTTTAGGCTTGCACAGCATCACGCCCGTGCGAGGATGATCGGTTCCATAGGGACCAAAGCGAGGACGAACGGCCCTACGGGACCGGGATGTGACATAGTAGTATCAGAGCAACTCGATTCTTTGCCTATTCCGTTGCCTTCGACTCTGAGTTATGATTGTGTTGTAATGAACGTTCCATATAATAAGTCCATAGATATTCTCAAAGATGCACGCAAAAGTTTTCTGGATTTGATTTATTGCTTAGAGTTGCGCCTTTGTGCTTGTGATTTGCTTGTGTTTTGGATTGAGGAAGGTGAGGGATGAAGACTATCGCTGCTCTGTATTTTCATGAGTTTCTCCTTGAGTTTCGAGGATGAAACTCTTTGTTGGTGGGTAAGTATGTAGTGCCCCGCTCTGCATAGGCACTATGTACAAGTGATATCACCTTGCTTGCTCGAACGAAAGTCTTCTCGGAGAGTTTTTGACCGATTGATTAATATGAGTGGGCAGAACTGCATTCTATGATTCTTGCACGACTTAATATTGAATCTGAGTTTTTGAATGCTTGTTTGCTTAAGAAGATAGTTTCATAAGAAGAATGATAGAATCGACTCAGTATGCTAATAAGAGAACTCACATAGCTTATCATTGAAACGAATCTGCTTGCTTGCCTAACTAGAGAACTGAAAATGCACTGGGAATGCTTGTCTAAAATGATATAAAACCATTGCTATGCTAATTAGATATAAGAAATATTGCATGCTTAGTTACACCGATATAGCTCAAACGAACCCATGTTATGCTAAGAAAGATAAGTAAAAGAATTGCTTGAATATGTCCATTTGAATATGCTAAGAAAGAGATAGTTATTGCATGTTAGATATGAAATCAATCGTGCTTGCCTTTATATATTTCGCTTGTCTGTTTGTTATATCGAACTGCTATAAGTCTTTGATTCATATATGCATAGACTTATAGTGCCCCCTGATGTTCGGTTCCTTCAGGTTCCAGGGGGTGTGCTATTAGATTTGTGAAAAGATACATTTTCTTGAATGAATGAAAGAGAATAGTCTAATAGTCCACCCTGATGTTCCATTCCTTCGGGTTCCACGGGGTGTGGCTATTAGATTATTAAATGTTTGTGAATGTGAATGATAATGCATATTGATAGAATATTGCTTGTCATGCATTGGTCTCGGACAACTTGTGCACAAGGTAATAGTCTCTCGATCGATTCCTGGGGTACTAGAAATCGGTCGGTCCGGAAGGGATTGTGAGAGCACCCTGATATTCTGTTCTGAAAGGATCTAGGGGGTGTTCTTGTCTATCAATGGGGCAACTCATGGACCGTCATATAGATATGGCGCATGCTAGGTTTATCTTCTTGCATACCTATCAATTGATGACACCAAAAAGATTGATTCACGAGTTTATCCATATATGCATATTATGGCTAACTTGTATGTCTGTTGTAGGGATAACCGTTCGGCTATGGGGTAAGAAATACATGTGTTTACATAAAGCTTGCTCGTTCATTTTGTCTGTATCATAAAGTTTATCTGATAGTGCTTTGTGCATTCGCATCGGTCAGACAATGACTATTAGTGCAGAGCTGAACCTTGGTCACAGCTGCTAATAGCATCAGAATGTGAGTCATTGGTTAGCTGGATTACCGCTACCGATCCTGAGTTTCTCGAGGACCGAAATCAAATAGATAGTTCTTCTTGTGTGCTTGAAAGTATGATAGTCCACTAAATGTTTGCTTGATTGGAAATGATTCAGTCCACTATAGAACTTTGCCCCAAAGAGTTAGATTTTAATGCACAATACATGCTGCGCACTGCACGATAGAACACTGCCCCGATCATATGCTTATTATTTGAATATGCAAAATTGTTTCAAAGTTATATTTTTAAAAGATGTAATCTGACTATAGTCCTGAGTTGCATAAAACAAACTTAGGTAAAAGTAGCAAGATAACTAGTAATGCAATATTTTGCCACAAGCTTACTTATTGTGGGTTTCAGGAGGTGTAGCTTCTGTTTAGTTGTTTATACTCACTAGTACTTATAAAAGTGCTGACCCACCTATATTTTGCTTGTTCTCAGGTGTCTGTTCATCCGAGGAAGCGATAGCCGTGCCTCATCCCAAGGAACCAAAAATTTGGAGTCGATGTCTTGAGCCGTATCGAGTTTGAGCTGCTTTTTGTATAGAGGGATATAATGTATGGAACGGTGTCATTGTAATCAAGAGAAAGTGTGCCTGAGCGATCTGTAACCTCAGCCTTATGCCGCTTGTAACACTTTCAATTATCAATAAAGAGCCTGTTTTTATATGCCATTGCGTTCTTTACTTTTCTATAATATGTGTGCCGCTGCTTCAGTATTGAATAGCTTACTTGCCCTTGTTCAAAGCTTTGTCCTTGTGCAAGCGCACTTTAGGCTTGCACGGTATCACGCCCGTGCGAGGACGATCGGTTCCGTAGGGACCAATTCAAGGACGAACGGCCCTGCGGGACCGGTGCATGACAATAAGTCCCTCCTGAGCCAGGGTCTTTGACTCTAAGCCCACAACACCCTGAGGTCCATAATGTGTGGGGTACCAGTCCTCAGTGTCATCTGGGAAAAATATCTCCAGTCAGAAAAGGAGCAGAGTACATCTCTAACAGCAGTTCTAATCAATAATAAAAACTATGTAATAGTAAATATATGTGAATATACAAGATGCACAATAGATACGAGAGATATATAATGAGGAAATACTGGAATGAATATAATAATGAACAAGAATATTAATGACTAAGTGTGTGAGTATTAGCTTTAACATGTAATCGGCCTGGGAACATGATACAAGATTTATTGCCTGGCTAATCATATATGCGGTGTATGATTAATAATATTCAATGCAAGACTTGATACGAAGAGGGTATGATCATATATCTACACTAAAATACTCCCCGCCCTCGACTGGTATAATAGATCCAACCATGGTACGCTATGGCACTAGATTCCCCAAGAAGATAGCTTGTCTTCCCGAGAATCAGTGTCTGTACATGTACAAAATAATCAATAAAACAAGGCTTGCACAAGATACACCATATACTAAGGAATAATATCTCATGACGAGATCCGGATATACTAATCCGTGTAACCATCGTGTCTAGAGAATAATGATATCTACACTAGATATAATAAACTTAGACGATATCATAAATAAGAAACTATCAGAGAATGTACTCGCCTGAAGTCCAATGAATAGTCTCACAGATGTCTGATAAGGTGCCTCAAAGACCTAGATATGAAATACAACAACAATACAAGGTTCCGAAAAGAAAATAAGTTAAACTAGTCAACTTTTAGGTCAACAAGTCAATTCTAAGTCAAAAGTCAAACTAAGTCAACTCTAAGGTCAAATATGGTCAACTATGGTCAAACTATGGTCAACTACCTATTTCTAGGTTGCACAAGTCTAACACAAAGAATTTAGATTCAAATACTAAAGTCTAGGTCACAAAATTCATATCTTAAATACTAGGATATCGTATCTCCGAATACGTAAATCAATAGATAAAATATTACATATATAAGTCAAACAATTAGTAATAATATAAAATCCTAATTACAAACATTAAATAGATACCTAGATTTTGAACAAACTAGGTATCACAACATTAACTCATAATCTTGATACCCAAACCCAATACCTTGGGTATCCCCAATTACACTGGTACTTACCTTGGTATCACAAGATAATACCCCAAAACTTGTGTATACTAACAAATCATAATTATATACATGTTATACTAATTATTATACATATAGTATACTATAAATAATATTAGCAATTTAAGAATATATTTACATATATATTAAATACCATATATATATATATATATATATATATAAATATCTAATAATAGGAAATCTGCCAAACTGTCACTAATGACCGCTGTTGACTATCGCTGAAGCCACTGATACTCTGATACTCTGTTGTTTTAGCGACAGTTCTGCTGCCATCGCTAAACGGTTGTCGCTGCTGCTGTATTCTATTGCTGTTGCTTTGTTGCTACACTACTGTTGTCGCCTTTGTTGCTGTCGTTGTTGCTGCTGTATGCTTTTGCGGCTGCTGCTTTGTAGCTACGCTTCTATCATCGCCTTTGCTGTTGTCGCTGGCTGCTGTTGCTGTATGCTTTTGCGGCAGCTGCTGTCGTCGCCTTTGCTGCTATCGTATAAACAATATATATATATATATACACACACCACTATATAATTTATACTTACATCCTATAATTACTAATACATGAAATTACTACATATGAATATACATACACCCATACATATATACTAATATATATATATATATATATATATATATATATATATATATATACATATATATATATATATCACTACACATACATGTATATGTATATATAACTATTGAATAATATGTATACATGTATTATATAAGTATATACATATAATATAACAACTTATATATATATAAATACATAATACCTAACCACAACATATATACACTATAATATATATATACATACACTACACTATTAAATAGTTCATACATATGTAGAATAATAGCTACATACAATATACATAAATATATACTTAGATCTATAGATCTATGATATTTAATACATCCAACAATAATACATAACTATAAATATATATATACATATATACAATTACACAATACCAAGAATACAAGAAAATAGATCTACATATAATTTGCACATCTCATGAACGTATCACTCCGTATCCTACTAGATCTAGGATATGCATACAACACGAGTCCACCACACATCCAAACGTACCTCGAAGGACACAAACAAGTCATATATATTATTTACGAATAATACGAAGAGTCAAATATAAATCTACGTGTCCGTGTCAAAATATGACATGTACAAAGTCCCGTGTCGGAGGAAAAACTCCCAAATCAATACGTATCACCAAATCGATGGGATACGACCTACACGTACCCAATTGTGGACACGACACTAGCCCCAAACACACAAGCACATGCCAAATTGATCTATAGGACCAATTGACATACACAACAAATGTCAATCTCGGAACTTCCCCAAAATTGACACAAAAAATACCATAACTTTCTCAATAGGCCTCCTATAAACACAAAACCAAATCATATGGGTAGCCTATGCATATGGGTTGATTTCTCATGGTTAAATCTCAGATTTAGAAACTAAATTAAGGGAAAAAACTGAATTGTATCTATTGGAAGATGGATTCCTAATGCAACCTCCAAATATGATAAAATTGGCCAACAACTTGTAGATTCTTGCTCCTTTTTGTAGATCCTTGCTTTCTCCTTCTAGATCCTTGCTCCACTAGCCTCCCATAGTGATTTGGGAAGTAATTGGGATAAATTTTGGTAGGAAAATGAAGTAGAAATAAAGGAATTTGGTTGAGGGAATTTCTAGATCTAGTTTTCAAATGAAAAGAGAAGAGAGAATAATTTCCCCCCTCTCTTTATAGGCCGGCCCCTCTTTCCCCTTCCTCAAGCTACTATAAATTGTCCTATATACCCCTTGGGGCCTCTCATAAAGAAATAATTAAGGAGGGAACCTTCTAGTCTAATAGTTTAATTAATTTAATCCTTCTCCTAATCAATGGGCTTTCTAAATGGGCTAAATTCTATCAATTAATTCATGTTGGTCCATGAGTCTAAACTAAACTAGTTAGGTCCACTAACACAAGTCTAAAATAAATAACTAACATCTAACAATAATTAAATAATACAATAAATAATTATTTACCATACATAATATTTAATTAAATATAAAATTATAAAAATACCCTTTCCGAGAAAATATGGTAGTAGCATCTAGCTATGTATTTCATAAAGTATTCCAATGCATTTGAATCAAACCATCTTTCTAACTTTTAATACTTCTAAATTACTGCTACTTTAAGCAAGGGTAAGGTTTTATTAGTTCTAGGCCTCTAATACTATATTCAATTCTCATGCTGACAATCTACACTAGCTCTAGCATATAGGAATAATCTATCTACCTATCCTACTAAGGATAACCGTCTTCTCAAGATTTATATCCAGCATGCCTTCTTCCGCCTTGATAAGGATCTGCTTCTGAAGAAAATATCGCGTATGAATGTCCATCTCTCTGAAATAAGGAGAGATATAAAAAAATAAGAAGGATGTCGAGGGGAATAAAGGAGTACAATTATGAAGTCCAAGGGCGATAATAAAATGCTAAGGAATTTTTAAATCAGCTATGGATTGAGATACTAATCCTGATTACAGGCTCGCTTGGTACTGAAAAGTAACCGAAATAATTTAAGTATGACCTGCATGGGCCACCATAAAAACTATCTCACGCCCCAGTCCCAAAATACCGAGGGACTAGCCACATGGCAATGGCCAACAACACAAGTCCAATAGGCAAACCCAATTTAATGGACCCGTTAGAGTGCACTTAAGCTGTAACAAATAAAAATAAAAGTCTACACCATCTATCACAGTATAATTCTAGTCTCATCCACAGAAAGTAAACATAATTTAATATGATAGACCTGTCAAGATAATAGATAAAAAAAACTAGTCCATCAACAAATCCAAATTAGTAGTATCTCAGGAAATAACCCGACACAATAAGGAAAGAGAATAACACCAACACATAAGTCAAGTCCAGATATGAAATAACAATAAGCATAAATAACTAAGTAAGTAACTGAATACTCAAGAGAAATTCTCTGGCACAATCTCGTCCTCTTATGCCCGTACTGCTCCAATGTCAGCTCCTGTCCCGTATACCTCAGGGTAATCCTCCTCTGCTGTACCTGGGAACATAATCTGGATCTAGGTCCTCATGGGACATAGTAAGGTACAATAAACATTTAAGCAAAATAAAATACAGTAAATAAAAATAGAACCTCAAGGCAAGCTATGTAACCAGCTATGTGAAATACAAATGAGAGCATCACTAGTACTCAGGCTGAGACCACTACAGGCTATGTGTCGGGGAGCCCATAGCAGCAAGTAGTATAACGACTCCAGTATATGTGCGAAAGCAAGTAGTATCATGTATTCTAGTAGTATAGTATATATATAATCAGTCTATAGCTTGTGTGTCTCTCCCCACCCAATGTAACCTCATATCTCATGGCCACAATATCTCATGTCCATAACACGCATGATCATGACCTCTAGCTAGTACAACGAGTCATAATAATTTCTCAATATATGCAAGT
Source organism: Iris macrosiphon (assembly GCA_036927795.1). Lineage (NCBI taxonomy): Eukaryota > Viridiplantae > Streptophyta > Magnoliopsida > Asparagales > Iridaceae > Iris > Iris macrosiphon. The sequence goes on from JAYESA010000003.1 coordinate 11,609,476, forward strand.
CTCATATAATGAATCCTGTAAGCCTATACAGAAACACCATGAACAACTCAAGAAAGATTCTGCCACATGAAATAGTGTCAAGTCTCCTATGGTATGACGTACTTGGTAAAGGAAGTACGTAACAGTATATGATCATGGAATCAACTCTCTAAGTGACGTTACACGACTCCGCATATGACGTCGACACCCGAATCTTGTTCGGACGCTAAGCAATGTTTCACGGTCCTAGGTTGAGTAGGCAAATCGCAAGAATATATAAAATAAAATACAAGTCGATAATATAACATAATTTACTGCAAGTTGGCATTGTACACTTGTTTGGATTCTGAACTCCGTCAACTGCTCCTATAAAAGTAGAATCTGCAATTATTCCTTCGGAAGCTAAAACAAATATCAACATTGTTCTCAGAATACTTGAATTATCTAGGATTGACTACCCATAAGTCCAATTTGGATACAGGGAAAAAATTGACAGTTTTGGGTTAAAGCAGGGTCCACTAGTAGCCCACTTCGCACCGAAAAATGTGCCAAAGATAAGGTTCTCAAAATTTAGAAAATTTAGTGTCTACGAGTCCAGAACGATGATAAAAACACAACAAAATATCCAGAACTGGATTTCGATGAGCCGATCACGAAATCGTCCATCAAGTGGAACCGTGGGACCCACGAAACAGTATTTCGTCAACGTTCTCAGAATTGAACCAAACTTGGGTCACAGGACCCGCGTAACGCTCCAAATCCGATGGGAAAGTTTTGTTGCAAAATAACACGCACACACGAAGTTATGACGAGTGTCAGAACAGAAAAATACAGTATTTTTGACGGATATGTATTGATTTTGGTGTGCACGCACATCCAAATCAAATTTTGCGAAATCCCACACGTCCGTGTTGACGATATGCACCTTTTGGTGCAATTCACATACGACAAAGTTGCCTTATTTAGCGGGACATATCCCGTATCGAGAAAATTTTGGGTTTACGAAATTAAGTTTTTGGTCAAATTCGACGCTGAATAATCAGCAGATAAATCAACAATAAAATAAACTAATTGTATGTTGTGAACGTGCCGAAGAAGACGAATCAAAAAACGGTTACATAAATACATAGAGATAGCACCATGAAGAGGTACTGTTGCTGCTGCTGCTGATTATTTTGCGTGGGCGGCTCAGGCGCCCGACTGTGGTTGAAGTCATCGACGATGGCAGGGGGGGAGGGAGGGGGTGTATCCCCGAGTGGTGCACGGGGTCATCGACCACTCGTCGACAGTCGAGGGTCATCTGGGTCAGCGATTGTCGGGGTGAAGGTAATGGTGGTGGTGCCTGGATAATGATGACGGCGTTCATCGGCGTCGACGACGTACTTCTGGAGGTAGGGGATGAAGACGGAGGGGGTCTGGTCTGCTCTGTTAGGTTATATATAGGGTGTGAAGAGAGGTTACGGAATAGGAAGTAAGGGGTTCGACAATTTTGTGTGGTGAATCGGAGCGGTTGGGGGTTTGAACGGAGGGATCGGGGGGAAATTACTGTAGCGGTAGGGTTTCGGGTCTGTGGGTAGTTTAGGGTTCGGGTTCGGGTTTAGGATCTGGGTTTAGGATTAATTATAATTATATATTAATCTCTCTCTCTATATATATATATATATATATGTGTATATAACTATCTATAAATAGTTTTGTACCTCAATTAAATCCCAAAAAAATCTACAAAACTCTAATAATAGTTGTACACCCAAAAATATAATTTTGAATAATTTTAGTAATTAATTAAATATAGAAAATCATCTATACATGAATATTATATATTTTAATTTTCTAAAAATAATAAAAATTTCTCTCTTAATCATAATAATTACATAATACCAATAATTAAATAATAAAAAAATAGGGGGTTTACACACCGCAAGGCTAGAAGTCCTTATTTACGGGAGGGTTTGGCTATTAGACAAGATAATTGAGAGCTCTGGCTCTATTGCTTGATTGAATGCTTGCTTGTTCATGATCATGTGGATCATATAGTATTTATCTGATAGAAGTACATTCATGCGTTAGCCTGACAACTTGTGCACAAGGTTTATTTCTTGAGCGGTTCCTGGGGCACTGGGATCGTTTGGTCTGGGAGAGATCTGGTACACCCTGAGGCTAGAAGTCCTTATTTACGGGAGAGTGTGTCTTTTAGTGTACTACTGAACCATGAGTCCCGACTACTATTTTGAGCGTATTTAATGCATAGCAATAATTTCTCTCAGTAGCTATTAGCCGATCTTTCATTAGTGAGATGGGTTTGTAAGTCCCAACTGCTAATTAGGGTTTTCATGGACCATCATATAGTTAAGGAGCATGCTAGGCTAGCCTTCTTGCATACCTAACTGTTTGATGTAGAGATGGACAGAAAATATGATCTTGTTTATATATGTAAATTATTGCTAACTTGTATGTCTGTTGCAGGAATAATTGTTCGGCCATGGGTAAGGATCACTGAATAAGTGATCACTTATATTTTCTTATGTTCCTTATCATAATTGCTAAATGAGGTGTATTTATTTTTTTCAATATGTTGCTGCCCCCAATGAATTGAATTGAATATTCCACTTGATGCACTTATCTTGATTCGAGATAAACAGTTCACTAGAGATAACTTTTGTTCCTAAGATACCGAATATGGCTCACGATACATGCTGCATACTGCACGATAGAACACTGTCCCTATAGCATGCTTGTATATATTGAATATGCAAACTGGTTTCAAAGACATATTTCTGAAAGATGTAAACTGACTCTAATCCCGTGCTGCATGATATGAACCAAGGTAAAAGTAGCATGATCACTAAAAATGTAATATTTTGCCACATACTTACTTAGTGTTAGTTTCGGGAAGTGTTGCTTCTGTTCGTTGATTTTATACTCAACAGTACTTTTCCCAAAGTGCTGACCCACCAAAAGTTTGCTTGTTCGCAGGTACTGGATCGTCCAAAGAAGCGATAGCCGAGCCTCATCCCCAGGACCCAAAAATCTAGAGTCGATGCCTTGAGCCGTATCGAGATTGCTTTATGCTGCTTTTGTATAAAGGAATATAATGTATGGAACGATGTTATTGTAATCAAGAGAAAAAAAGCTTGAGCGAATTATAATCTCGGCCAAGTGCCGCTTGTATCACATCATGATTATCAATAAAGAGCTTATTTTCTTATGCCGTTGTATTCTTTACTTTTCTGCAATATCGTGCCACTGCTCCCGTCTTGAATAGCTTACTTTTCCTTGTTCTAGATTTGGCCTTGTGTAAGCTCAGCTTAGGCTTGTATGACATCACACCCAAGCGAGGATGATCGTCCCGCAAGGACCCAAGCAAGGACGAACGTCCCCCTGCGGGATCAGGGCATGACATAATTGTATTAGAGCAACTTGACCCTATGGCCATTCTGCTGCTTAGCTTCAACTCAAGATATTCTTTGCCACTTGATATCATTGCTGTAATGAGCGTTCCATACAATAGATCCGTAAATATTCTCAAAGGTGCCGACAAAAGTTTTCTGGATTATTTTATTGCTTGAGTTATGATTTGTTATTTCTGATGGCTAGAGCTTTATTGAGTTCTTGATATCTAGAGTTTTTGATTGAGCATGGTGATGGATGAGGACTATCGCTCCTATGGATATCGAAAGTTTCTCCTTTAGTTTTGAGAATAATTTTTTTCTTGGTGGGTAAGTATGTCGTGCCCCACTCCTCATTGGCACTATGTACAGGAGATATCATTTTGCTGGCTCGAGCAAAAGCCTTCTTGAAGAGTTGTCCGATTAAAAAATAAGACAATTGATCTAGTGAGTGGGAAGAACTTCATTCTCTGATTTTGTACCCCTTAATAATGAATCTGAGTTTTCTACTGCTTGTTCAAAGAAGATAGTTTTATAAGAAGAATAATAGAACCTGACTCTGCATGCTTAATAAGAGAACTCGTATTGCTTGTCATTAAAATGAACCCTTGCCATGCTATGAAAAGATAGAAATATTGCATGGTAAGTTACACAGGCACCGCTATCGAACGAACCATTGCTATACTAATAAAAAAGAGTAAAAGATTGCTTGAACTTGTCCTTATATCGTATGCTAAACTAGAGTAGAACTACATGCATGTCTAAAAAAGATAGAAGAATAATTACTATACTTGCTTAAATAATAGATTGCTTGCCTGTTCCCTATCGTACTAAAAAAGATAGAATTTTATGCTAGATTTATAGAACTATTTTTGCCTGTTACTTGTTAAAAGAATTAGATTGTTTGAACATGTTTTATTGATCACACTGTAAAGAGATATAACTGTATGGATAGTTTGAACTGGTGCATCGAGACTAATAGTCCACCCTGAGGCTAGAAGTCCTTATTTACCGGAGTGTGTTGCTATTAGTCAAGAGAATTAAGAGCTCTGGATCTATTGCTTGATTGAATGCTTGCTTATTCATGATCATATGCATCATATAGTATTTATCTGATAGAAGTGCATTCATGCATCGGTCTGACAACTTGTATACAAGGTTTATCTCTTGAGCGGTTTCTGGGGCACTAGGGATCGTTCGTTCTGGGAGAGATCTGGAACACCCTGAGGCTAGAAGTCCTTATTTACTGGAGGGTGTGGCTTTTAGTGTGGTACTGAACTATGAGTCCCAGCTGCTATTTTGAGCATATTTTAGTGCATAACAACCATGCATCTCAGCAGCTATTAGCTGATCTGTCATTAGTGAGATGGGCTTGTACGTTCCAACTGCTAATCATGGTTTCCATGGGCCATCATATAGTTAGGGGGCATGCTAGGCTAGCCTTCTTGCATACCTAACTGTTTGATGCAGAGACAAACATGAAATATGATCTTGTTTATATATGCAAATTATTGCTAACTTGTATGTCTGTTGTAGGGATAACCGTTCTGCCATGGGTAAGGATTACTGAATAAGTAATCACTTGTATTTCCTTTCATTTCTTATCATAAATAATAAATGAGATGTATTCATTTTATTTGAATATTGCTTCCCCCATTGAATTGAATTGAATAGTCCACTTGATGCACTTATCTTGATTCAAGATGAACAGTCCACTAGAGATAACTTTTGTTCCTAAGAGACCGAATATGGCTTACAATACATGCTGCGCACTGCACGATAGAACACTGTTCCTATAGCATGCTTGTATGTATTGAATATGAAAACTGGTTTCAAAGGCATATTTTTGAAAGATGTAAGCTGATTTTAATCCTATGCTGCATGAAATAAATATAGGTAAAAGTAACAAGATCACTAGGAATGTAATATTTTGCCACATGTTTACTTAGTGTTTGTTTCAGGGAGTGTTACTTCTGTTCATTTATTTTATGCTCACCAGTAATTTTTCCAAATTTCTGATCTACCAACAGTTTGCTTGTTCGCAGGTGCCGGATCGTCTAAGAAAGCGATAGCCGAGCCTCATCCCCAGGACCCAAAAATCTAGAGTCGATGTCTTGAGCCATATCGAGATTTCTTTGTGCTGCTTTTGTATAAAGAGATGTATTATATGGAATGATGTCAATATAATCAAGAGAAAGAGAGCTTGAGTGAATTATAATCTAGGCCAAGCACCGCTTGTATCACATCTTGATTATCAATAAAGGGCTTATTTTCTTATGCCATTGTGTTCTTTATTTTTCTGCAATATTGTGTCTTTGCTCCCGTCTTGAATAGCTTAGTTGCCCTTTTCAAGCTTTGGTCTTGTGCAAGCTCAGCTTTGGGTTGCACAACATTACCCCCAAGCGAGGACGATCGGTCCTGCAAGGACCCAAGTGGGGACGAATGACCCCCTGCGGGATCGGGGTGTGACAAAATCGACATGGGAGTGCGAGAACGATATTCGATCTGGGTACCCGCACCTATTCGATTCGGAAGGTATGTTCTACCTTATGACTTCGTATCTAGTTTCCGTGATTTGGTGATCACCGTTGTGTTGTGATGATATTGCTTGCTTGTGTGGTTGCTAGTAGATTTAAATCATGCTTGTCGTGACTTCTCTAGCTATTGCTTGAATTCAAATTTCGAGGATAAATTTTTTTAAGGTGGATTGAGATATCATTCCCAGTTCCCGATATATGTATTTGGAACATATTTTATTTTAGCATGATTGCATGTGATTGGAGACTAGACCCATTCTTTGGTTTAACCTAGTTCATGGTTTATTTTGTTGGTTGGTTCAACTCACGAGAACCTTTGGTTCAACCCTCAAACCCTACCTTATATAACCCAATATTTTCTCTCCCTCTCCTCACTTTTTTATTACTTCCTTCTTATTTAGCTTTCTTTCCCCATTTCATATACAAGTACACCTTGCATGAGAAATGGAAAAACTCTCTATATTATGGTTCCATTATGTTTATTATGTATTTCTAAGCACCTTTAGTTCTTGGAGTTTTCTGTTCTGATGGATGGTTTAGTGTAGATTTATATTTCTAACTTTGGGTTTTATGGGTTTCATAAGTTTTTCTTGGTTTTGATCTATTAAACTTGAGTCTTTGAAAACCAGATTTTGCTACATGATAGAGATTTTAATTTAGAGTATTTTGGTTTTTGGTTCACCAGATTTGGACTAAAAATAAGGTTTTACGCATGAAGAACATCTCAGAATAGTTCTACAAACTTTGAGGACTACCAGTTATATGGGAAGCTTAGTAAGTATAAGTTTTGGCTGGATCGTATATCATTTTTTGGATATATTGTTTTTGGAGCAGGAGTGTCAGTTGATCCCAAGAAGGTAGAGGCAGTAGAGAACTGGCCAATTCCGAATACAGTAGCAGAAGTGCGTAGTTTCCTGGGCTTGGTAGGATACTACAGAAGATTTGTGTCAGATTTTGCTAAGATCTCAGCACCATTGACTCGGCTGACATGCAAGGATGTTAAATTTGTGTGGTGGACAAAATATCAGATAGCCTTTGAAGAGTTGAGGAAGAAATTAATCTCTGCCCCAATCCTTACTCTTCTAGCAGGCGCCAGAGGATTCATAGTGTACTGTGATGCATCTGAAAAATGACTTGGATGTGTTTTGATGGAACAAGAAAGAGTGATAGCGTATGCTTCTCGGTAGCTTAGAGATCATAAGAAGAACTATCCAACTCACGATTTGGAGCTAGCAGTAGTAGTGTTTGCACTTAAGCTATGAAGTACTACTTATATTGTGATCGAGTAGAAATATTCATGGATCATAAGAGTTTGAAGTAGGTGTTCATGCCAAAGGACCTGAACATAAGGCAAAGAAGGTGGCTAGAGTTGTTGAAAGACTATGACATAGAACTTCAGTATCATCCAGGCAAGGCTAATGTAGTAGTTGATGCACTTAGCAGGAGAGGTGGAGAATTTATGTTGACTAAGAAGAAGCATATTCTAAAAGACTTATGCGAGATGTGTATTGAGATAGTACTTCCACATAGTACAGGAGTTCATAATAGCCTACAGATTTAGTCAACTTTGGTAGATAATCAATCTAGTTCAGGCAGAGGATTCGAAGATTCAAAAGCTACGAGAAGAATGTGAGTCAGGTCTTCAGAAGGAGTTGATGATACATACGGATGGAACACTAAGATTTAAGAATCGTTTATGCCTACCAAGCAGGGATATTCGATATAAAGTTTTGACTGAAAAACACAGTTCCCAGTATTCCACTTATCAGGGAGGCACGAAGATGTACCAAGATATTAAGCAATATTTTTGGTGGAAAGGAATAAAGAGAAAAATAGAACGCTTTATATCATGATGTCTGATATGTCAGCAAGTGAAGGAAGAACAACAGAGACTGACAGGATTATTGCAGTCGCTTCCTATTCCAGAGTGAAAGTAGGAATACATCACGATGGACTTTGTGAATGGTTTACCTAGATCACCGAATGGTCGAGATATAGTTTGGGTGATAGTAGATTTTCTCACAAAAGTAGCTCACTTTCTTTCTTTTCGAGTATAACAGTCTACAAAATAATTAGCTAAAATATATATGCGACTGATAATAAGACAACACGGTATCCCAGTAAGTATCGTATCAGATCGAGACACTCGATTCACTTCTATTTTTGGAAAAGTTTGCATCAGAGTTTGGACACCAAGTTAAGATTCAGCACGGCTTTCCACCCCAGACAAATGGATAATCAGAAAGAACCATCCAGACCCTGGAAGATTGGTTATGAGCCTGTACCTTAGATCTTGGTGGATCTTGAGAGAATGGGCAACACTTAGTGGAATTCTCGTACAACAACAGTTATCACGCCAGTATTAAGATGGTATGTTTTGAAGTACTATACGGTAGGAAGTGTAAGATGTTAGGCCCTGAAATGATCACGCAAACAGTAAAGATTGTCAAGCAGATCAGAGAGCGACTTCGGGTTGCCCAAGATAGGCATCGTCATTGGACATATAAATATAGTATACCTTTAGAGTTTTGTGTCGGCGACTACGTAATTTTACGGATTTTGCCCACCCAGAGAGTCATTAGATTCGGGGTTCGCGGGAAGCTTAGTCCGCGATACGTAGGTCCGTTCGATATTCTCGAGCGGATAGGCGATGTTGCTTATCATCTTTTTCTTCCACCTTCACTATGTGAGGTACACGATGTATTTTATATGTCTCAGTTGCGTAGGTATGTTCCAGATCCGAGTCATATCCTCGATCACTCTGAATTAGTCATTGGTACCGACTTATCTTACGATGAGCAACCCGTATCTATATTGGACTGAAGGGAGAAGGTGCTCAAGAATCGGACTATTTCCCTTGTCCGAGTTACTTAGGGCCATAACTTTATAGGGGAATCAACGTGGGAGCGCGATGACGATATTCAATCTCGATACCCATACCTGTTCGATTCAGAAAGTATATTCTACCTTATGCCTTCATATCTAGTTTCCATGATCTAGTGATCACCTTTATGTTGTAATGATATTGCTTGAATGTGTGGTTACTAGTAAATTTATATCGTGCTTGTACTGACTTCTCTACCGATTGCTTGGATTCGAATTCCGACGACAGAATTTTTCTATGGTGGATAGAGATGTAACTCCCCATTCCGAATATACGTATTTGGAACGTATTTTATTTTAGCATGATTGCATGTGCATGGAGAATAGACCTATTATTTGGTTTAACCTGGTTCATGATTTATTTTATGGGTTGGTTCAACTCATGAGAACCTTTGGTTCAACCCTCAAATCCTACCTCCAATATTTTCTCTCTCTCTTCTCACTTCTTTATTACTTCCTCGTTCTTTACCTTTCTCTCCCCATTTCATAGGCAAGTACACCTTGTATGAGAAATAGAGAAACTCTCTATATTATGGTTCTATTATGTTTATTATATGTTTCTAAGCTTTTTTAGTTCTTGGAGTTTTCTATTTTGATGGATGGTGGGTTTTATGAGTTTTTTTTGGTTTTGATCTATTAAACTTGTGTCTTTGAAAATTAGTTTTTGCTACATGATAGGGATTTTAATTTAGAGCCTTTTGGCTTTTGGTTCACCCGATTTGGACTAAAAATAAGGTTTTAGATAACAAAAAAGTTCCAAAAAACTGAAATCTTATTTTGTTCTCTAAAATCTCATTTTTAGTCCAAATCGGGTGAACCAAAAGCCAAAATGCTCTAAATTGAAATCTATATCATATAGCAAAAAATGGTTTTCAAAGACACAAGTTAATAGATCAAAACTAAGAAAACTCATAAAACCCATAAAACCCTATGTTAGAAATATAGATCTACACTAAACCATCCATCAAAACGAAAAACTCCAAGAACCAAAAGTGCTTAGAAACACATAATAAACATAATGGAACCATAATATAGAGGGTTTTTCCATTTCTTATGCAAGGTGTACTTGCCTATGAAATGGGAAGAGAAAGCTAAAGAAGGAAGAAGTAATGAAGAAGTGAAGAGAGAGAGAGAAAATGTTTGGTTATACAAGGTAGGGTTTGAGGGTTGAACTAAAGGTTCTCTTGAGTTGAACCAACCTATAAAATAAACCATGAACCAGGTTAAAACAAAGAATGGGTCTAGTCTCTATGCACATACAATTATGCTAAAATAAAATACGTTCCAAATATGTATATCAGAAACGGGGAGTGATATGCATGCTATGAACACATCAATGTTGCTGCTGCTATTCACTGCCACTGCTCCAATTACCTGCAACTGAGCCAACATGCTGCTATTGAACTCGACTGCAGGAAGTCCAAAATAGAAATTTGTACAGTCCTGCAGGGACATTACCTTCTTAACCCTTACATACTTACAATCTAGACTCCTCTTTCACCTTCAATTTACTGCATTTACTGATTGTACCCAAGTTCTCCCCTATACACTCAAGTGTAGTTGCACATTATAGTTTCCCTAACCCCACTGCAATATAAATTATCCCCCTACTGACTACATTACATCAGTAATCTCCCATCTCTAAACCTCTACACAAGAGCCCACAACTACACTCATTCACACTTGTGCACTCTACACCAACCCAAACACCAACATCACTAATACCACTCAAATATCACATCAACAAGATACCCTAAGTATCAATCCAACCCATGATACACGAGTATCGTAACCAAGAAACCATCATACTCCATTCCTGCACCAGCTCCACCAAGATACTAACACCAAAAACATAAATTATATATAGAATAGACAAGGAATAGATAAAAATAACAATTCTAATGTAATATATATAAATTAACACAAAGAGACTGAAATATACCCAAATTATCAAATCTAACCATGCATATCATGGCATAATATGATTCAATCTCTATGTATCCAATTGTGGACACTAGGACACCATCACACACCATAATAGACATCCAATTCCTTATTGGAATACCACACAAATAATTGGTGGACAAAAATTCGTAGTTCCACCAAATAGCCTAAATAAATCCATATAACAACTAGAAATAGGTACTATACCACATAATTCTTCACCTATGAGGTTGGGTATCACTATGGGTAGGTTCCTATGGGTTCAATTTGGGATTCTACCACAAAAATTAGGGGAAAATAAAGGAATTATCTATTAGAAGTTGGATCCTAATGAATCTCCACCAAATTGGACACAACCTCCATGCTAGACACTCCTCCTAGCTCATTCTTGTGCTCCAAGCTCTAGGCCTCCATGGAATGAATAATTTGAGTTGGTTTAGGTTAATTTGGGGGGTTGATTTGGTAAAATTAGGGCTTGTTAGTGGAGTGGATCGAGGAAGAAGATGACTTGAGAAAGAAGAGCTAGTGGAGTAAAATAATGGAATTAACACTCCACTAGGGGGCCGGTCACTACATAGAGGGATTGGGTGTGGTTCAATAACCAATTTCCCCTCTCCATTCTCTAATTAGTTCTAGATTTGTCATGAATGAAATCAAATCGGTTGGAGGGAATCTAATTAGTTATGGAAGGGTATCAACCAATTCTAGAAGAAAATATTCTATCCATGACAACTAGGCTAATTATTTCTAATTAACTAAGACTATAACTAACACTAATTAATACTAACTAATACTAAAAAAATTATAATTATCTAGCACACTAACTAATGCTAATATAATTATAACTATATAATTAACAAATAAATAGTAAAATAATAAAAATACCCCTATCCCAATACCAGGGGTTTAAAAGTCTACCCACCTTAAAATAATTTTGTCCTCAATATTAAAAGACGAAACTAGCAAAAGACATACAAGCATCACAAGGAAGAAAGGTACCTCACAGCTCAAGATAGGGTGTGCTCACATACTAGTTTTTTTCTCCAAAATAGTCATAACCTATTCATCACTATCCTCTCTATAGTCATAATCCCCAATCTATTTTTGGTCTAAGTTGTTGCCTCATTCGATCTCATTCAACTTATTTTGATAATTAATCAAACCATGTTTCGATATGTCAGAATATGATACAACTGAAGACTCAATAATAATGTGATAAATGTTGATTGTACTGCATTCTTTTGTACTGCCCTGCTCCACGTAGGCACTATGTATAAGTGATATCGCTTTGCTTGCTCGAGCGAAAGTCTTCTCGGAGAGTTCTCGTTCGAACCCCAAGACGATTGATCTAGATGAGTGGGTAGAACTGCATTCTCTGATTCTTGCATACCTTAATAATAAATCTGAGTTTTTGAATGCTTGTTCTAAGAAGATTATTTCCCAAGAAGAATGATAGAACCTGACTCTGCGTGCTTAATAAGTGAACTCGTATAGCTTGTCATTGAAACGAATATGTTGCCTAACTAGAGAACTTGCATGCTTGTCTAAAGAGTTAGAATCATTGCCATGCTAAGAAAGAAGTATAAGAAATATTGCATACCTAGTTATACTGGCACAGCTATCGAACGAACCATTGCCATGCTAATAAGATAAGTAAAGGAATCGTTTGAACAAGTCCCTTTGTTATATGTTAAGAAAGAGATAGATATTGCATGCTAGTTATGAAATCGATATCGTGCTTACAATTATATGTTTCATTTTGCCTATTTTTCTATATCGAACTGCTATAAGTCTTTGATTCGTATATGGAAGAGATTAATAGTGCGCCCTGAAGTTTCGGTCCTACGGGATCTAGGGGTTATGCTATTAGATATGTGAAGATATGTGTTTTGCTTGAAAGAATGAAAGAGAAGAGTCTAGTAGTCTGCCCTGATGTTCCGGTCCTAAGGGATCTAGGGGGGTGTGGCTATTAGATTGTTATTTTCTTGTTCATGTTTGGCGCATCCTAATAGTTTATTTGATAGAATATTGCTTGTCATGAATTGGTCTCGGACAACTTGTGCACGACATAATAGTCTCTCGAACGATTTCTGGGGCACTGGAAATCGGTTGGTCTGGAAGGGAATGTTAGAGCACCCTGATGTTCCTGTCCTATGGGATATAGGGGGCTGTTGTTTGTCCATTAGTAGGGTAACTCATGGGCCATCATATAGTTAGGGCGCATGCTAGGCTAGCCATCTTACATACCTAACTATTTGATGCAGAGACGGATAAGAAAATAGAGAACCTTGTACATATATGTGTTTATACAAATTATTGCTAACTTGTATGTTTGCTGCAGGGATAACCGATCAACAAAGGGGTAAGAAACATAAAGAGTTCATAGATAGCCTACTCGTTTATGAATATATGCATCTTAGAGTTTATCTAATAGTGCTTCATGTATTCGCATCGGTTGGACAATGGCTATTAGTGAAGAGCTGAACCTTGGTCACGGCTGCTACTTGTAAGTTAAAAGCAACCATATGTCACGGCTACTATTTGTTAGTGAAAAGGAATCATGTGTCACGGCTGTTAATAACATCAGATAAAGAGTTATTAGTTAGCTTCTTTACCGCTACTGATCCTGAGTTTCTCGGGGACCGAAATCACATAGCTAGTTATTCTTGTGTGCTTGAAAGTATGATAGTCCACTTAATACACTTGTCTTGATTTGAGATGAATACTCCACTAGAGAACATTGTCCATAAGAGTTAGAATATGGTGCACGATACATGCTACGTACTGCACAATAGAATACTATCCCAATCATATGCTTATTATTTGAATATGAAAAACTGGTTTCTAAGCTATATTTTTAAAAAGATGTAAACTGACTATAATCCTGAGCTGTATGAAATAAACTTAGATAAAAGTAGCAAGATCACTAGTAATGTAATATTTTGCCACATGCTTACTTAGTGTGGGTTTCAGGGGGTATTGCTTCTGTTCAGTTGATTTTATCTCATCAGTACTTTCTCCAAAGTGCTGACCCACCAACAGTTTGCTTATTCTCAGGTGTTGTATCGTCCGAGGAAGCGATAGCCGTACCTCATCCCAAGGACCCAAAAATCTAGAGTCGATGTCATGAGCCATATCGAAATTGCTTTGAGCTGATTTTGTATAAAGGGACATAATGTATGGAACAGTATCATTATAATCATGATAAGAGAATGCTTGAGCAAACTGTAACCTCTGCTAAGCGCCTCTTGTAACACTTTTGAATTTCAATAAAGAGCTTATTTTCATATGCCATTGTGTTCTTTACTTTTTTATAATATATGTGCCACTGATTCTGTATTAAATAGCTTACTTGCCCTTGTTCAAAGTTTTGGCCTTGTGCAAGCATACTTTAGGCTTGTACGGCATCACGCCCGTGCGACGACGATCGGTTTCGTAGGGACCAAGCGAGGATAATCGGACCCCTGCGGGATCGGGGCATGACATAATGGTATCAGAGCGGCTCGATTCTTTTCCCATTCCGTTGCCTTAGACTCTGAGATGTGCCTGATGTTGTGTTTCAATGAACGTTCCATACAATAAGTCCGTAAATATTCTCAAAGTTGCCGACAAAAGTTTTCTAGATTTGTTTTTTTGCTTGAGATATGATTTGTGATTTCTGGTGGCTAGTGTTTTATCGAGAGTTCTGATTGCTAGAGTTTTGATTGGGGATAGTGAGGGATGAGGACTATCGCTGCTCGGGTTATCAAAAGTTTCTCCTTGAGTTTCGAGGACGAAACTCTTTATTGGTAGATAAGTATGTAGTATCCCTCTCCACGTAGGTACTATGTACAAGTGATATCACTTTACTTGCTCGAGCGAAAGTCTTCTCGGAGAGTTCTCGTTCGAACCCCAAGACGACTGATCTAAGTGAGTGTGCAAAAGTGCATTCTCTGATTCTTGCATGCCTTAATAATAAATCTGAGTTTTTGAATGCTTGTTCTAAGAAGATTGTTTCACAAGAAGAATGATAGAACTTGACTCTGTGTGCTTAATTAGAGAACTCGTATAGCTTGTCATTGAAACAAATCTGCTACCTAACTAGAGAACTTGTATTCTTGTCTAAAGAGTTGGAACCATTGCCATGCTAAGAAAGAAGTATAAGAAATATTACATGCCTAGTTACACTGACACAGCTATCGAACGAACCCTAGCCATGCTAATAAGATAAGTAAAGAAATCGTTTGAACAAGTCCCTTTGTTATATGTTAAGAAAGAGATAGATATTGCATGCTAGTTATGAAATCGATATCGTGCTTGCAATTATATGTTTTGTTTTGCCTGTTTTGCTATATCAAACTGCTATAAGTCTTTGACTCATATATATAAGAGATTAATAGTGCACCCTGATGTTCCGGTCTTACGAGATCTAGGGGGTGTGATATTAGATATTTGAAAAGATGTGTTTTGCTTGAAAGAATAAAAGAGAAGAGCCTAGTAGTCCGCCCTGATGTTCCGGTCCTACGAGATCTAGGGGGTATGGCTATTAGTTTGTTATTTGCTTGTTCATGTTTGGTGCATCTTAATAGTTTATTTGATAGAATATTGCTTGTCATGCATTAGTCTCAGACAACTTATGCACAAGGTAATAGTCTCTCGAATAATTTCTGGGGCACTGGAAATCGGCCGGTCCGAAAGGGATTGTTAGAGCACCCCGATGTTCCAGTCCTACGGGATCTAAGGGGATATTGTTTATCCCAAAGTAGGGTAACTCATGGGCCATCATATAGTTAGGGCACATGTTAGGCTATCCTTCTTGCATACCTAACTGTTTGATGCAGAGACAGACAAGAAAATAAAGAACCTTGTACATATATATCTTTATGTAAATTATTGCTAACTTGTATGTCTGCTACAAGAATAATAGATCGACAAGGGGTAAGAAACATAAAGAGTTTATATATAGCCTGCTTGTTTATGAACATGTGCATCTTAGAGTTTATTTGATAGTGCTTCAAGCATTCGTATCAGTTGGAAAATGGCTATTAGTGAAGACATAAACCTTGGTCACTGCTTCTACTTGTTAGTAAAATGTAACCATGTGTCACAGCTGCTAATAGCATCAGATAAAGATTCATTAGTTAGCTGGTTTAAAGCTACTGACCCTGAGTTTCTCGGGGACCGAAATTATATAGCTAGTTTTTCTTGTGCGCTTAAAAGTATGATAGTCTACTTAAAGCACTTGTCTAGATTTGAGATGAATAGTCCACTAGAGAACTTTGTCCCTAAGAGTTAGAATATGGTGCATGATACATGCTGCGCACTGTACGATAAAATACTGTCCCAATCGTATGCTTACTGTTTGAATATGCAAAACTGGTGCCCCATTCCTAATAATACACGGGACCAGGCTGTAGTGCCTCAAATCCCGATCCGACCGGGATGTGCACTACGTAATTGGGCTTGTGGCTAGTCCGTTTGAGTCATAACTTAGAACTTCGGCATCTTCTTGCCACGGACGAAATGCGATGATCCTTTCCAACTCATGGAAAGGCCTCTATTGAAACGAGTCCAATAGTTTTCGTGTTTGGTTGCTTGGTTTTCTTGATTGCCGCTTTGGGATTTGATTTGGTGTTGCTTTCGATTTGCTTGGTTTTCGCTGCTGGTTTTATCGTTTGGAGCTTTGATTCTTGGGGAGTTCGGCAAGGAAGGATAGGCAAGATTCTAATTGGTGCTCGTGCTGTGCAGGTCCGCGTAACTGACGTTTGATCGTCGCTAGGCGGGAATCTTTGTTTCAGCTACCTTTTTCCTTAACCAGTGAGTGGTTTGGACCCTTCTTTCCTACTTCTTCACGCCAACATCTTTAATGTTTCAAACGTTCACTCGATGATGCCCGGTTGGACGCCTAGGAAATCCTTGCCACAATGCATGCCAGCCACTAAGAAAGGAACAGGGGATTTTGTAGACTAATATTTCTATATGCTTGCACACCTTATAACTGAGTTTGTTTATAATGGGGATTGGTTGTTGGTGGTGGCCTAGTGCCTCGGACGGAGTTTGGACCTATGGGATATCAAAATCGGAATACCGCATTGAGAAAATATGAACTGTTGCATGAGATATATATTGCTGCTTAACTTCTTTCAGTTTCAATCGATGCATTGTATGATATATGAATTATTCATGCATTTGCATGGTCTGGGACAACTTGTGCACAAGGTTTATCATTTCCTCGAAACGGCTTTCCGGGGCACTGGAACCGTATCGATCCGGAGGGAAATATTTGATTCGTGCTCGTCACGATGCATTGCGGGACCTCCAGCAGGGCTTGCTACCCGGGCTGATAGGGCGCGCCGCTAATGCTTGAATATGTCCCTAAGGTGTCGATCACACCAATGATCGCATAGACTAGAACACATGCTAATCTATTGTCTTGTGCAGATGGTAAGTATACTTGTGTTTCGTTGCAGGGAAGGCGTGCATCGGTTGAGTAAGCAATCAATGCACTGGTTGGATTCAATATTATTTTCATTCCTATCAAAACATGCAACTGATATGAATTGAATTCACTTGCCTCTTTATAGAAGTCATCTTAATGCATGCTCGCCCCTAATAAGCTAGTGTCGATTTAGTCGAGTGGGTTCATCCCGCTCACCAGTACAAGTTGAGTACTGACCCACGTTGTGGGCAACTATTTCAGGCACTCAGACGGTGCAACGCTAGTGGATAGACGAGGAGGCGTTAGGAGCACCTCTATTTTGAAGTATAGTTGGAGTCAGATCATTTTGGAGGCTTGGACTTTCAACCTATACAAGGGCGTAATGTATGAACGATGTGGACTATCTGATGGAGCGCGCCCTGCCTTTTGAGTTTATCTTTTGTAATGCAAATCAAGTAGCCGAGAGGCGCATCAATGTAAACTCTATGTAAATTACTCTGAATTATCAATGAAAAAGCATGTTTCTTCCTGCACTGTGTTCAAATCTCTGTGAATGTGTTTTATAAATTGTGTTTCAAAATGGGTTCCTATAACTGCAAGTTCTTGCCTTGTACGAGCGCAACTCCAGGCTCGTACGGCATCACGCCCCAAAGCGAGGACGAATCGGTTCCGTAAAGGATCAAGCGAGGACGACCGACCCTTTCGGGATCGGGGCGTGACATATTGGTATCAGAGCCTAGGCTTTACTTCCTCGGGATTTCAAAAGATTATAAAGGAGTTTGATGCGCCTCTCAATTGAGTTGCGTTCGGCGTCCGCTGCATGGGAAGAGTCGCTTATACAATGAGCCCATAGATATAAATCTATCATTTTTGGAGTGTTAACAAGCTACTCTCTTTTGTAGCCATGGCTAAGAAGAACACTGCAACTGCCAGCAGTGCTCAACCCATTCAGAGCGATCTAGCAAGCTCTGGAGAATCCGGAGGAGCGGGTTCAACCGGAATGGCGGAACGGCTTATGCACCTCATGGAGGCGCAGCAACAACAAGCTGTTACCCAACAAGCTAACATACAAGCGCAGTTTGCTTCTCAACAGAAGCAAATGGATACAATGATGCAACTGATTGCATCCCTGGCACCGAGCAACGGGACATCCGCAGCAACGCCTGTCACGCCTCCAGCCGTGGCGGTAGAAGATGAGTCAGAAGAGACTCAGCCTACAGCAAGGAACTCCTGCCGAGCAGCTGAGTTTACAAAAATGCATCCCCCTACGTTCAACGGACGAGCGGAGCCGGACGTGGTTTTGGGGTGGATTGCTAAGCTGGAAGGACTTTTTAACCTGGTTGGCATCCGGGGATCCAAGCGAGTTGCCTGTGCATCGGTTCAGCTGGAACTGCGTGCGCATGATTGGTGGGAGGCAACGAAGCAAGGAATTTACGATGCCAATCCCAACTGCAAGATTACTTGGGAAATGTTCAAATCTGCATTCATTGAACAGTATATTCCCCGAGCAGTCCGGCAGCAAAAGGAAGACGACTTCAGCAACCTGGTCCAAGGAAGTCTGTCTGTGGATGATTATGATTCAGTATTCGCTAAGCTAGCAAAGTTTGCTGGGCAATTCTTGCCTAATCAGCAGGCGTGGTGCTATAGATTTCAGAAAGGTTTGAATGACGATTTACGTAGGGACGTCATCAACCAAAGATGCCAAACATATAGGGAATGTTATGAAGCGGCTCTGAACAGCGAACGGATCTTCGGGCGCCCTCTCCCAAAGACCGAGGTGCAAACCCCCCGTGCCAATAACAATAAGCGTCCTCATGAAACGGGAGGGTCTGGAGCACACAAGCGCTCGCACACGTCTGATAATAGGGGCCAATCCCAATCACTGAACTGCAGCCGGTGCGGCAAATCAGGGCATAAAGTGAATGATTGTCGGGTTCAAGGATGTTTTAAATGTGGTCGCCTGGGTCACAAACAGTTTAACTGCAGAGAGGGCAAGCCGAATCAGAATAATGGAAATCAAAACAAAGGGCCTCCAGCAAGTGATGCCAATGTTGTGCCAGTAAATCCACAACGCCAGGGTGCTCAGGGCCGAGTCTATGCATTGACTCGGGATGAGGCATCTGTATCCGACACTGTTGTAACAGGTACTCTACTATACCGAGAATTACCCGCTAGAGTCTTATTCGATTCAGGTGCTACGCATAGTTTCATATCTGTTGATTTTACTGTTGAGCATAAATTAGCTTCTACTGCTTTAAATATGAACCTTTGCGTAAGTACCCCTTCGGGAGTCGATATGCCCGTCCATGCGATCTGTAGGGATGGTTACATTTGCATCGGAGGTAGGAAGCTTTCCTTAGATGTCATTGTACTAGACATCAAGGATTATGATATTATTCTCGGTATGGACTGGTTGGGTGCTTGCCATGCAACAATCGAGTGCGCGGAGAAGCGAGTCGTATTCCGTCTACCCGGCGAGGCAGACTTCTACTATTCGTGCAGCGCTGCACCGAAGACGGCAATGGTGATATCAGCAATTTCGGCTAGGCGTATGTTGCATTCGGGCTGTGAAGGGTACTTAGCTTCTGTTCGAGACACCCGACGGGAATGTGCAGATGCAGCTCAGGCTGAAGTCATTGCAGATTTTCTCGACGTGTTCCCAGATGAGCTGCCTGGAATGCCTCCTGATCGTGAGATCGAATTCAGCATCGACACTTTTCCGAATTCGCGACCGATATCAAAGGCACCTTATCGCATGGCCCCAGCAGAGCTTAAGGAACTTAAAGTTCAGTTGCAAGACCTGTTGGACCGAGGATACATTCGTCCAAGCGTTTCTCCTTGGGGCGCTCCGGTGCTGTTCGTGAAAAAGAAAGATGGATCCATGCGGCTGTGCATTGACTACCGAGAACTGAATAAAGCGACCGTACGGAATCAGTACCCTTTGCCAAGAATAGATGACTTATTTGATCAGTTGCAAGGTGCAAGAGTTTTCTCTAAAGTTGATCTCAGGTCAGGGTATCACCAGTTGAAAATCAAATCAGAGGATATTCAAAAATCTGCTTTCAGAACCCGTTACGGACACTATGAGTTCCTCGTGATGTCGTTCGGTTTGACGAATGCCCCTGCAGCTTTCATGGATCTGATGAACCGCGTGTTTCGGCCGTTTGTGGATAAGTTTGTAGTCGTGTTCATAGACGACATACTAATCTATTCCAAGAATGAGGCGGAGCACAAAGAACACCTGAAGATCGTGCTGCAGACATTACGAGACCATCAGTTGTTCGCTAAGCTCAGCAAGTGTGAGTTCTGGTTGAACAGCGTGGCGTTCCTTGGTTATGTCATCTCGGCCGAAGGCGTCGCCGTAGACCCGAAGAAAATAGAAGCGGTGGTGGACTGGAAGCAACCTACGTCAGCCAGCGAAGTTCGAAGCTTTCTGGGCCTTGCGGGATACTACCGTAGGTTCGTGAAGGATTTCTCTAAACTGGCCTCGCCTATGACTCGCCTTACTCAGAAAGGGATTGCATACGAATGGGGTGATGACTGCGAAGCCAGCTTTCGGGAACTTAAGCGGCGTCTTGTTTCAGCTCCGATCCTTGCACTTCCAGATGGGGTAGAAGAGTTTCAGATATACAGCGACGCTTCAGGACTCGGCTTAGGGTGTGTGCTCATGCAGAGGGACAAGGTAATATCGTACGCCTCCAGGCAACTGAAGCCGCACGAGAAGAACTACCCGACGCATGACTTGGAATTGGCGGCGATTGTATTTGCATTGAAGTTGTGGAGGCATTATCTTTATGGTGTTGCTTGCAAAATCTTCACAGATCACAAGAGCCTCAAGTATCTTTTTACCCAGCGGGAATTGAACCTCCGGCAGCGGCGTTGGCTAGAACTTATTAAGGACTATGACCTAACGATCGCGTATACTCCGGGCAAGGGAAACGTCGTTGCTGATGCTCTGAGTCGGAAGCACATGGACTCGTTATCTATAGACAACCGTTTACTTCGAGATCTAGAGGCGATGGGCATCGAGTTTCGAGTTCGGCATCCAGGAGTGCAGCTGGCACCACTCCATCTTGAACTGGGTTTACGTGGTAGAATCAAATCAGCTCAGGAGGGCGATCAGTTCTTAGCGAAGGTGCGCGGATTGATCTCGGCGGGGAAGACGTCTGACTTTGTGGCAGGCGAAGATGGGGCCTTACAGATGAAAGGGAGGCTATGTGTTCCTAACGACCCAGAACTCCGAAGGGAAATTATGGCGGAAGCACACTACGCGAAGTATTCCTTACATCCGGGGAGCACTAAGATGTACAAGGACTTGCGCGGGACCTTCTGGTGGCACGGTATGAAGCGGGATGTGGCGACCTTTGTGTCACAGTGCATGGCCTGTCAACAGGTGAAAGCTGAGCATCAGAGGCCCGGCGGGGAACTGCAGAACCTCGCTATTCCCGAGTGGAAATGGGACAACATCACTATGGATTTTATTGTGGGATTTCCGAAGATGCCACGGGGGGCACGATGCGATTTGGGTCATAGTTGATCGTTTGACCAAATCAGCCCACTTTTTTCCCATAAAAGTTACTTGGAGCGTCGATCGGTTAGCACAAATTTACATAGATGAGATCGTCCGATTACACAGAGTACCTGCCTCAATCGTCTCTGACCGTGACGGACGCTTCTTATCTCGTTTCTGGACTAGTCTACAAGCTGCTTTGGGAACCAAGCTACAGTTCAGTACCGCATACCACCCGCAGACTGATGGACAAACAGAGAGGACAAATCAGATACTCGAAGATATGTTACGGCTGTGTGCTATTGATTTAAAGACTAGTTGGGACACGCATCTTCCTTTGGCAGAATTTGCGTACAACAACAGCTACCAATCAAGCATCCAGATGGCACCGTACGAAGCACTATATGGGCGAAGGTGTCGATCTCCTATCTGTTGGGACGAAGTCGGCGAGCGGCAGGTACTCGGGCCAGAGCTGGTAGAGCAGGCAGTTGAAAAAGTTTGCTTGATTCGGGAAAGACTCCGCACAGCACAGAGCCGACAGAAAAGTTATGCTGATGCACATAGAAGACCCTTGGAATTCTTGGTCGGGGATCATGTCTTCTTGAAAGTGACGCCGATGCGGGGTGTGATGCGTTTCGGCGTGAAGGGCAAACTGAGTCCCCGGTTTGTCGGCCCCTTTGAGATACTAGAACGAGTTGCAGCTGTGGCATACAGAATAGCACTACCTCCCGCCTTGGCAGAAGTGCATGACGTATTCCATGTTTCCCAACTACGGAAGTATGTGCATGACCCAAGTCATGTGGTTAGTTTTGTACAGTTGGAACTGCGCGCGGACTTGTCATACTCAGAAGAACCGGTGCAGATCCTGGATCGTAAGGAAAAAGTACTTCGCAACCGTACGATGTCCTTGGTTCGCGTGCTGTGGCGGAACCATTCAGCTGGGGAATCAACCTGGGAAATGGAATCGGAGATGAAGGAGAAGTACCCTTCATTGTTCATTCAGTCGGAGGTAGGGCCTTGTTCTTAAGTTTCGGGTCGAAACTTTTTCTTAGTGGTATATTATGTAGTGCCTCAAATCCCGATCCGACCGGGATGTGCACTACGTAATTGGGCTTGTGGCTAGTCCGTTTGAGTCATAACTTAGAACTTCGGCATCTTCTTGCCACGGACGAAATGCGATGATCCTTTCCAACTCATGGAAAGGCCTCTATTGAAACGAGTCCAATAGTTTTCGTGTTTGGTTGCTTGGTTTTCTTGATTGCCGCTTTGGGATTTGATTTGGTGTTGCTTTCGATTTGCTTGGTTTTCGCTGCTGGTTTTATCGTTTGGAGCTTTGATTCTTGGGGAGTTCGGCAAGGAAGGATAGGCAAGATTCTAATTGGTGCTCATGCTGTGCAGGTCCGCGTAACTGACGTTTGATCGTCGCTAGGCGGGAATCTTTGTTTCAGCTACCTTTTTCCTTAACCAGTGAGTGGTTTGGACCCTTCTTTCCTACTTCTTCACGCCAACATCTTTAATGTTTCAAACGTTCACTCGATGATGCCCGGTTGGACGCCTAGGAAATCCTTGCCACAATGCATGCCAGCCACTAAGAAAGGAACAGGGGATTTTGTAGACTAATATTTCTATATGCTTGCACACCTTATAACTGAGTTTGTTTATAATGGGGATTGGTTGTTGGTGGTGGCCTAGTGCCTCGGACGGAGTTTGGACCTATGGGATATCAAAATCGGAACACCGCATTGAGAAAATATGAACTGTTGCATGAGATATATATTGCTGCTTAACTTCTTTCAGTTTCAATCGATGCATTGTATGATATATGAATTGTTCATGCATTTGCATGGTCTGGGACAACTTGTGCACAAGGTTTATCATTTCCTCGAAACGGCTTTCCGGGGCACTGGAACCGTATCGATCCGGAGGGAAATATTTGATTCGTGCTCGTCACGATGCATTGCGGGACCTCCAGCAGGGCTTGCTACCCGGGCTGATAGGGCGCGCCGCTAATGCTTGAATATGTCCCTAAGGTGTCGATCACACCAATGACCGCATAGACTAGAACACATGCTAATCTATTGTCTTGTGCAGATGGTAAGTATACTTGTGTTTCGTTGCAGGGAAGGCGTGCATCGGTTGAGTAAGCAATCGATGCACTGGTTGGATTCAATATTATTTTCATTCCTATCAAAACATGCAACTGATATGAATTGAATTCACTTGCCTCTTTATAGAAGTCATCTTAATGCATGCTCGCCCCTAATAAGCTAGTGTCGATTTAGTCGAGTGGGTTCATCCCGCTCACCAGTACAAGTTGAGTACTGACCCACGTTGTGGGCAACTATTTCAGGCACTCAGACGGTGCAACGCTAGTGGATAGACGAGGAGGCGTTAGGAGCACCTCTATTTTGAAGTATAGTTGGAGTCAGATCATTTTGGAGGCTTGGACTTTCAACCTATACAAGGGCGTAATGTATGAACGACGTGGACTATCTGATGGAGCGCGCCCTGCCTTTTGAGTTTATCTTTTGTAATGCAAATCAAGTAGCCGAGAGGCGCATCAATGTAAACTCTATGTAAATTACTCTGAATTATCAATGAAAAAGCATGTTTCTTCCTGCACTGTGTTCAAATCTCTGTGAATGTGTTTTATAAATTGTGTTTCAAAATGGGTTCCTATAACTGCAAGTTCTTGCCTTGTACGAGCGCAACTCCAGGCTCGTACGGCATCACGCCCCAAAGCGAGGACGAATCAGTTCCGTAAAGGATCAAGCGAGGACGACCGACCCTTTCGGGATCGGGGCGTGACACAGGCCACGTGACAATAGCCAGCTGACACGTCTCCGAGGATATCCCAATTTAATGGATCCAAACGAAGAGTGTTACGCTGTCCTAAATTACTAACAAGTCCAACATCAACAACAACATGTAATCTAATCTCATCCACAAATATAATCCAAAAAGTACTAGAATAAATACTGGAAAATAAACGCAGGTCTCAAATATCATAGGACAACCAAGAATGTCTGGTGGGAACAAACCCACTACTATGACAAAATAAAAGTATTGAATGACAGATAAAAAAGAGAGTAATGACTAGGGCATCGTCTGACTAAGTAATGTTGTTCCAATCCTAGGCAGAAGGTGTACCAAATGATCACGGGAACTTTGACGGTAACACCTCTAGCTCCTCCGCAGTTGCGTACCTAGTCTCCTGTCCGGGGCCATACACTGTGGGGTAATATGCCTCGTCCAAATCTGGAAAGGAACCAGGTCCTCAGAGGGACGTAACAAGATACATAGAAGCATGCCATATATAAATACTGAATAAAATAAAATAAAGAGTGTGCTAACCATCTAAGTGAATACAATGTGAGGACAATATTTGTACGTATGGGTAGGCGTAGGCATAACGTCCACACTCCAAAGAGAGTGGCAGCAGTACAGTATATCGTCCTCATCGCTCCGAAGAATGTGGCAGCAGTATAGTATATCGTCCATATCGCTCCGAAGAACGTGGCAGCAGTGTAAAGGAAGTCATTGGATCTATGGCTCCATCGGATACTACAGACTCCAATGGATGTATCCTATACGCCTACTAGTTGTCCTCCCTGCCAAATGTAGATATACAAGTCGAATACTCGACGTGCATATCACGTATCTATATGCCAAGTCTCTACAAATCATATAATTAAGAATTATGCACTAAACCGTGATTCATGTCACACGCACTGATAGCTAGTCGAGTACGCGAACCCGTATCCCAATATGAATTTGTTACCGATAAGTTTAAGAGTGTCAGGTCTCGGAAGATATCAAAGTATCCTCCCAATGAGGTGAGTCTACTAGTGACTAGGTCAAGTACACTACTCATCGATGCATCCGTCGACTGCACCCAAGTCGATCTTGGATGCGCACAGTTGTATAAAAGAAAGCAACAAGATATCGTACAACATTTTTATATTTTAAATTAAATAATAAATATTACAAGGTATCTTTCCTGGGTCCTCAAGCTGTGAATGCCAATAGCCTTCTCCTGAAGTATCTCCTGGATGGTCCAGTGACCCTAAACATACAACATAATATAGCAAATTCTATCATAAGACACTAAAGTAATATACACGAAACTACGACGCTGCTCTTAGGTACTGATGCAAGGGTCACGGCTGGTCGACTATAGAGTGCGTGTGCACATAGCTAAGATGCACACATGTCATATCCTCAGTTATCATGTATCTCACGACAATAAATCACCAAGGTTATGGTTTACGAAGATAGTTATGTTTTGTACAATTATATGTCCTTATTTCTCATGTTATAGTGTACTTGGTCTATGTCTAGGTTTTTTAGGTGAAATACAGTTCCTTAATAACAAGTCCTGTTATTAGGGTATTTACTATTTATTAATTACTATATAATCTAACATACATACACACATATAGGGTTTTACAATATTTAGCTTGTGTCCATGCAATAACACATGACACAATGTCTCGATGCTTCAATGACACAATAACGAGAAGAGGCAATAGGGTGTTTACCTAATCGTGGCTGAACGGGGGAATCTGTCTCATCGACATGTATGTACTCCGACGATCGACGGAGCTCCGGTCGTCGTGCGGGCAAACAACGACAGTGGGTGCAGCGGTCACAGCAGCCTTGGCAGCAACAGCTTGGTCGGTAGAGGACGGTGCTGGAACGGTGGTCAGGTCGTGGGGAGGGTGGTGCTCCGTCTGATAGTAGTGGTTGACGGTGCGGGCAGGCGGTGGTCAAGGGCTGGGTGATCGGGGTTGGTCGAGGATGGTGTTGGTGCGGGTGATGTTGATTCGGGTGGTGGTTGGCGGTGGTGTAGACGGTGGTCAGGCAGGTTGTGCAGGCGGAAGAGAGAGTCTGTGGTGGTGGTGGCCTGAGGTGGTGGTGGATGTCCGGTCGGGGAAGGGGGAAGGGGGATGCTCGGGTTGGTTAAGGGGCGTTCGGCTAGGTATTTGGCTATATAGTTTTTAGGGGTTTAATTAGAAAGAAATGTGTATTTATATAAGAGAGGGAATTATTGACTGACCTCGAAGTTTGGGCCGACCTGGGCTCTTTGGGGTGGTGAACATGTCCACATGAAAGGGTGTAGAGTGTTCATGGGATTGGTTGGGGCTTGTTTTGGGTGAGATTGGCCTCTAATTTAATTTAATTAAGAATAATGCACAAGGCGTTCTTTTGTCCATTAAAAATGCATAGGATTAAATTTGGGTGGGACACAAGAGTCATGGACGTAGCAGGTTCAGAATAGATAAATACCACAATTTGGGTTATAGGGAATTGGGTTGAGGTTGTGCCTCAAATTCAAATAGGAATGGACAATTATGAGAAATTGGATTTATGGAATAATATATGGACATTTGTGACGAATATTGTGCAGCTAAAATGAAGCACAATATTGAGTATTTAAAAGTTACACAAGGGTCAGGTGGTTAGTCTGGCAAGTCTAGGAGATGTGTATTAAATTTGTTTGAAGGTAACTACTAGTGTAGCGCTCCAAACATCAAAGCAACGGTAATGTGTATTAAGTCATATAACGGTTGTAAATTAATTCTAGTTGTATCCAAATCAATCCTAGTCTCTCAATCTAAACTAATTAACCCTAAATTTGGTCGAAGGAGTTTACAATCTACCCTCCTTAGAGCATTTCGTCCTCGAAATTAAAACATACGTAAGGTAAGAACTACTGACTGAAATTAAAATGCTATTACATACCTAGGCCTTCGAAGAGATAGGGATAACGCTGTCAAATATCCTCCTCACGTTCCCAGGTCAACTTGCCTGGTGCATGATGCCTCCATGCGACACGAACTAGAGGAATAGTCTGACCTTACAATACCTTCTCACTTCTGTCCAGAATCTCTATAGGCTCCTCTTGGTATGATAAACTCGGGCTGACTGTGATCTCTGAATGGTCAAGCACATGACTCGGATCTGGCATGTACCTCCTTAGCTGAGATACATGGAAGACGTCATGAACTTCTTCTAAAGTCTGCGGCAAGGCTAACCTGTAAGCAACCTCTCCAATGCGTTCTAACACATCGAATTGTCCGATGTACCTCGGACTCAACTTTTCTCTGCCTCCAAATCTGATAGTCCCTCGAGTAGGTAAGATTTTTAGAAATATATGATCTCCAACCTGGAACTCTAGGGGTCATCGATGCGCGTTCGCCCAATGCTTCTGTCTGTCTTGTGCTACTCGCAGGTGCCCTTGGATCTTCTTTACCTTCTCTACTGTACGAAAAACCAACTCTGGCCCAAGAATCTGCCTCTTGCCTATATCGCTCCAATATACTGGGGAACGACACTTCCTACCATACAATGCTTTATAGGGAGCCATCTGAATGCTTGCTTGATAGCTATTGTTGTAGGAAAATTCGACCAAATATAAATGGTCCTTCCATGATCCTCCGAAATCAAGTATACACACTCTTAACATGTCTTCCAAGGTCTGAATGGTGCGATCGGACTAGCCATCTGTCTGCGGGTGATACGATGTGCTAAACTTTAGGCGGGTACCGAGACTCTCTTGCATACTCTGCCAAAAGTAAGATGTAAATCTCGTATCCCTGTCAGACACTATACTAACTGGCACTCCATGCAGTTGCACAATCTCCTTCATATACATATCTGCTAAGACCTCTATAGATTGCCCAACTCTAAAGGGTAAAAAGTGAGCGGACTTGGTGAGTCTATCCACGATTATCCATACTGCATTGCAACCACTAGGACTCCTCGGAAAGCCCGTAATAAAGTCTATAGTGATGTGCTCCCATTTTCACTCAAGTATCGGGAGCGGTTGAAGTAAACCTGCAGACCTCTAACGCTCAGCCTTGACTTGCTGACACACCAGGCACTTTGCCACAAAGTGGGCTATCTCTCTCTTTATTCTATGCAACCAGTAGTACTGCCTTAAGTCTCTGTACATCTTCGTGCCTCCTTGATGAATAGAGTAGGTTGAACTGTGTGCCTCCGACATCAGCTCCTGATAAAGTTCTCTATTTGGAACATAGAGACGATCTCCACATCTCAAAGTCCCGTCTTTATATATACGTAATCCTGTCTGTATTCCGGCCTCTGTCCTCTGTCGAAGCCTCTGGAATCTGGCATCTGTTGGCAAAGCAGCCTTGATCCTCTCAACTAATGTTGATTGCAACTGAAAACTCGACAACTGTCCATCTATTTTGGGCATAATGCCATCTATACCCATCTTCTCTAGTTCTCTCAACAAATGTTATTGGGTAGTCAAGAAGAATTCTATGGGTCTTCTGCTCAACGCGTCAGCTACTACGTTAGCCTTTTCCGGGTGGTACTGTAGCTCAATCTCAAAGTCTGTCATCACCTAGAGCCAATATCTCTGTCTCTGGTTCAGGTCCTTCTGGGTATAGACGTACTTTAGGCTTTTGTGATCAGTGAATATCTCTACTCTTTCTTCGTATAGGTAGTGCCTCCAAAGCTTTAAGGCAAAGATCACTGCGGCAAGGTCCAAGTCATGAGTGGGATAGTTCGTCTTATGGGTCCTTAACTGCCTAGCGGCATCAGCCACAACCTTTCTATGCTGTATCAAGACGCATCCTAATCCTTTCCCGGATGCATCACTATAGATCACGAATCCTCTGGGTCCAGAAGGTATAGTCAAGATAGGTGTCGTAGTCAGACGCTTCTTCAGCTCATCGAATGTTGTCTGAAACTCCTCTGTCCAGGTGAACTCCTGTTCCTTACGGGTTAGGCGGATCATCAGTTCTGTGATCCTTGCGAAGTTCTCTACGAACCTCCGGTAATATCCAGCAAGTCCTAGGAAACTCTTCACCTCGGAGACATAGGTAGGGGTTGGCCATGTCTCTACTGATGAAATCTTCGCCGGATCTACTGAAATACCATCTCCTGAGATAACGTATACAAGAAAAGCGACAAGATCTAGAAGGAACTCATACTTGCTCAGCTTGGCATAGAGCCTCTCTCTCCTTAGCGTCTATAACACTAGTCTCAAGTGCTCTTTGTGCTCCTCGTGGATCTTCAATTACACCAAGATTTCGTCAATGAAGACTACCACGAACTGGTCTAGGTATTAGTGGAAAACTCTGTTCATCAAGTTCATAAATACGGCAGGCGCATTCGTCAGTCCAAAAGGCATCACCAAGAACTCGTAGTGACCATAATGAGTCCTGAATACTATCTTTGGAATATCTTCTCTTCGCACCTTTACCTGATGATAACCTGATCTCAAGTCGATCTTCGTGAACACTACTGCTCCTGTCAGCTGGTCGAATAAATCATCAATCCACGGCAGGGGGTACTTGTTCTTGATAGTCAAAGCATTAAGGGCTCTGTAATCAATGCACATACGTACTGTTCCATCCTTCTTAGATACAAAAAATACTGTGCTCCCCAGGGTGATGCACTAGGACGGATAAATCCTTTGATCTGCAACTCCTCTAATTGCAGCTTCAGCTCATCTAGTTCCTTCTTTGCCAATCGGTATACATTTGAAGATACCGGTGCTGCTCTGGGTACTAGCTTAATAGTGAACTCTACGTCTCTATCTGGTGGTAAGCCTAGTAACTTCTCCGGGAAAAGATCCTCAAATTCTGCAACTATCAGTGGGGGTACCATCTCTATAGCCATGTAAACTCCAGCTGTCTGTCATACGCCTTGCTCGACGGTCCCTCGCATGTACTCGAACTTCGGTTGATCTGGCGGTCTAAAAGTGACGCTACCCTTCCGGCAATCCAGTATGGCATTATACTGGCTTAACCAGTCCATACCTAGCACTACGTCAAAGTATGGCATGGGTAATACCAAAAATCCTGCTCTCATCTCTCTTCCACACATGACTACCGAGCATGTTCTAATAGTGTTGGTAACCGGCACGATGCCTCCTCCAGTAAGAATCTTCCAACTCTTAGGTAAAGGGGAAGTAGCTACTCTATGCATAGCTATGAATCTACTAGATATGAAAGATTGTGTAGCTCTAGAATCAAACAATGTAGTTGCAGGTAATGATACAACTAAAATGGTACCTGTGATAGCTTCCCCTTCTGTTTCCTCCTCAGTAGCTGCTAATGCAAAGGCCTGTCCGTGCCTCTGCCCTCCGGTCTGTTGTCGGGCTCAATCAAAATTTGCCTCCTGTGGGGCCAATGGTGGTCCCCTCTAAAATCCTCCGGGTGCTGGTGGACGCTGGTCTCCTAGCAGGGATAGTATCCTCTGGACTGGTGTTGCTGGCCTCTGTCCTGTCTATGGTTCTGCCTCTCTATGTTGTGGGCAGTCTCGGACTTGGTGTTGGCTCGATCCACAAATCAGGCATGTCCTCAGTCTCCTTCGGCAGTCCTTCTCGTAATATCCTCTCTTACCACAGTTGTAGCAAGTCGGAAGCTCCTTTTGCTGGTATGGTGTTGTCCTCTGCTGTATCTGCGCTTCCGGACGATGGATCGGTCCTCCTGCTCCAGGCTGGGCTCTGGCTGGTGCGGTTGTGCTGGAACGTCTTGCTCCTCTGTCGATGGCCTCCTTGATCCTCACCTATGAAAGAACCTCCTCATAAGAAATCCTCGCCTGGGTGGTGGTATACCTCTGTAGCTCGAAAGTGAGGCCGTGATCAAATCTCTGGGCCTTCTCTAGATCGTTGGATATCAGAATGGTACCAAATCTGCTAAGATGGCTAAGCTCTGCGTCGAATGTGTCTACGATCATATTCTCTTATTCTAGATGTAGGAACTGGGAGTACAAAGCATTTCTGACTGTAGCCGAGAAATACTTTGTATTAAAGTACTCTAAGAACTGCTCCTATATCTGGGTCTTGCCTACACTGCGCTTAATAGAATCCCACCAGTGATGGACGTTGCCTTCTAATTGGGCCCTCACTGCGGTCATCCAAAGGTCTGGATGTAGCTTAGAAGCCTCTAGTAGCATCTCCGTATTGGCGACCCAATCGGAGATCTCCTCTACAGTCTCGTTGCCCAAAAAATTATTTGGCCCCATCTGGTAGAACCATCGTACACTACCACCTGTCTGAGCTGGTGGAGGTGCTGGTACGGGTGCTGGGGTAGTTGTCTTCTCTATAACGGCCATCAAACTCGGTCTCAATATCTCAGTCTGGTGCCACTGTACCTGCATCATAGCCTAGAAAAATGAAGCATCTGTTCCTGTCTATCTGATTGGGGCATCTGAGGTGGATAGGGTGGAGGTGGTAGTAATGGGACCTCTGGATATGCGGTAGGTATCTCCTTAGATATCGGCCTCTCAGTTTGTGGCATTGGTGTAGCCCCCTAAGTTTGGTCGTCGAAATGTTGCGTGGGGATCGTCTGTAAAGTTTGTCCCTCGTGCTGTTGTGTAGGATCGCCCTGAGAAGTCTCGCGCCAATGTATCAGCGGGGCCTGTAGTTGTGGACCCTGGGATATCTCCTCTCTCTGGGTGGTGTCGGCTGGCACCACGTCACTGGGTGCTCCTCGTCCACTATGCAAGTTTATCTTGCTGCAAGAGATAGGACTTCATTAAAAAGAGTACAAAATCAAGCAAACAAGGTGCAGATATTTTAGAAGTAATACGAAGGAAGTTTAGAGAAGTAATCAAAGTGGACGAGACCTAGTAATTTTTATCCTATTGCAGGTACGCTGGGCATGTTACCATACCATAAGCGATAAAGAAGACCTGCATGGGCCACCACTAAAATTATGTCACGCTCTAGTCCCAAAAATATACGGGACCAGGCCACGTGACAATAGCCAGCTGACACGTCTCCGAGGATATCCCAATTTAATGGATCCAAACGAAGAGTGCCACACTATCCTAAATTACTAACAAGTCTAATACCAACAACAATAGGTAATCTAATCTCATCCATAATATAACCAAGAAGTACTAGAATAAATACTGGAAAATAAATGTCGGTCTCAAATATCATAGTACAACCAAGAATGTCTGGTGGGAACAAACCCCCTACTATGACGAAATAAAAGTACTGAATGACAGATAAAAAAAGAGAGTAATGACTAGGGCATCGGCTGACTAAGTAATGATGCTCCAATCCTAGGCAGAAGGCCTACCAAATGATCACGAAAACTCTAACGGTAATACCTCTAGCTCCTCCGCAGTTGCGTACCTAGTCTCCTATCTGGGGCCGTACACTGTGGGGTAATATGCCTCGTCCAAATCTGAAAAGGAACCAGGTCCTCAGAGGGACGTAACAAGATACATAGAAGTATGCCATATATAAATACTGAATAAAATAAAATAAAGGGTGTGTTAACCATCTAAGTGAATGCAATGTGAGGACAACATTGGTACGTATGGGTAGGTGTAGGCATAACGTCCACACTCCAAAGAGAGTGGCAGTAGTATAGTATATCGTCCACATCCCTCAGAAGAACTTGGCAACAGTATAGTATAACGTCCATATCACTCCGAAGAACTTAGTAGCAGTGTAAAGGAAGTCATTGGATCCGTGGCTCCTTCGGATACTACGGACTCCAATGGGTGTATCCCATACGCCTACTAGTTGCCCTCCCTGCCCAATATAGATATACAAGTCAAATACTCGATGTGCTTACCACATATCTATATGCCAAGTCTCTACAAATCAAGTAATCCTGAATTACGTACTAAACCGTGATGCATGTCATACGCACTGATAGCTAGTCGAGTACGCGAACCCGCATCCCAATATAAATTTGTCACCGATACGTGTAAGAGTATCAGGTCTCGGAAGATATCAGAGTATCCTCCCAATGAGGTGAGTCTACTAGTGACTAGGTCAAGTACACTACTCATCGACGCATCCATCGACTGCATCCGAGTCGATCTCGGACACGCACAGTTGTATAAAAGAAAGCAACAAGATATCATACAATATTTGCATATTTTAAATTAAATAGTAAATATTGTAAGGTATCTTGCCTGGGTCCTCAAGCTGTGAATGCCAATAGCCTGCTCCTGAAGTATCTCCTGGCTTGTCCACCCTAAACATACAACATAATATAGCAAATTCTATCATCAGACACTAAAGTAATATACACGAAACTACGATGCTACTCTTAGTTATTGACGCAAGGGTCATGGCTGATCGACTACAGAGTCATGTGTGCTCATAGCTAAGATGCACACGTGTCATATCCTCAGTTACCGTGTACCTCAATCACCAAGGTTATGGTTTACGAAGATACTTATATTTTATACAATTACATGTCCTTATTTCTCATATACAGTGTACTTGGTCTATGTCTAGGTTTTTTAGGTGAAATACAGTTCCTTAATAACAAGTCCTATTATTAGGGTATTTACTATTTATTAATTACTATCTAATCTAACATACATACACACATATAGGGTTTCACAATATTTAGCTTGTGTCTATGCAATGACACACGACACAACGTCTCGATGCTTTAATGACACAATAACGAGAAGAGGCAATAGGGTGTTTACCTAATCATGGCTGAATGGGGGAATCTGTCTCGTCGACGTGCATGAACTTCGGCGATCAGCGGAGCTCCGGTCGTCGTGCGGGCAAACAACGGCAGCGGGTGCAGCGGTCACAACAGCGGCAGCAGCAGCCTTGGCAGCAGCGGCAGCGGCGGCTTGGTCGATGGAGGACGGTGTTGGGACGGTGGTCAGGTCATGGGGAGGGTGGTGCTGCGTCTAACTATGGCGGTTGACGATGTGGGCAAGCGATGGTCAGGGGCTGGGTGATCGGGGTCGGTCGACGATGGTGTTTGTGCGGGTGATGTTGTTGCGGGTGGTGGTTGGCGGTAGTGTAGACGGTGGTTAGGCGGGCTGTGCAAGCGGAAGAGAGAGTCTGTGGTGGTGGTGGCCCAAGGTGGTGATGGATGTTCGGTCGGGAAGGGGGAAGGGAGATGCTCGGGTTGGTTGAGGGGAGTTCGGCTAGGTATTTGGCTATATGGTTTTTAGGGTTTTAATTAGAAAGAAATGTGTATTTATATAGGAGAGAGAATTATGGGCTGCCCTCGAAGTTTGGGCCGGCTTGGGCTCTTTGGGATGGTGAACATGTCCACATGAAAGGGTGTAGAGTGTTCATGAGCTTGGTTGGGATTGTTTTGGGTGAGATTGGCCTCTAATTTAATTCAATTAAAAATAATGCATAAGGCGTTCTTTTGTCCATTAAAAATGCATGGGATTAAATTTGGGTGGGATACAAGAGTCATGGGCGTAGCAGGTTCAGAATAGGTAAATGCCACAATTTGGGTTATAGGGAATTGGGTTGAGGTTGTGCTTCAAATTCAAATGGAATCGACAATTATGAGAAATTGGATTTATGGAATAATACATGGACGTTTGTGACAAATATTGCGCAGCTAAAATGAAGCACAATATTAAGTATTTAAAAGTTACACAAGGGTCAGGTGGGTAGTCTGGCAAGTCTAGGAGATATGTATGAAATTTGTTTGAAGGTAACTACTAGTGTAGCGCTCCAAACATCGAAGCAACGGTAATGTGTATTAAGTCATATAAAGGTTGTACATTAATTCTAATTGTATCCAAATTAATCCTAGTCTCTCAATCTAAACTAATTAACCCTAAATTTGGTCGAGGGGGTTTACAACTGGTTTCTAAGCTATGTTTTCAAAAAGATGTAAACTGACTATAATTCTGAGCTGCATGAAATGAACTTAGGTAAAAGTAGTAAGATCACTAGTAATGTAATATTCTGCCACATGCTTACTTCATATGGATTTTAGGGGGTGTTGCTTCTATTCATTTGATTTTATCTCACTAGTACTTTCTCCAAAGTGCTGACCCACCAACAGTTTGCTTGTTCTCAGGTGTTGGATCGTCTGAGGAAGCGATAGCTGTGCCTCATCGCAAGGACCCAGAAATCTAGAGTCGATGCCTTGAGCAGTATCGAAATTGCTTTGAGCTGCTTTGTTTAGAGGGACATAATGTATAGAACGGTGTTATTGTAATCGTAATAAGAGAGTGCTTGAGCAAACTGTAACCTCGGCCAAGCGCCGCTTGTAACACTTTTGAATATCAATAAGGAGCTTATTTTCATATGCCATTGTGTTCTTTACTTTTCTGCAATATATGTGCCGCTGCTTTTGTATTGAATAGCTTACTTGCCCTTGTTCAAAGTTTTGGCCTTGTGCAAGCGCACTTTAGGCTTGCACGGCATCACACCCGTACGAGGATGATTTGTTCCGTTGGGACCAAGTGAGGACGTTCGGACCCCTATGGGACCGGGGCGTGACACCTTTTGTAATTCTATAATGTAATCTTTTACTTTATTTGAGACTAGGACTTATTACATCGAGTTGCACTGGTATAACTCAAGTTCACTCAATGAGCCTAAACCTATCTACCATATATAAACCAAAACTAGCTATACATAAACCCAAAACCCTATTAAAATAAACCAACCGAACTCGGATCAAATTCTAGCCGAACTCGGACCGAACTCGGTCAGCGTAATTTAAAAATATGAACAGTTATGAAATCCCTAATTTTGTGGCCCCAAATATTCAAAAATTTGAATATTTTATACTAAATTCTGGCCAAACTCAGTTTGATAACGACCTATAAATTGGTTTGAATTTTTACATTCTTAATCATCCAACTCACTCTTTTTTCTTTATCTTTCTATCTTCTTGTGAGCTATACCCTGAGATTTTAACATTTCCATCTCCAAGATTAACTCCCTAGCCTTCTAAGTGCCTAGTGCAATCTCTATCTAGAAGTCTATTAGAGTTGTAAGAGCTTGGCTCAGCATGTGTTCTCTCTTTAGGTGTAAAGTTGTAAGCCTTTGTATTAAATCTTGTGGTTGTAAAGAAGTGGCAAGCCTTCGGATCAAAGCTTGTGATTCACTATTGATGATTATAGTTGATACAACTCAGAGCAAGAGTTCTCGGGCCTGGACTACTCCACTTAGAGGGAAACTAGGATAAAATCTAGGTATTTGCGTTTGCTCTCTCTTACCCTTACTGCTCTATATATCTGTCTTGCTTATTACTGTTAGTAGTTATCTGCCTTTACTTTGGATAAATTTTTAATTGGATAAATTATTTTGCTGAACTCTATTCACCCCCTCTAGAGTTGCCATCACGGTCCTTCAATTAATATCAGAGCTAGTTCTCTTGTTATCAGATTGACCTTCCTAGAGATTTATGGCATCTGTTAGATCTATCCATACCAACAATCGTCAAGGACAGTCCATAAATAGGCCACTCCTATTTGATGGTACCAACTACACATACTAGAAGACACATATGAAATTTTATCTGAAGTTACTTAATTTTGATCTTTGGAATGTTATAGTAGATGGATACAAGAAACCATTTAGAATAGTCATAAATGGTATCCTTGTAGATAAGCCCCATGACAAATACAAGGACAATAAAAAGAAACAAGATATTCTTGATGCTAAAGCTATTAACGCTCTATTTTGTGCTATAGATATAACATAATTTAACAGATTCTCTACTTGTGGCACTTCACATGAAGTATAAAAACTTTTTGAGGTCACTCATGAAGGAACCTAATAGGTGAAAGAATAAAAAATAAGTCGACTGCCACAAAAGTATAAAGCATTCAAGATAAAGCAGAATGAGACGATCACTTAAATATTCATAAGATTCCTCAACATCATCAACCCTTTATCCTCTCTTATCAAGGAGTACAACAATCATGAGAAGATTCACAAGGTACTCAGCGGACTAACCAAGAACTGGAATTCCAAGGATACTACAATCATAGAAGGGAATAATCTTACCACAATGACCATCGAGACGCTCATGGGTAAGCTGATGACTCACGAGTTAGATCTCAAGAAATTTGAAGATCCTACACCGAAAGAAAAGACAATTGCCTTCAAGGCACATCATAAAAAAGTCTCTAACTGCGACTCCGACGATGATGAATTTCAAGATAAAGAACTAGCCCTGATCACCAGGAACTTCTAAAAATTTCTAAAGATCGAGAGATCAAAGAAGAAGGAGTATAATAACAACAATAATGAGGAAACTGTATGCTACAACTGTAAGAAGACATGACACATAAAGAGGGACTACCCAATAATAAAGAAAAAAAATCACCAAGATCGTCCATCAAGAAGGATATCATCAAGGAAGTATGCAAATACACGTATCTGGCATGAAAGATAAGCTAGTGTATCTGAGGAAGAATAAAAGCCTCGAGACACGACATACCTTTGCTTCATGGCAATGACTGATCAGGTAACAGATAAAAATTTCTATAATGACTTTACTTTTGATGAACTAGGTGATGCTTTTAGTGATTTACTTAAGGATTTTAGAAATCTTAAGGATAAGTACAAGCATGTTAGGTAGATGTCCAAGCCTATCCGATTGAAATTATCACTACCCGTTCTCGAAATGTATATTTTGGGATATATTTATTTTTTGCTTGTATTTATTTTCTGCTTAGAGTATTACTTGCTTACATGATTAATTAGGTTGCATGAATGGAGACTAGACCCATTCTTTGGTGGATGGCAATATCCGACTATTACACTATACTATGTGTTCTATGCAATCTTAGCACGGTGGCCTTACGAGGTACTGGTGCATAATACTATGTGATATACAATAATTTATGGCTCGGCTAACCCTGCTAGTACCTGGTTCGATCTGAGGATTCCTATATGCATAATATATCTAGGATAACCCAAACTCCATCTAGTAAGCCAAATAAATGATTGGCTGATTATGTAATTGAGCTTGTTTGTGTATTGTACCTGCTGTCAAATAGTCTAGGGACATGGACTATTATGGTGCGATGGACTAACCCTTGTCCTTATTTGGTTGTAAGGTTAGATTATTGTGTCACGATAGACTATGAACCAAAACAACGAGACAGAACTATATATATATATATATATATATATATATATATATATATATATTTTATAAACCTGGTTTTATTTGTTTATTCGTGCTTTCTTGTGGTATCTGCTATATGGGTCTAACCCCACTGGTTTTGCATGACCAGGTTTACAGCCAACACCCGAGGATCAAGTGTACTTCCTCTGAATAATGGTGCAAACTAGACGGATGTCCGTTGTAGGGAACGACTGGGTTTCTTCTTTCCTGGCATTTAGCCACCGGCATTTGTTAGCCGTATGATCTGGACATTTAGTTTCCTTTACATGATTATAATTAATCAGACTACAGCTGATCATGGTTATGTACTTTTGATACTCTGTCAGCTTTCTTATTTTGAACAGCTGGTTTCCAAAATATTGTGGCAGGCCGTTTAGGATACCTTACTTCCTTATCATATATGTTATATGTTTGCTGTTCTTGCTTAACTAATTGAGACAATAGATATATTGTGTGACCATAAGTAATTTGCTTGTAGTATGCACCCCCTTGTCTAGTTACAGCCATGACCGTCGTTCGATGTTCTATACCTTGTACGGGGGAGCTGGCCATGTCCGTCTCTGTATTCTGGCACTGGGGCATGATAAGGTTTTAGTGGTAGCCCATACAGGTCTGTATTTTCAGACTTGTGGGGTGTTATGATCGTAGGACTCTCAATCAAACATGTGCCTTTGAAATCCTGAATTCGTTCTTCTCAAAATCTTGCATGACTATCGAATCAATTGTTTCCTTGATCCTTTCCGTACTGTTCTTGATGTTTCTTGTCCTTTTTTAGGGCTTCTTCAGTTGCTAGAGAAACAGGCATGAAAGGACAAGGTTCCCCTGGGCAACAACGAGAGGAAGCACCTATTCAGAGTCAAATTCGAGTAGAGACAGTAGTTGAACAAGCTGGCATGGTGGAACCAGAAGTTGGACATATTGAGCAACCAGCCCCTGAGATTCGTATACCTCTAGTAGTACCATCAGTACCACTCGTACTTGACACCCCGACATTACTGGAGATTCTCTGAGGAATGATGGCTACGCAGTTGCATCAGATGACAGTGCAACAGTATCAGCAGTTTCAACAACAAGAGCAGAATGTCTGGTTGAGTCAGGATTTGCAGACGCTCCTAGAAAGAGGAGATAAGATTGATTCGGGGGCATCGATTAGATTTTACTGACTTAACCCGAGATACTTTGACGGACGTAGGATGCCATCACGGCAGATGCATGGCTTAAAGACATCGAAGTCATTCTGGCAGCGACAAAGTTTTCGGCTGATGAACAAGTTGACCAGGTCTAATTGCAGTTTCAAGATCTTGTACGTGACTGGTGGGCATCAGTAGAGGTTGCTTGAGGTAACCTATCTATTGGGATAGTTTTAGGGCTCGATTTTGGGCCAAGTACTTTAGAGTCATAGCACAGTATGAGCTCCAACATAGATTTATCGGTCTCAAGCATGCCGATAGA
This sequence comes from Iris macrosiphon, assembly GCA_036927795.1. Taxonomy (NCBI): domain Eukaryota; kingdom Viridiplantae; phylum Streptophyta; class Magnoliopsida; order Asparagales; family Iridaceae; genus Iris; species Iris macrosiphon. The sequence goes on from JAYESA010000003.1 coordinate 11,649,462, forward strand.
ATAGTTGATGGATATGTAGCCAAATTTTGCAGGCTGAGTAGATTCGCTCCGACTAAGTTGGCTACGGAGTCGGATAGAGCAATGAGATTTCAACAAAGACTTCATCTGTAGATTCTATAATTGGTAGAGGGCCACGACTACCAGACTTATGAAGAAGTACTGATAGCTACTCGAAGGCACGAGCTTACCATGCAGAGGTTATCGGTAAGAACATGAGGTAAGAAGAGGTCTCATGTTCATAGTGGAGGAGGAGGTAGAGGAGTACCACGGATGTCAGCACCATAACCTGGCATTTACATCCATGATTCAGCACCAAGGTGGGTGACAATTTCTACTGTAATAGAACCGGCTCGGCAGCAGCCACGGCAATAAAAACAATAACAACAATGCCAGGGACCGCCGACGGGATATACTTGTTATGGCAAGGGAGGCCATACTAGAGATGTATGTAGGGCAACCAATGAGTTGTGTATGAGGTATGGCAGTCCAAATTATTAGATTGTCAATTGTCCAATGATGCAGAGGCCAGAAGGGCCAGTTCAACAATTCCCAGCACTGCCAACACCAGGAGTAGTACAACAAAAAGGGCCGACGATAGCAGTGCGACCATTAACTCAGTGTCCGTTACTAACGCAAGCTGAGATGAACCAGCAACAGGGCTAGCAGAGGCCACAACATCACCACCAAGGGAGAAAATAATAAAGAGGACAACAGGGCCAAGGGCAGGCATTCACCTTGTCCTTGGAGGAGGCTTTGGCATCAGGCGACGTGGTGGCAGTTAATATTTATGTCGTATTTTTTTCTTCTGTAGTATTGTTTGATTCAGGCGTATCTTATTCGTTTATATCTGTACGATTTGCAACACGCATTGGATTAGAGTTTGAGGCATTGCCAGAGAGGTTGAATATACTTACTAGTAATGGGCTTGTAGTAGTTAGTATGATATGTATAGCGTATCCGATCATAGTGTACGGACATTCACTACCGACACGGTTGATCAAATTCCCTATGGTAACTTTGACGTTAGTTTAGGCATAGACTGGCTGAGAGACAGTCATGCTACAATAGATTGCCATAAGGGTAAGGTATTATTTAGTATCCCGGGAACAGAATATTTCATTTTTGAGAAATCTGTAGGAGACCAGCATGAAGAGAGGATGGCAGCGACAGTGTTAGCAGGAGAACACCTTCCCGAGGTAGTTAAGGATTTCATAGACGTCTTATCAAAAGAACTACCAGGGTTATCCCCAGTAAGAGATGTTAAGATTTGTATAGAGTTGATTCCTGGAGCAGGACCAATATCTTGTAAAGTTTACCAAATGGTACCATAAGAGTTAGACAAACTGTACTAACATATAGAAGAACTAAAGGCAAAGAAGTTTATTTGAGATAGAGGATTACCTTGGGGAGCACCAGTGGTTCTAGAGAAGAAGAAGAAGGATGGGTCATCACGGTTATGTATCGACTACAGACAGTAAAACTCTATAATAGTGAAGAACAAGTATCCATTACCAAGGGTCGATGTTTTGTTCGATCAACTAAGTAAAGCCAATGTTTTCTCTAAGATCGATCTTCGATCAGTGTATCATCAAGTAAGAGTTCAGGAGAAAGACATACCCAAGACAACATTTAGGTCACGATGTGGGCATTACGAATTTTTAGTTATGTCATTCGGACTGACTAATGTCCAGCGATATTTATGGATTTGATGAACCATATTTTTATGCCATATCTAGATCAGTTTGTGGTGTTATTCATAGACGACATTCTAGTATATTCAAGTAGTGAGGAGGAGCACGAAGAGCATCTTCAAAAAGTCTTGCATATTTTTAGGGAATACCAGTTATACGCAAAGCTCAGCAAGTACTAGTTTTGGTTGGATCACGTATCATTCTTGGGTCACATCATCTCCAGAGCAGGAGTAGCTGTAGATCCAAAGAAGGTTGAGGCCGTAGAGAGTTGGCCAGTTCCTAAGATAGTAGCTGAAGTGCGTAGTTTCCTGGGATTGACAGGATACTACAGAAGGTTTATAGCAGACTTTGCAAGAATCTCAGCACCGCTGAATTGATTAATGTGCAAGAAAGCCAAGTTAGTTTGGTCAGCAGTGTGCCAAACATCATTTGAAGAACTAAAGAAAAGGTTGATTTTAGCTCTAATTCTCACGCTTCCAGTAGGTTCTGGAGGGTTTACAGTGTATTGTGATGCATCGGACAAAGGACTTGGGTGTATGTTGATGCAATATGGAAGAGTGATAGCTTAAGCATCATGACAGCTTTGAGATCACAAAAAGAATTATCCGACTCAAGATTTGGAGTTGGCGGTGGTAGTATTTTCACTTAAGTTGTGGAGACACTACTTGTATGGTGATCGGGTAGAAATATTTACGGATCAGAAGAGCTTAAAGTATGTATGCACTCAGAAGGCACATCATAGAAGACCTTCGAGAAATGAGGATCAAGATAGTACTTTCGTAAAACATAGGAGTATTGGCTAGTTTATAGGTACAATCTACCATTATAGAGAGGATTAAGGCCGCTCAGGCAGAGGATCTAAGAGTTCAGAAGCTTCAGGCAGAATGTGAGTCTGGTCTCAAAAAATAGTTGACGATTCATGAAGATGGAACTCTTAGGTTTATAAATTGTCTCTGTGTACCAAGTGGAGATATCCGGCAAGAAGTAATGACCGAGGTGCCCAGTTCCAATATTCAATTCACTAGGAGGTACCAAGATGTATCAAGACATCAAGCAAAATTTCTGGTAGAATGGAATAAAGAGGGAGATAACATGATTTATTTCTCAGTATTTGGTATACCAGCAAGTGAAGGCCGACCAACAAAGATCGTCAAAATTATTACATTTGCTTCCTATTCCGGAGTGGAAGTGAGAACATATCACGATGAACTTTGTGACCGGTTTACCTAGATCCCAGACTGGTCGTGATGCAGTTTGGGTAATAGCGCACCGTCTCACAAAAATAGCTTTTTTTTTTCCTTTTTGAGTAGGACAATCCATAGAGCAGTTAGCTGAGATGTACATGCGGTAGATAGTAAGACAATACAGCATCCCAGTGAGTATTATATTAGATCGAGACACTCGGTTCACTTCATATTTTTGGAAGAGTTTGCACCAGTATTTAGGCAGCAAGTTAAGTTTCAGTACCGCTTACCATCCACAAACAGACGGGCAATTAGGGAGAACAATCCTGACCTTGGAAGATATGCTTTGAGCTTATACTTCAAATTTTGGAGGGTCTTAGAAAGATCACCTTTATCTCGTTGAGTTCTCATACAATAATAGTTATCAAGCAAGTATTCAGATGGAACCCTTTGAAGCATTATATGGGAGAAAGTATAGATCACCATTGGCATGGGATGATATAGGTGAGCGAAAGATGTTAGGCCCCGAGATAATCACACAGATAGTAGAAGTTGTGAAGCAAATGAGAGAGCGACTTCGGGATCCGCAAGATAGGCATCGACATTGGGCAGATTAGCATCCTAAGCCTTTAGAGTTTTGTGTCGGCGATCATGTGTTCTAGCAGATTTTTCCAACCCGTGGAGTCATTAGATTTAGGGTTCGCGGGAAGCTTATCCATGATACATTGGTCCGTTTGATATTCTCGAGCGGGTGGGAAATATTGCTAATCGTCTTGTCCTTTCGCCTTCGCTACGAGAGGTGTTCGATGTATTTCATGTATCTCAATTGCTTAGTTATATCCTGAATTCGAGTCATATGCTCGACCATTCTAAGCTAATTATTGGTATCGAGTTGTCTTACGAGGAGCAATCTGCATCCATTTTGGACCGAAGGGAGAAGGTGCTCAAGAATCAGACCATTTATCTTGTCCGGGTTGTTTAGGGTCATTACCCTTTGGAAGACTCGACGTGGAAGCACGAGGACGATATCCTGTCTTGGTATCTCGCGATTCGTTTACCCATGTTAAGTATACTATTTTTCTTAGTTATATGATTGTATTTGTTTGCATATGTACATATAATTATAGTTAGTATAGTGATTATTTTGATTTCTCTAGCTAGCCTTGAGTTTGAATTCCGAGAGCGAATTTTTTCTAATGTGGGTAGAGATGTCACTCCCCGTTCCCGATATGTATATTTCGAGATATATTTATTTCTTGCTTGCATTTATTTCCTGCTTAGAGTATTTCTTCCTTACATGATTTATTATGTAGCATGCATGAAGACTAGACCCATTCTTTGGTTCAAATAGACCCATGGTTTGATTGTTGGGTTAGTTCATTCATAAACCCATGGTCTAAACCTCAAACCCTAACTATAAAACCCAATATTTTTCTCTCTCTTTCCTCATTCTCTCCACTTCCTTTTTTTTCTTCATTTAGGCAAGTACACCTTGCACCACATGGAAAAATCATTTGATTTTTTATTATTGCTTTTTTCTTATATTTTATTAGTTTATTATGTGCTCATGATGATTCTAAACACTTTTAGTACTTAGGGTTTTCGGTTTTAATGGATGGATTTGAGTAAATCAATATTCTAAGTTTAGGGTTTTCACGGGTTCCTTGAGTTTTTGGTGGATTTGATACTAAAACATAGTATTTTCAAAAAATAGTTTTTAGGATGGATGGAGAGCTTTATTTCAAATATTTTGGCTTTTGGTTCACTCAATTCAGAGTTAAAATAAAGTTTTTATAAAGTAAACAAATTTATGGTTTTTGGAGTTCTCGCCATAGCCGAACTGCTGCCTGGAGAAGACGAAGTCGTATGCGGCCATGCGGTCCGAACTCATGCGACCATGCGGTCTGAATGCATGCGGCCATGCGGTTCGAACTCATGCGGCCATGCGACCTAAATGCATACGGCCATGCGGTCTGAACTCATGCGACCATGCGACCCATGCGCCTATGCGACCCAACTTCCTATGCGGCAACTGATCCTATGCGGCCTAGACCTATGCGAAAACTGATTCTATGCAGTAGCTGATCCCTATGCGGCCTTGATCCTTATACGCACGTGCGTCCCCTTGGACACGGTTTATTGGACTGCTTTTGCTGAATGTTCCTTTGGACTTTATGAGATGTATGTGTGACTTTGATGACCATAAGAGTATTAGACCCATCTATGTGCCATGGCCCTACCACTTGTATTCGTGCTGATACACTTACTACGTGCTATGTGTTCCTACGTGCTAAGTGTTCTTACGCGATTATATTATATATTTACACTGCGGTGTACCTATGCGCTACATGACATGTGATATGACTTAATCTTCAGCATGGACAAAAGGGTTAGTCAATGACCAAGCGTGGCTAGGATCTATTGATTGTTGCATCATACTGGGGTGAATCCAAGTTGAACTACAAAGTGACAAGTGGATTCGTATCTAGCATGGCCGTACTATGGTACGTCATATAAGGGGAATACCATATGACTACGCTATGTAATTCCAGTTAACAATAATATAAACTAGGCAACTAAACTTGAAGAGCATTGGGAGGGAATGTAATATCGAGATCGTGCCTAACTAGCCACCTCCAGTCATCTAAATTAGGGTGTACAGGCTAGTCCCTATGGATATTATTTAATTCCTCATTAGTGGATGGCAATATCTGACTATTATACTATACTATGTGTTCTATGCAATCTTAGGATGGTAGCCTTACGAGGGACCGGTTGTGGTGTCCCGATGCCCCAATTCGGGGAGCGCGACTAAGAAATACAAGTCGGTATCGTTCGATCGAGATAGATTAAAACAAGATCTTATCCTCGTTATGGATTTTCTTCTGCGAAATCGATTTCCATATTCAGTAGACCGTGCCCCGAGGATCGACTTAGCGGCAGTGTCAAGAGGGACAGCTCCGCTGCATATTTTCTTGCCTAGTTTTCTCTGTCGCTTTGTTGCTTTCGTGCTTTGAGTTGTTTTTTGGATTTATTTGCATTTTCTTGAACGGTTTTGATAGATTTTATTATTTTCGTTCGTTGAACTGTACTTCAATTCCGAGATTGGAAAGAGTATAAGAGGTATTGATCAGCTGTTTGTGGCAATGCAGGTGAACGAGCAGCAGGCGACGTACGAGCGAGGCTTAAAGCACCTTTCCTTTCCTTCCAACCAACTTGTGAGTGGCTTATATTCGATTCAGTTGACCATTCTTCCAAGTCTTCACATGCCCCAATCAAACGATACCATAATAACTAAAAGATGTCAAGATAAGAAGGAATAGACAGACTACTTTATGCTTGCCAATCAACTTGTGAACGATTATCTTATTGCATACTAGTTCATTTGGAATATTCTGTACATGCTTCAATTTTATTTAGAATTTGCATACTTCTTCTATAAATTGTACTAAGTATGGAACACATCTTGTTATGCAATAAATTATTCAGGAAGACTATACAAAATGTATCATGCCATGCTACTTTTCTTATACTAGTGTTACCTCAACTGCATGAATTATTAACTTAATATAGATGTCGTTTGATCACGGACAACTTGCACACAAGGTCAATGGTTCCTGCGGACGGTCGCTGGGGTATTGACACGATTCCAATCCGGGTGGAACTTCATGTTAGTCTCTCGAGTGGGCAGGTTGGCATGCTGTAAACCCCCTGAATTTTTAAATTATTAAATCTTGGATTTTTTCCAATTTTCTGAAATTTTCTGTGAATTTTCTGTAATTAAAATCAAGGCTTTTAATTAATAAATGATTTTTAATTGGCAATAAATAATATTAAAATGTCATGAAAATAATATTTTTGGGTGTAAAATGGAAAATTGGACTTAGGGTAATTTTTCTGGATTTTTCTGGGCCCCAGAACTATTTTTAAATGCCTAAAAACAAATTTTCTAATTAATTAATTAATTAACTATTTTAAATTATTATTATTATTATTATTATTATTATTAAATTTTTATTTTAAATTTATTTTGGGCCCGGCCCAGTGGGCCGAGCCCGGTCCAGCCCAGCGGCCCACCCGCCCTATCGGGTCGGGTCGGGTTCAGCCGAACCCGACCCGCCGCAGCAACCCGACCCGCCGAGCTGTCCCGTCCCCCACGACGCCCGTTTCTCTCGCCGGCCGCCGCGCGATCCGCTCGCCACGCCCCGCCACGCCGCGCCACGTCGCCCCGCTCCGCCGCTCCCCTCGGCCCCCCGCAACCGCCCGACCTCCCTATATATCTCCCCTCTCCTCCGCTCCTCCTCCGCCTCAGACCCTCGTCACCACCGCTCCGCCACCCACCCGCCTGAGCCGCCCGCCTGAGCCGCCCGCCTGAGCCACCGTCCCCCGGCCAGCCCCCTCCTCTCCTTTCTCCGCCCTTTCCGTCGGCTCCGGCGCCCGACACAGCCGCTGCAGCAGCCGCAGCGCCGCCACGCTGCCCGGAGCCGCCGCCTCCAGCTCCGCCGCGTGTCCCCAGCGCGCCGCCGCGAAGCCCCCGGCCCCCTCCGCCTCTGCACGGCCGCCCTCAGCCGCCGTGTCCGGCGAGTCAGCCCTAACCCTAGCCCTAATTTCCTGTTCTGTGTCGGACACAGGACACAGTGTCCGACACGACTCGGACTCGATTTTGACCCTGTTTTCGGGTCCCCTTCAGGTGCGTGTAACTTTCGCCTCGTAGCTCCTTTTTCAATTCTGCAAATTGCGTTGTGAAGCCTGTATGACCCTCTCGGTGTCCGGACAAACTGTTCGGGACACCGCGTCCTGTGGTGATCGCACACCGCGATCCAAAAACAGGAAAACCAGACCCTGTTTCACCCCGGAACCGAGTACGTCCCGCCAAACGGGACGACTTGGTCGCGTGCGGTCTTCACAGATACGTGCGCAGCGTCGATACGGACATGTGAGATTTCGCGGAAGCTGATTCGGGTGTGCGTGCACACCGGAATCAACGCGTATCCGCGGACATCGCTCCGTATCCGCCTTTTCGGCAATTCACCATAACTTCTTGTACACTCGTCAGATCGAGACGAAACTTGCGCCATCGGACTCGTAGCGATACGCTGGTCCTGTGGGTCAAGTTTGGTTCGATTCTGAGAACGTTGACGAAATCGCGTGTCGCGGGCCCCACAGGCCCCGCTCGACGGGCGATTTTGTGTTCGGCTCATCGGAATTCAAATCTGGAAGTTCCGTTGGGTTCGTATCAGCGTTCCTGACCTGTTGACACTAAGTTTGGTGAATTTGGAGACCGTTGACCTGGATACGTTTTTCGGTGCAAAGCGGGCCCAACGGCGGACCCCGTTTTGACCCGAAACTGCCGTTTTTGCCCTTGTCTCCAAATTGGACCCAAGGACAGGCGTTTCTAGCTATTTGATATCTTCTGAGCGTGATGGTGATGTTTATTTCAGCTTTTGGACTCATCTCTGGATATTTCCCCGAAGACCTATTAATCGGATCCAAACAAAGGCAAGTACCTGCACCTCAAGTTAATCTTTATATTGTGATAATTAATTTCCTGCTCTACTAGTACCCTTGCTGATTACACGTAATGTCAGAATAATGTATCTCATGTCTTGAATATTGGTAGTTCATGTCTTGTTTTTCGTGTCGGGAGGGAGAATACTGAAAGGCATGTAGTTTACCCTGACCCGTGTCGTGAATAATAGCTGTTGGTACACGACTGTCCATCAGCCGGATCTCGATTTTTCGTGAATAATAGCCGTCCATGGCGGCCGGTTAAACTTTATAGACCCCTGCATGCCAACTAGGTATTCTAAAAACACAAGTTCACACACATAGCTTCTTGTCTAGTTATGGCTCTTGTTGATTGTTGTAGTTTCATTCCTGTCTCATTTATTTCCTACTTTTCTCATATTCCTGTTTACAGCATTAACTGTGAGATAATGATGTCCCTCTGTGCAATTTTCTCAATATGATGTTCAATACTTAATTGTCATAAATATTTAGTTTAATCTTGTTGTGCATTGTGTACTTTGCTCCTTTCCTGACTGGATCCGTTGTTTTAGGCGATGATGAGGACTTTGCCCTACCTATTCTGATCCCTATGGCGTAGCAGGTGACACAGTTGAGAAGCAGGTTCCCACTCAGGAGATTATCTCTGAGGAGTAGTAGCCAGTTAGCTAGTTTTCCCTTTTCAGCTCAGTAATCGGGTTTGTCCCCGATTTATCTTCTGTTCATGTATAAACTATGGATCTGTTATTACAATCTGTTTTATAAATCAGCATTCCTATTTCCTGTTAATTTCCTTGTCTATTTACTTTATTTGTGGATGAGATAGATAGTTATTGATCCCAGAAAATGACCTAGACAGCGTACTACCGCCGACTCTGCGGCGTAGGCTGGACGTGCCCACGCACTTGTGCCCGAATATCCGGGTGCGGGTCGTGACACGTTTTTGTGGTGGCCCATGCAGGTCAAACGACTAAATGGTTCGGTTTCAACTTAGGGACCGAACAGGCCTGCAATAAGATTGAGGATTTTAGGAAAAGCTCATCCACTTGATTGAATCGTTCTTGATATTCATATCGACTTCGAATCATTTTATTGACTTGCATCCTGCCTTGATTCCTGTGCGCCTTTATCGTTTATTTTTGGATGCAGGATCTACCAGCAAGCGACGAGGTTCCTACAAGATCACCACGAGATGCTCTACCAGCATAACCGTGGAGAACGCGCAGACTCTTGGAGCAACTAATGCGCGTAAGTGATTTCTTTTAGCTGCCTTTCTATTGTTGTTTAGCTCGCGCCTATTGGTTCGTGACCTCAGCCCCAACCTAGTAATTTTTGAACTTACTAATAACCTGGTATGCTTTTAAAAATTTTGATAACTGTAGAGATTTTAGAGGCTTTTGCTATTGTGCTTATTTTGTGTTATTCTGTGAACCTTAATAATTTGTACCTTCCTTTCATCATCATCTAGCGCACTTAATTTTGATGTACTCGACTTATGCTGCTATTCTATAGCCTAGTTTTGCAAGCTTACTCTTTATCAAGCTTGTTCATGAAAAGTGTATTATTGGGGAGGCCCACAATGATACATTTCAGAATCAGTGTATTACGGTCTGATCAACCATAGTGCACTTGATTCGCCCTTCGCACTACTTTACGTGGATTGAGATATACAGTTGACTAGTATACCTGCCCTAGACATGTCTGAGCATAACTGTATTAATACGAGCATGTGAATAGGAATTACCAAGATAGGATTCAATCCACAATCGCTTGACAATTCCCACTTGGATTCTTTAAAAACGTCTTGACCCCGATATTTCTATTCTATCACCCCACCCTTGAACTCTGTATTAATGATCCTCGTCTTCCCTTATTCCGGAAAGACGAAATCTCGTGCCTGGTATAAGTTAGTACATAGATAGTACTAGATATGCCACATAGGCCGATCACAGACTTGAGGATTAACCTTTCGTAATTGAGGACATATCATATGTGACATGATCGGCGTTGAAGTTTCGAGGACCGAATGACATGAGTAACCATATTAAGGAGTATTTTCTTAAGGTATATAGCCTATTGTGATGTATGGGTAAATTCTAAGTTGGGTAGCAATGCAATTGTCAACTCAAGATAAATTCTTTAAAATTGTGACCGAGAAGATTAGATTGGAAGAGGTTCAAGCCATTCTCATTTTGAAAATTTAGAGGAGTGACTAAGATGATTAATGAATTGATATCAATAGTTATATCTCAAGTACATGGTTTAAATCTTGAAATAATGAAAGTAAAATCGTCAATTTAAATTTAGAGGATATAATTCAGACTTGAACATTGGTGGACTACATTTTACTTTTTCAATTTGATGATTTGAATTACAAATTACAAATTGGTGGTTGGACTACCTAGTTGGATTATTGAGGAGATGAATGAAATTTTAAATTTTGAAGCATACCATTATGAATGGGGATATTGTTGAACTCGAATCACTTCTAGAGGAAATTTGGATAATTAAAATCGTGAGACAAAGTCGTGTGCAAATCTTGAAAATGCTATATGGACTTAATCTAAAATCTGCCTGTGGATAATTTGAGGAAGTAAGAAGTGATAACCATAGGTTAAAATTTTGATTGGAACAAGTAGTCATCCTAATCATGAAGTGATTGCAGTGGACACGATTAGGATTTAAATCATCGCAAGGAGATTGCGATTGTTGTACGTGAAGGATTTATAGATTATGGCTTAATTTTAAATTTCGAGGACGAAATTTTTGTAAGTTGGGTAGGTTGTAAACCCCCTGAATTTTTAAATTATTAAATCTTGGATTTTTTCCAATTTTCTGAAATTTTCTGTGAATTTTCTGTAATTAAAATCAAGGCTTTTAATTAATAAATAATTTTTAATTGGCAATAAATAATATTAAAATGTCATGAAAATAATATTTTTGGGTGTAAAATGGAAAATTGGACTTAGGGTAATTTTTCTGGATTTTTCTGGGCCCCAGAACTATTTTTAAATGCCTAAAAACAAATTTTCTAATTAATTAATTAATTAACTATTTTAAATTATTATTATTATTATTATTATTATTATTAAATTTTTATTTTAAATTTATTTTGGGCCCGGCCCAGTGGGCCGAGCCCGGTCCAGCCCAGTGGGCCGAGCCCGGTCCAGCCCAGCGGCCCACCCGCCCTATCGGGTCGGGTCGGGTTCAGCCGAACCCGACCCGCCGCAGCAACCCGACCCGCCGAGCTGTCCCGTCCCCCACGACGCCCGTTTCTCTCGCCGGCCGCCGCGCGCAGCGCCGCGCGATCCGCTCGCCACGCCCCGCCACGCCGCGCCACGTCGCCCCGCTCCGCCGCTCCCCTCGGCCCCCCGCAACCGCCCGACCTCCCTATATATCTCCCCTCTCCTCCGCTCCTCCTCCGCCTCAGACCCTCGTCACCACCGCTCCGCCACCCACCCGCCTGAGCCGCCCGCCTGAGCCGCCCGCCTGAGCCACCGTCCCCCGGCCAGCCCCCTCCTCTCCTTTCTCCGCCCTTTCCGTCGGCTCCGGCGCCCGACACAGCCGCTGCAGCAGCCGCAGCGCCGCCACGCTGCCCGGAGCCGCCGCCTCCAGCTCCGCCGCGTGTCCCCAGCGCGCCGCCGCGAAGCCCCCGGCCCCCTCCGCCTCTGCACGGCCGCCCTCAGCCGCCGTGTCCGGCGAGTCAGCCCTAACCCTAGCCCTAATTTCCTGTTCTGTGTCGGACACAGGACACAGTGTCCGACACGACTCGGACTCGATTTTGACCCTGTTTTCGGGTCCCCTTCAGGTGCGTGTAACTTTCGCCTCGTAGCTCCTTTTTCAATTCTGCAAATTGCGTTGTGAAGCCTGTATGACCCTCTCGGTGTCCGGACAAACTGTTCGGGACACCGCGTCCTGTGGTGATCGCACACCGCGATCCAAAAACAGGAAAACCAGACCCTGTTTCACCCCGGAACCGAGTACGTCCCGCCAAACGGGACGACTTGGTCGCGTGCGGTCTTCACAGATACGTGCGCAGCGTCGATACGGACATGTGAGATTTCGCGGAAGCTGATTCGGGTGTGCGTGCACACCGGAATCAACGCGTATCCGCGGACATCGCTCCGTATCCGCCTTTTCGGCAATTCACCATAACTTCTTGTACACTCGTCAGATCGAGACGAAACTTGCGCCATCGGACTCGTAGCGATACGCTGGTCCTGTGGGTCAAGTTTGGTTCGATTCTGAGAACGTTGACGAAATCGCGTGTCGCGGGCCCCACAGGCCCCGCTCGACGGGCGATTTTGTGTTCGGCTCATCGGAATTCAAATCTGGAAGTTCCGTTGGGTTCGTATCAGCGTTCCTGACCTGTTGACACTAAGTTTGGTGAATTTGGAGACCGTTGACCTGGACACGTTTTTCGGTGCAAAGCGGGCCCAACGGCGGACCCCGTTTTGACCCGAAACTGCCGTTTTTGCCCTTGTCTCCAAATTGGACCCAAGGACAGGCGTTTCTAGCTATTTGATATCTTCTGAGCGTGATGGTGATGTTTATTTCAGCTTTTGGACTCATCTCTGGATATTTCCCCGAAGACCTATTAATCGGATCCAAACAAAGGCAAGTACCTGCACCTCAAGTTAATCTTTATATTGTGATAATTAATTTCCTGCTCTACTAGTACCCTTGCTGATTACACGTAATGTCAGAATAATGTATCTCATGTCTTGAATATTGGTAGTTCATGTCTTGTTTTTCGTGTCGGGAGGGAGAATACTGAAAGGCATGTAGTTTACCCTGACCCGTGTCGTGAATAATAGCTGTTGGTACACGACTGTCCATCAGCCGGATCTCGATTTTTCGTGAATAATAGCCGTCCATGGCGGCCGGTTAAACTTTATAGACCCCTGCATGCCAACTAGGTATTCTAAAAACACAAGTTCACACACATAGCTTCTTGTCTAGTTATGGCTCTTGTTGATTGTTGTAGTTTCATTCCTGTCTCATTTATTTCCTACTTTTCTCATATTCCTGTTTACAGCATTAACTGTGAGATAATGATGTCCCTCTGTGCAATTTTCTCAATATGATGTTCAATACTTAATTGTCATAAATATTTAGTTTAATCTTGTTGTGCATTGTGTACTTTGCTCCTTTCCTGACTGGATCCGTTGTTTTAGGCGATGATGAGGACTTTGCCCTACCTATTCTGATCCCTATGGCGTAGCAGGTGACACAGTTGAGAAGCAGGTTCCCACTCAGGAGATTATCTCTGAGGAGTAGTAGCCAGTTAGCTAGTTTTCCCTTTTCAGCTCAGTAATCGGGTTTGTCCCCGATTTATCTTCTGTTCATGTATAAACTATGGATCTGTTATTACAATCTGTTTTATAAATCAGCATTCCTATTTCCTGTTAATTTCCTTGTCTATTTACTTTATTTGTGGATGAGATAGATAGTTATTGATCCCAGAAAATGACCTAGACAGCGTACTACCGCCGACTCTGCGGCGTAGGCTGGACGTGCCCACGCACTTGTGCCCGAATATCCTGGTGCGGGTCGTGACACGTTTTTGTGGTGGCCCATGCAGGTCAAACGACTAAATGGTTCGGTTTCAACTTAGGGACCGAACAGGCCTGCAATAAGATTGAGGATTTTAGGAAAAGCTCATCCACTTGATTGAATCGTTCTTGATATTCATATCGACTTCGAATCATTTTATTGACTTGCATCCTGCCTTGATTCCTGTGCGCCTTTATCGTTTATTTTTGGATGCAGGATCTACCAGCAAGCGACGAGGTTCCTACAAGATCACCACGAGATGCTCTACCAGCATAACCGTGGAGAACGCGCAGACTCTTGGAGCAACTAATGCGCGTAAGTGATTTCTTTTAGCTGCCTTTCTATTGTTGTTTAGCTCGCGCCTATTGGTTCGTGACCTCAGCCCCAACCTAGTAATTTTTGAACTTACTAATAACCTGGTATGCTTTTAAAAATTTTGATAACTGTAGAGATTTTAGAGGCTTTTGCTATTGTGCTTATTTTGTGTTATTCTGTGAACCTTAATAATTTGTACCTTCCTTTCATCATCATCTAGCGCACTTAATTTTGATGTACTCGACTTATGCTGCTATTCTATAGCCTAGTTTTGCAAGCTTACTCTTTATCAAGCTTGTTCATGAAAAGTGTATTATTGGGGAGGCCCACAATGATACATTTCAGAATCAGTGTATTACGGTCTGATCAACCATAGTGCACTTGATTCGCCCTTCGCACTACTTTACGTGGATTGAGATATACAGTTGACTAGTATACCTGCCCTAGACATGTCTGAGCATAACTGTATTAATACGAGCATGTGAATAGGAATTACCAAGATAGGATTCAATCCACAATCGCTTGACAATTCCCACTTGGATTCTTTAAAAACGTCTTGACCCCGATATTTCTATTCTATCACCCCACCCTTGAACTCTGTATTAATGATCCTCGTCTTCCCTTATTCCGGAAAGACGAAATCTCGTGCCTGGTATAAGTTAGTACATAGATAGTACTAGATATGCCACATAGGCCGATCACAGACTTGAGGATTAACCTTTCGTAATTGAGGACATATCATATGTGACATGATCGGCGTTGAAGTTTCGAGGACCGAATGACATGAGTAACCATATTAAGGAGTATTTTCTTAAGGTATATAGCCTATTGTGATGTATGGGTAAATTCTAAGTTGGGTAGCAATGCAATTGTCAACTCAAGATAAATTCTTTAAAATTGTGACCGAGAAGATTAGATTGGAAGAGGTTCAAGCCATTCTCATTTTGAAAATTTAGAGGAGTGACTAAGATGATTAATGAATTGATATCAATAGTTATATCTCAAGTACATGGTTTAAATCTTGAAATAATGAAAGTAAAATCGTCAATTTAAATTTAGAGGATATAATTCAGACTTGAACATTGGTGGACTACATTTTACTTTTTCAATTTGATGATTTGAATTACAAATTACAAATTGGTGGTTGGACTACCTAGTTGGATTATTGAGGAGATGAATGAAATTTTAAATTTTGAAGCATACCATTATGAATGGGGATATTGTTGAACTCGAATCACTTCTAGAGGAAATTTGGATAATTAAAATCGTGAGACAAAGTCGTGTGCAAATCTTGAAAATGCTATATGGACTTAATCTAAAATCTGCCTGTGGATAATTTGAGGAAGTAAGAAGTGATAACCATAGGTTAAAATTTTGATTGGAACAAGTAGTCATCCTAATCATGAAGTGATTGCAGTGGACACGATTAGGATTTAAATCATCGCAAGGAGATTGCGATTGTTGTACGTGAAGGATTTATAGATTATGGCTTAATTTTAAATTTCGAGGACGAAATTTTTGTAAGTTGGGTAGGTTGTAAACCCCCTGAATTTTTAAATTATTAAATCTTGGATTTTTTCTGTGAGGAGCTTTACCTACCGGGTGCGGGTCGTGACACATGCTTCGCCTCGAGATCCTGTGAGGAGCTTGCTTGTGCAGGTGATTCAAATGGGCAGGTAAAGGTCACTGAACGGTGATAAGTTTATTTCAGTAAATTTCTATATTATTACTTGCTTGTAAAATGAACTAAGGCAAGATAGAAAGACCACAAATAATATGCATACTTCATATAAACAACATGTTGATTGGTATAGTTGGGTTAGCTCGCCTTCACCAGTATATTTTGATGTACTGACCCTTGTTGAAATAGGTTCCCCGTACCAAGGAGATCCTGCGAGGAGCTGAAGTCACTTCCCAATCCAGTCAATTTAAAATGTATGGCTTGATCGTGCAAAGAAGAAGAAGCATTTTGAAGCCAGAAGCTAGCAAACTTAACTCAATGCAGCTCTGTGGGAAAGCTTGTCACTACCACATTTTAGAAAAAATAGTATTTTAGTAATTTCCTATTTAGATAAATATTATGCATGATAAATAATTTTTGTTGTATTATTTAATTATTGTTGGATGTTATTTAATTATTTTGGACTTATTTTAGTAGACCCAACTAGTGTAGTTTGGACCCATGGACCAACATAAATTAAATAGTTAGATTTGGCCCATTTAGAAAGCCCATAGTTAAGGAGATTGATTAAATTAATTAAGTGATTAGACTAGAAGCTTCCTTCCTTAATTATTTCTTCATGAGAGGTCCCAAGGGGTACATTGGACATTTTATAATTGCTTGGGGAAGGGGGCATGGCCGGCCTATATTAGAGGGGGGAATTTCTCTCTCCTCTCATTCTCATTCCAAATCTAGATCTAGAATTTCCCACTCCCAAATTCCCTCCATTCCCATTCCAATTCCCCACCAAATTCATTCCAAATTCTTTCTAATTCACCATTAGAAAGTTGAGAAGCAAGGATCTAGAAGGAGAAAGTAAGGATCTACAAAGAGGAGCAAGGATCTACAATTTGGAAGCAAGTTCATCTCAATTAGAGGTTTCATTGGGAATCCATCTCCCAATAGGTATAATTCAGTTTTTTCCATTAAAATAGCTTCTAAATCTGAGATTTAATCATGTAAAATTAACCCATATGTATGTACTATCCATAGGACTTTGTTTTGTGTTCATAGGAGACTCATGGAGAAAGTTATGGTGCTTTTTGTGTCAATTTTGTTGGAATTCCGAATTTATATTTTGTTGTGTGTGTCAATTGATCCTATAGATCAATTGGACATGTGCTTATATATTTGGGGCTTGTGTAGTGTCCATATTTGGGTACATGTGGTTCTTATCCCAACTATTTGGTGATACGTGTCATTTTGGGGGTTTCCTTCCGACACAGGACTTTGTACATGTCGTATTTTGACACGGATACATAGATCTACTTTTGACACTTTGATTTATTCATAAATATTATTTGTGACTTGTTTGTGTCCTTCGGGGTGCAATTGGTTGTGTGTTGGACTCGTGTCACATGCGTATCCTATATCTAGTGGGATACGGTGTGATACTCTCCAATTTGGTGTGTTTATGTGTAGATCTAATTAATTATGCTTTAAATTCTTCATTTATAACTAGTAAATATATATAGATATTATATATTTATTTTAGTGAATTGGTTATGGTATTTATTGTAGCATAGATCTATATATTTCTATGTGTTCTAATATGGTGTATAAATATATTGTCACGATCCGCACCCGGTTTAGGGGCACGAGTGCGTGGGTACATCCAGCCTACGCCGCAGTATCGGCGGTAGAACGCTGTCAAGGTCTTGATACTATCTAGCTAATGTCACACCACATCCAATCTCCATAAGGAGGCACAGATAACACAAATAAACGAGCACATACTCAATCACAGGATTACAGCACGATAAGATAACGAACAGAAATTAAATATAACATAAGTCAAAGTAATAATCTAACTCAACAAATAACCAAGTCTCATCAAAAAATGCCGGAGACAAATCTGGTACCAAATAGTCTACTTAAAGAACAACTAAAAATAGAAATTTTTGGCTAGTCCTCCCGGAATCATAACTAGACTACCAAGTCTGCAGCTACTCACCATATGGTCCATAAAGTGTCGGACAGCGGTCCTCTAAGGCACAGTCTGGAAAAATATTTCCAGTCAGGAAGGAGCAAAGTACAAATCTCAAATAACAGTTCCATTTAATTGATAAGGACTATAAAGCAATAAATATGTCATGCTAGCTACTGAGAAGACAGTGGAAAAAATGCAATGGCAATTAAGGAGACCAGGCAATGTAAAGAGACAGGCAATAGTAGTTTGAAATAGTAGTTTCAAAATGTGATCGGCTTGGGAACATGTACGATAGCTACAGGGCCTGGATAATCATGGGTGAAGAGCATGATTAACACTTACAATTTTCTATACTACAATAAGAAGTTATGATCACATTTCTTACTAACTACTTCCCCTCCCCCAACTAGTACTGTGGATCCAACCATGACACGTCACGATACACGAGCAAGTCAAGTCTATCATGTACGATGTCTAATATACATGTCATGTACAATGTCAATACGATAATCAAGGTAACATCTCATGACTGCAGATCCAAGCTATACTAGTCCGTGTAGCACAGTGTCAAAGATTCAGTTGTAACATTTCAAGATTATTGAATTTATAGAAATTATCAAGAAATTGGAAATTATCAGAGAATATACTTGCCTTTGGTCCTTTGCTGGTAATTATGGATGTCCTGTTCCAGAGTATCCCCTGGGTAAACCAACAGTCCTAAAAACATATCACAATAACACTTGTATCAGGGGCTATACTTACACACAATAGAAATACACTGGCCTTAGGGCTATGCTAGGTACGATAAGGGTCATCTACTAGATAGGCCAACTATATATATTAATATCCCTTAATTACAATAATAGATATAAGTATAAATATATACACTTTAAATAAAACTAATACCTGTATGTACATACAAACATATCTCAATTTAAATACAAATACAAAATATACATGTATATATTATAAAAATATGCTAAGGGTTTATACAAAAATATATATACACATATATATATGTCAATTGAACAATAAAGATATATATATATTTATACCAAAATAGTACGTATACTATTATATTTTATATACTAAAATACGTATATATCATGTATGTATATATATACCGAAAATATATATATTATGCTACATTTATTTATATATGTCATAAGTACATTTTAGAATATACATATACATATTGTCAACATCATTCTTAAACATACTAATATTAATTCGCCAAATTAATTTTATACCATATAAAAATACCCAATATACATACATATACAACTAATTATACATGCTTAATTATACAATTTTATTAAAAAAAATAAATAATATACCTATTCATATTTTAAATACATACATATACCAATACAAAAATATAAATCTACATATATATATTTATGCCAAAATACTGTTATATATATATATATATATATACTAATTTATATAATCAAAAATCCTTATATATAATACATAACTAAATTTTACACAAAAATAACTAATTTCATACATTATAAACAAAAAACTAATTATATTTTAATTACTAAACTAATTACATGAATTTACTAAACTAAATATATTTAATTATTAAACAAATTACATTAATTACTAAATTAATTACAATTTAACTAATTTATTAAGAAATTACTAACTGATTATTAATTAACTAATTAATCTAATTATAACTAAACTAATTATCTATTAACTAACTAATTAATATAACTAATTACATTACTTAACCATGACTTACATAACAGAAGAAAAAGGGAAAGAGGGAAGGAGAGAAGGGGCTCACGATCGGGGCTTTCCGGCGTCGACGCGGTGGGGGTCCGCTGGGGTCAGGCCGGGCAGGGCGTCGGCGGTCGACGACTGCTTGTCTCGTCGGCGGTGCTCGTATCGAGGAGGCGGCGGGTGTTCTCGTCCCGAGGAGGCGGTCGGCGGAGTTCGACGATGCGGCGGCCGTCGAACTCGGCGGTGGTCCTGAAGCGACGGCGGGTGCTCGGTTCGACGCGGCGGCTGTCGAACTCGGCGGCGGCTGGATCGATCGGCTCGACGCGGCAGAAACTCGGCTCGGCGGCGGTGGATCTGCTCGATGGACCTGAGGCGGCGGCGACTGGATCTACTGCGACGGTGACCGACCACAGGCGCTCGACGCCGAGGGGGAGGTCCTGTAGTCACCGGAGCTCGGCGGATCTGGGGCGGCCACCAGCGCTCGTCGAAGTTAGGTTAGGGTTAGGTTTCCTCTGTCGGGGTCGTGTCCGGGGCTGGACACGGCGGTTGATGACTGTGGGGGGCGTGTTCGGGTCTGCCGGACACGGGGATGATGTTGTACAGTGGAGGATGTGGATGTGTTCGGGTGTGTCGGACACGAAAATTTGTAATATTGTAAATCTGGACACAGGAAATGAATGGATACGGTGGGACACCCGGGGTCGGACCCGAGGCCAACACGGCTGACACGGTGATGCTGGACACACGGACACGAGCACACAAAAATGTTGATGGTTGTTGGCTTGTGGGAATTGTGAGGGCTAGCTAGGGTTTCTTGGGAATGGTGATGAGAGACTTAAATAGGGAGAGAAGGTGTGGGATAAAGGGTGAGGGTTGGCCCAAATAACGAATGGCCCAAGATTACATAAATGAGTTTTTCATGCGGGAAAAAATGAGGGTGTAAATGGGAGACGGTAAACTTATAAAATTAATAGAAAATATTATAATTTAAGAAAATATTTTTAAGGCTTCCAAGGCTAGCTGATGATATTAGCTACTAATCAACCCATATTTGAAAACCCTAAAAATATGAAATTCATTTATTTACTATTCAAAAAATGGATATAAAAAAATTTATTATGAACAACTAGTCCTTCAATAATTTATTAAACAAATAGTTTTATGATTTCAAGCCAAAAATATTCGAAGCTATAGTATTATATTTACATCATTATTTATCTAGTTATTTTATAATAAATTGACATTTAGAAAAATGATTTTTATAAAAGATCTTAAATTACCTTCTAAAATCAAACATTGTTCCAAATCAAATACAAAAATTCAAGGAGAAAATATTTTATAAACTTGGTATTTAAAATAAATTAAAAATCTAATTATTTTGGAAATTTGGAAATCGGAGGTTACAAGTCTACCCACCTTAGAAAAATTTCGTCCTCGAAATTTAAGATCCTCAATAATTGCCTTTACTCATCATATTATTTCTATCAAAATTTAAACTTCAAACCAAATAATCCTGAAGTAATTCCATGTTGTTATTTCCCAACCTTTCAAAAATTTTAACATCATATTCCGGAAAATCTTCAAGTTTTAAAATCAAATTCAATTTTTTTTTTTTTTTCATAATCTCCTCCAAAATTTAAGTTCGCATCTAAATACTCAAGGATTTAATATCCAATCCTCCAATTGAAATCCAATCAATGCATATTTATAAAACTAGAAAAATCTGTATCCCAAATTTAAATTTTAAACACTAATCCATCATTCATCTTACTCCTCTAACCCAAATTCAATTGATGCTTATTCAATTATACATCCTCCTCCCGAGAATTTAATTTGACACTATTCCATTAACGATTTATCTCCTGATTTTTCTTTTTTCCTCAATACTCAACGATGCGATACTTTCAGAATCTTCAATGCAACATTCATAATATAAACTATAAAATTTCTATCTCGCAATCAATTAGAAAAAAAAAACGATAATCTCTCAAATTTCTCAAATTTTTAATAATCAATTCAATCATATCAAAACCTCCTTAAAATTAATAAATCCTTAAATTTTTGGCTCTGTGAATTTCTTAATTCTCCCTTTAAGTTAATGTTTGTCCTCGAATTTCAATCATACCTCAATTTTCATAAAATCAATGATCCATCAACTCCGTTATAACAACCCCTAAATTCTTTATTTAATTTAATGCTCATCCACAAATTTAATCCTCTTGTCTCTTTTTGTCAGTCATAACCTTGTCACAGATCTTTGCTATGGTCAAAACCCCAATGATCATGGTTTAAGAAAACTCTACCTACAGTCATGCAATTTTAAGAAAATATATAGGTCATGTATCTTTTGTCATGGTATTTCAGTCTCTGTTAAGATGTACTACTAGTTATATCCTAACAAGAAAATCATGAATACGAACTACAGCACTCAGGGAAATCAATCAATCAAGAGACGGGAACATTAAAAAAAGAACCTGCTAACATATTACTTACGGTATCTCCCATCTCTAACAAACACTTAACTCTAGCACATTCACTAACTAATTCCTATCCCTGTACACTGGTACCCATATCAACTAATCATTAGTCCACAAGACATCCATGATTACATCCTCATTGCATACACCTGCCTATTGATACCTAACTCTGATACCAAGAATCTTTAATATATCCATGGTTTAATAATGCATCCAAGTTGATACCTCTATCTCTTTAGTACCATACCCTCTGTCAGTTCCCGTTCCTACTACATTTGTTCATACTAGTCGTTCTTATCACTCAAATATACGTCAAGTGCAACACCATACTAAATACTGCTCTTTCTAATACAATTTTAGATGGACACCCAAGTCAGTCTGCGGTGCCATCTCCATCATGCTCAAATCACCAGATCCTTACACATGTATATTATCTACTCATAATATTCATATCTCTTATCTACCATAAAATAAATCCTCAAATAATTGTCAAGGTTTAACTTCTTGAACAACTTTAAAATAAAATGCATATACCTCCTCAAGGTCAGATACTCAACATCGAATAAAATTTTAATCACTTCTAAAATTCTTTGTAGCCTTGACCATTTTTATTGAATCAATATTTGAAATCCTCAAAATTTTAATGACATAATCTCAACTCCTCAATTATTCTAAAAATAAAATTTTATTTCCACCTTTTTTAATTATAACTCCACAAAGGTACAGGTCAGTGCTCTCGGTCTCTGATACTCAAGGTGCACTCAATGCATCTAGTGTCTATAATTTTGTACTAGAATTGTACTACCTAAATCACTTATACTATTACCTCCAATGATCAAAGTTATCATCACCTGTATTTTCTTTCATGATTTTAATTTATGTCAACTGGTATATCATCCTATTATCATCACGCAGAGTGCTCACTGTCATTAACGTTATTCTCGACTAATCCTCGATATAGAATCATTAGCACTCTTGGTATTATATCACTAGCTTCATTATTGTATCATCTCCTCAAACTTATTAGAACTCATGATTAGCTGTACCTTTTATAACACTCATTTTTCTTATTCTCATGGGCAAGTATATGGTTCCTCATCTCGATGGTTGTATATGTATTTCTTTTAATCCTTTAAAGCCTATTAAACTAATCCGTGATACGCTTCACCATCTTCATTACCTATTCCGATATTTCCCTACTCATGACACCTCATTAACTTTATGCGTATATATTTCCTTACCTTTAACCCTTCCGATATCAATCATCAAATTGAACATCATGCTCCATTAATTCTTAACACAATTTTCTTGATACCTAATTGTTCACGTAGATCATCCAATTGCATAATCATGATTATCCAGGACGGGTATGTTGGCTCTGATACTAACTCTTGAAATATCACTGATACTCTATACTCTCCTTCTACTTATAGTACTATAATGACACTTATCCTAGAACCATTGTTACAAGGTATTATGCTATAGTTAACTCTAGATTAAAGTTTACTGCTCACATGTCCAACTAGGAAACACTTACAACTCACAAGCAACACTCAGTCAATACCAATACAAGACAAAACCAAAATTGCAAGTCACTAATTATCATACTAACAAGGAATCCTCAAAGAAAATAAGCTCAAAAGGAACTGGATCAAGGACGGAAAGTATCTTTACTGCTAGTAAAGAAAAGAAGCGATGGAACAAAGTCCTGGAATAACATGAATAGATAAGTCTTGAGATGATACTTTAAGAACCAATTTAAGATACAACCTGATAATCATACACGTCCGTCAGAAATCATGACACACAGAATCCTCGCCACGCCAGTAAGCATAGATGCGATAAACGACAGGTTCCGTAACTAAGGTATGCAACTCTATAATCACGTCATCTAGAATCTTCACCACGCCAACCGGTATGGCTGCAAAAGACTCTAAGTTTCATAACTATAGTATGTACATCCAAGTCAGGTTCCTACGTTCTCGTCACCACAGCTAATATGGCTGCGACAAACTCTAGGGTCCATAACCAAAGTAGATATTTTACCTTTCTCACTGTCCTTATCAACATATGTCATCAGATGATACCGTAAATTTTAGCCCGTAAAATTTATCTCGATATGAAATCAATTCAACAATGATACCAAGAATTAAATTTAACAACTGGTCAACAAGAATCAAACTCAACAATGATACCAAGATTCAAATGTTAATAATTGATCAACAATAATCAAATTCAATATCAATGAGTAAGGACGGACGAAAACAAAACGAAGGATTCAAAATTAGAAGTTATAATAAGATTCTCAAGGGGTCGTCCCAGGAATCTCTCAAGATTTTGTGATTGAGTATCCTCTCTCATCCTAGTACCCTATGTCCTATGTCCTATAGCAGGCACGCAGTAGTACAACGAAGACGTCACACTACCACGACATCGCACAACTTGCGAAGTCTGACCTGCATGGGCCACCACTAAAAATGTGTCACGACCCGCACCCGGTTTAGGGGCACGAGTGCGTGGGTACGTCCAGCCTACGCCACAGTATCGGCGGTAGAACGCTGTCAAGGTCTTGATACTATCTAGCTAATGTCACACCACATCCAATCTCCATAAGGAGGCACAGATGACACAAATAAACGAGCACATACTCAATCACAGGATTATAGTACGATAAGATAACGAACAGAAATTAAATACAACACAAGTCAAAGTAATAATCTAACTCAACAAATAACCAAGTCTCATCAAAAAATGCCGGAGACAAATCCGGTGCCAAATAGTCTACTTAAAGAACAACTAAAAATAGAAATTTCCGGCTAGTCCTCCCGGAATCACAACTAGACTACCAAGTCTGCAACTACTCACCATATGGTCCATAAAGTGTCGGACAGCGGTCCTCTAAGGCACAATCTGGAAAAATGTTTCCAGTCAGGAAGGAGCAAAGTACAAATCTTAAATAACAGTTTCATTTAATTGATAAGGACTATAAAGCAATAAACATGTCATGCTAGCTACTGAGAAGACAGTGGAATAAATGCAATGGCAATTAAGGAGACCAGGCAATGTAAAGAGACAGGCAATAGGCAATATGATACAGTCAGTGCATGTATAAAAATGAAAAGAACAAGTATGGTATCATATACGGGTGATGTAGTATATGATTTAAAATAGGGAACTGTAATCTATTCTAAGTGTTTGAAATAGTAGTTTCAAAATGTGATCGGCTTGGGAACATGTACGATAGCTACAGGGCCTGGCTAATCATAGGTGAAGAGCATGATTAACACTTACAATTTTCTATACTACAATAAGAGGTTATGATCACATTTCTTACTAACTACTTCCCCGCCCCCAACTAGTACTGTGGATCCAACCATGACACGTCACGATACACGAGCAAGTTAAGTCTATCATGTACGATGTCTAATATACATGTCGTGTACAATGTAAATACGATAATCAAGGTAATATCTCATGACTGCAGATCCAAGCTATACTAGTCCGTGTAGCACAGTGTCAAAGATTCAGTTGTAACATTTTAAGATTATTGAATTTATAGAAATTATCAAGAAATTGGAAATTATCAGAGAATGTACTTGCCTTTGGTCCTTAGCTGGTAATTATGGATGTCCTGTTCCAGAGTATCCCCTGGGTAAACCAACAGTCCTAAAAACATATCACAATAACACTTGTATCAGGGGCTATACTTACACACAATAGAAATACACTGGCCTTAGGGCTACGCTAGGTACGATAAGGGTCATCTACTAGATAGGCCAACTATATATATTAATATCCCTTAATTACAATAATAGATATAAGTATAAATATATACACTTTAAATAAAACTAATACCTGTATGTACATACAAACATATCTCAATTTAAATACATATACAAAATATACATGTATATATTATAAAAATGTGCTAAGGGTTTATACAAAAATATATATACACATATATATATGTCAATTGAACAATAAAGATATATATATATTTATACCAAAATAGTACGTATACTATTATATTTTATATACTAAAATACGTATATATCCTGTATATATATATATACCCAAAATATATATATTATGCTACATTTATTTATATATGTCAAAAGTACATTTTAGAATATACATATACATATTGTCAACATCATTCTTAAACATACTAATATTAATTCGCCAAATTAATTTTATACCATATAAAAATACCCAATATACATACATATACAACTAATTATACATGCTTAATTATACAATTTTATTAAAAATAAATAAATAATATACCTATTCATATTTTAAATACATACATATACCAATACGAAAATATAAATCTACATATATATATTTATGCCAAAATACGGTTATATATATATATATATATATACTAATTTATATAATCAAAAATCCTTATATATAATACATAACTAAATTTTACACAAAAATAACTAATTTCATACATTATAAACAATAAACTAATTATATTTTAATTACTAAACTAATTACATGAATTTACTAAACTAAATATATTTAATTATTAAACAAATTACATTAATTACTAAACTAATTACAATTTAACTAATTTATTAAGAAATTACTAACTGATTATTAATTAACTAATTAATCTAATTATAACTAAACTAATTATCTATTAACTAACTAATTAATATAACTAATTACATTACTTAACCATGACTTACAGAACAGAAGAAAAAGGGGAAGAGGGAAGGAGAGAAGGGGCTCACGATCGGGGCTTTCCGGCGTCGACGCGGTGGGGGTCCGCTGGGGTCAGGCCGGGCAGGGCGTCGGCGGTCGACGACTGCTTGTCTCGTCGACGGTGCTCGTATCGAGGAGGCGGCGGGTGTTCTCGTCCCGAGGAGGCGGTCGGCGGAGTTCGACGACGCGGCGGCTGTCGAACTCGGCGGTGGTTCTGAAGCGACGGCGGGTGCTCGGTTCGACGCGGCGGCTGTCGAACTCGACGGCGGCTGGATCGATCGGCTCGACGCGGCGGAAACTCGGCTCGGCGGCGGTGGATCTGCTCGATGGACCTGAGGCGGCGGCGACTGGATCTACTGCGGCGGTGACCGACCACAGGCGCTCGACGCCGAGGGGGAGGTCCTGTAGTCACCGGAGCTCGGCGGATCTGGGGCGGCCACCGGCGCTCGTCGAAGTTAGGTTAGGGTTAGGTTTCCTCTGTCGGGGTCGTGTCCGGGGCTGGACACGGCGGTTGATGACTGTGGGGGGCGTGTCCGGGTCTGCCGGACACGGGGATGATGTTGTACAGTGGAGGATGTGGATGTGTCCGGGTGTGTCGGACACGAAAATTTGTAATATTGTAAATCTGGACACAGAAAATGAATGGATACGGTGGGACACCCGGGGTCGGACCCGAGGCCAACACGGCTGACACGGTGATGCTGGACACACGGACACGAGCATACAAAAATGTTGATGGTTGTTGGCTTGTGGGAATTGTGAGGGCTAGCTAGGGTTTCCTGGGAATGGTGATGAGAGACTTAAATAGGGAGAGAAGGTGTGGGATAAAGGGTGAGGGTTGGCCCAAATAACGAATGGCCCAAGATTACATAAATGAGTTTTTCATGCAGGAAAAAATGAGGGTGTAAATGGGAGACGGTAAACTTATAAAATTAATAGAAAATATTATAATTTAAGAAAATATTTTTAAGGCTTCCAAGGCTAGCTGATGATATTAGCTACTAATCAACCCATATTTGAAAACCCTAAAAATATGAAATTCATTTATTTACTATTTGAAAAATGGATATGAAAAAATTTATTATGAACAACTAGTCCTTCAATAATTTATTAAACAAATAGTTTTATGATTTCAAGCCAAAAATATTCGAAGCTATAGTATTATATTTACATCATTATTTATCTAGTTATTTTATAATAAATTGACATTTAGAAAAATGATTTTTATAAAAGATCTTAAATTACCTTCTAAAATCAAACATTGTTCCAAATCAAATACAAAAATTCAAGGAGAA
Organism: Iris macrosiphon; assembly: GCA_036927795.1. Taxonomy (NCBI): domain Eukaryota; kingdom Viridiplantae; phylum Streptophyta; class Magnoliopsida; order Asparagales; family Iridaceae; genus Iris; species Iris macrosiphon. The sequence goes on from JAYESA010000003.1 coordinate 11,677,582, forward strand.
AATATTTTATAAACTTGGTATTTAAAATAAATTAAAAATCTAATTATTTCAGAAATTTGGAAATCGGAGGTTACATATATGTATATAGCTTTCTTGCATGCAAATATATATATACTTATGTTAATAACATAAATTATACATAAAGGTTTTGTAAAATATATTTATGTATAATTATATTATTTATAATTATTATATATTTAATTGTTAATTTAATGAATGTATTTTTATGTGTGCTTCTAGCCATGTAAAATACGTACATTAATATGTGCATTGTGTTTTGTAACTAATAGTATTTAATTGTATATATATATAAGTATATAGTTATTAATTGTTTTATATATATATATATATATATATATATATTGATTTATATGTTTATATATGTATTATATATATATATATATTTTTATTTTTGGTGACAGTAGGTTTAATGACAGTTGAAAACTGTCATTATTTCGATCGGTTACAGCAGCCGCTGTAACAGTGGTTCGGCATTAATGACAGATCTGTCATTAATGCTGCGGACAGTTTTGAGCGGCAAATACTTCAGCGACGGTTTTCTGTGACAGTTTGAAACTGTCATCAAACTTTGACAGCAGTGGTTTATATATAGAGTTTCTGCGACAGATTTTCTGTGACAGTTGAGACTGTCACTATAAACTATTTTATTTAAATTATATTTTTAGCTCACTGTTTTCAGTGACGATTTGGCAAAATTAATTTATATATTATATATTATTATTGTATATATATATATGTATATATATATATGTATATATATATATGTGTGCTTTTGTGTAGTATAATACTAATAATAATATATTATTTTATTTGTATAAATATTGGTTTGTATATACATTATTTAGAGTGTATAATATTGTATTATTAGTATACTTTGTGTGGGTATCAATTGGGATCTAATTTTGATTCCTAAATTGTTGTATTTTATTTTCTATATTATTTATATAGATGTCTTGTGAGGATGACCTTGGTTTGACCATGTTTGACTTTAGTTAACTTTAGAGTTGACCATAGTTGACTTTTGACTTAGAATTTATTTATTGACCTAGAAGTTGACTAGTTTGAATTGTTCTCTTTCCGGGACCTTGTATTAATGTGGTATTCTATATCTAGGTCTTCGAGGTACCGAGTCAGACATCTGTGAGACTGTTCTCTGGACTTCAGACGAGTACATTCTCTGATAGTTTCTCATTTATGATATCCTCTATGTTCGTTGTATCTAGTATAGATATACATGTTTCTCTTGACACTATGGTTACACGGATTGGTATATCCGAATCTCGTCATGAGATGTTATTCCTTGGTATATGGTGTATATGGTGCAAGAATTATTTTATTGGTTATCTTGTACATGTACAGACACCGATTTTCGGGAGGAGTCGCTCTCATCTTTGGGAATCTAGTTCCATAGCATACCGTGGTTGGATCTATTATACCAGTTGGGGGTGGGGAGTATTAGTATAGATATGTGATCAAATCCCTATTGAATAAAGTATTGGTAAGCAAATAGTGTTGATCATGCACCGCACGTATGATTAGCCAGGCCGTATTGTATCTTGCCCAAGCCGATTACATGTTAAGCTAGTACTCACACACTTAGTCATTAGTATTATTATTTTATTGGCATATTGTTCATTATTGTATTTCTTTCCAGTATTTCCTTATTGTCTATATATCTCTTGTATCTATTTTGTGTATCTTGTTTATCCATAACTATTTACTGTTACATAGTTTTTATCATGGATTAGAACTGCTGTTAGAGATGTACTCTGCTCCTTTTCTGACTGGATATATTTTTCCAGATGATACTGAGGAGTACCCTACCTATTATGGACCCCAGGATGTTGTGGGTTTAGATTCGGAGACCCTGGCTCAAGAGGGACTTATCCCAACTGAGACAGTTGACCCTGGAGTGTAGCTTTGTAGTATGATAGTATTCTTTTGTACTGGATTTGTCTTCAGCTTATTTTGTTACTCTACAGACTCATTGATGTATTATTTTAAACTCATGAGTTGTATGATGACTATTCTATTCTTATCTGTTTTGTACTCATTCTATCTTAGTTCTGTGATTGAGTATTCTATCATTATTGGTGGTTCATTACTTTAGATAGACTATCTAGACAGCGTTCTACCGCCGATTCTGCGGCGTAGGCTGGGCGTTGTTTCCGACTAGTATCCTTACACCGGGTACGGGTCGTGACACGTTTTTGGTGGTAGCCCATGCAGGTCTAGCTTCACAAGTATGTGATGTCGTGGTTGTGCGACAACTTAGTTGTACTACTGCGAGCCTGCGATAGGATATAGGATATAGGCTGAGATACTCAATCACATCTAGGAAAATTCTTTTGATTTAACTATTCTCCTTTGACATTGATACTTGATCCCTTAAACGGTCCTTTCCTTGATGTCTTACATCATGTGCCATATTGATTTCTCATTCCGTCTTTTTATCAGACATACTCGGAGATACTTACGGAGGCACGCAAGGTTGAGCGGGATCTGGGTTTGAAGACCAAGAGAGACCGTGATTCTTTTCTGGGGGCCAACGGCAGTGCAGTATCTGCCAAACGTCCTTATTTCCAGTCCAGACCTTTCCAGCAGCCACAGCAGAACCAGGCTCCAGCTAGAGCGTCTTTTCACTAGGTACCTCAGCAGCAGAGACAATTACAGCAAGCTCCATGTAACTTCTGCAAAAAGCCCGGCCACATCTGGGAAGTTTGCAGGAGGAGGCTAGGAGTTTGTTTGTATTATGGTACTGAAGGGCATCAATCAAGGGAGTGTCCTCGTCGTGCAGTTCAGGGAGCAGCTCCAGCTCCGAGGACACAGACGAGACCACCTGCAGCACAGCCGAGGGAACCGCTTCCGCCACAGCAGCAGCGTTTTGTCCATAATCAACAGCAGGAAGGTGCTCGACAGGGACGAGCGTTTGCTATGACCGTCGAAGAGGAGGAACCCACCGGAGATGTTATCGCAGGTTCTATTCTTCTTGATTCCATTCCAGCTTTAGCTTTGTTTGATAGTGGTGCTTCCCATAGTTTTGTATATGTTTCTTTTGCTCTGAAGCATGGTTTGGTAGCTGAGTCTTTGCTTAGGACTTGCAAGATCATGACCGGGGGAGGCATTATCCTGGTTAATAATATTTGCAAGGATCGGAGAGTTACTCTGGGAGGCCGGGAGTTGAGTGCGTGTCTACTTGTAATGCCACTTTCGAGCTACGATATTGTACTTGGGATGGATTGGTTGAGTAGGCACCGTGCTAGCATAGACTGTAGAGGAGGTAGAGTTTTGTTTGGTTCGCCAGGAGAGCCAGAGTTCGAGTTTGCTAGAGGAGCTATGGAGCAGGGGGAAGGTATTATTTGTGGAGCTATGGTGGAAGACAAGGAGTTGCCGCATCCGTTGATAGCAGAATTCTTGGATGTGTTTCCTGAGGAATTGCCAGGATTGCCACCAGATCGAGATGTTAAATTTTCTATAGACTTGGTGCCAGGTGCAGAACCAATTTCGCAGCATGTCTATAGAGTAAACAACAGCGAGCTGGTCGAGTTGAAGAAGCAGGTGGACGAATTGCAGGATAAGGGGTTTATCAGATCGAGTTCTTCACCATGGGGAGCCCCGGTATTGTTTGTACCAAATAAGGATGGATCGGTGCGCATGTGCATTGATTACAGGGCTTTGAATAATCTCACTATCAAGAATAAGTATCCTTTGCCACGGATTGATGATCTGTTTGATCAGTTGAGTGGTGCGAAGGTATTTTCTAAGATAGATTTGAGATCAGGCTACCATCAGGTGAAGGTGAAGCCGGAGGACATACCGAAGACTGCTTTTAGAACTCGGTATGGTCAGTTCGAGTTTATGGTGATGCCGTTTGGTTTGACAAATGCACCGGCGGTATTTATGAACTTGATGAACAAGGTGTTCCACCAGTACCTTGACAAGTTCGTGGTGGTGTTCATCGACAACATACTCATATACTCGAGGACACCGGAGGAGCATGAGGAGCATTTGAGGATTGTGTTGGATATGCTGAGGAAGAAGAAGCTTTATGGAAAGTTGTCCAAGTGTGAGTTTTTCTTGAACAAGGTAGAATTCTTGGGGCATGTTGTGACTGGTGATGGTATTTCAGTGGATTCGAAGAAGATTTCAGCAGTGGAATCTTGGAAGACTCCGAGTTCGGTAGCAGAGATCAGAAGTTTCTTGGAATTGGCAGGCTACTACAGGAAGTTTGTACAAGATTTTTCGAGGATTGCCGAGCCGATGACCAGACTCACAAGGAAAGATGTGGAGTTTGTTTGGACGGAGGATTACCAGGTTGCTTTTGATGAGTTGAAGAAGAGGTTGACGTCTGCTCCTATTTTGATGTTGCCATCAGGGTCCGGAGGTTTCACTATTTATAGTGATGCATCGGGGAAGGGTTTAGGTTGTGTTCTTCAGCAGCATGGGAAAGTGATTGCCTATGCATCCAGGCAATTGCGTCCTCATGAAAAGAACTATCCTACCCATGATTTGGATTTGGCAGCTGTCATATTCGCCCTGAAGTTGTGGAAACATTATTTGTACGGAGAGCGTATGGAGATCTTCACAGACCACAAAAGCTTGAAGTACGTTTTCACGCAGAAGGAGTTGAACATGAGGCAGCGTCGGTGGTTGGAACTGATGAAGGATTTTGATATCTCTTTGCAATATTATCCTGGGAAAGCCAATATAGTTGTCGATGCTTTGAGCAGGTATCCGGTAGCTATGTTCTTAATGCAGGATCGATATTTGTTGGAGGACTTGGAGAGCTTGGGCATTGAGGTGATTGTTCCTGGTGGTGCTATGCAGATGTGGGGATTGCAGATACACTCAGATTTGATGGATAGGATCAAGGCAGCACAGTATGATGATGTATCTTTGAGGAGTATCAGAGCTCAAGTGAGGGCAGGATTGGAGGATAATTTTACTATTGCAGAGGATGGATCTTTGAGGCATGGAGTTAGATTGTGTGTGCCTAGTGGGGAGTTATGAGAGAAGGTATTGCAGGAAGCGCATCGCTCTCAGTATTCCATACATCCAGGTGCTAACAAGATGTATCGGGATATGCGAGAGAGTGTGTGGTGGTATGGCATGAAGAGGGAAGTGGCACAGTTTGTATCCAGATGCTTAGTGTGCCAGTAGGTGAAAGCCGAGAGGCAGAGGCCAGGAGGTTTACTTCAGCCATTACCCATTCCAGAGTGGAAGTGGGAACACATTACTATGGATTTTGTGTCCGGACTTCCACGATCTCCAGGAGGGAAAGACCCGATTTGGGTCATTGTTGATAGGTTGACCAAGTCGGCCCACTTTTTGCCTTTCAAGGTGGGTTTGTCTACGGAAAAGCTGGCAGAGATGTATGTGAGGCAGATCGTTAGGATACATGGAGTTCCCATCAGCATAGTCTCATATCGGGATAATCGTTTCACTTCTCATTTCTGGAGAAGTTTGTAGGAGAGTTTGGGCACTCAGCTCAGGTTCAGTACTGCATATCATCCCCAGACAGATGGGCAGTCAGAGAGGACTATCCAGACTCTCGAGGATATGTTGGAAGGACCATCTCCATTTGGTAAAGTTTGCTTACAACAACAGTTACTAGGCCAGTATAGAGATGTCACCTTTTGAAGCTCTATATGGTCGGAGGTGTCGTACTCCTTTGTCTTGGGACGATGTTGGAGAGAGAGTTTTTCTTGGGCCAGAGATGGTTGTGGATGCAGCAGAGAAGGTTCAGTTGATCAGAGACAGACTTCGAGTGGCGCAGGACAGACAACGGCATTGGGCCGATAGCCATCGGAGACCTTTGGAGTTCGAGGTATAGTTTAGATTTTGTTTGTGCTTGTTCTTGTTTGTTATAGATTAAGTTCTTAAGATGGTGTTTTGTTCTAGGTGGGTGGTTTGGTGTTTCTGAGGATTTCTCCGACACGAGGCACGATTCACTTCGGTGGAGGCGGAAAGCTTAGTTAGCGATTCATCGGACCTTTCACTATTCTAGAGAGGGTCGGTGCAGTTGCTTATAGACTAGACTTGCCACCTGCATTGGAGGGAGTGCACAACGTGTTTCATGTGTCACAGTTGAGATAATATGTGGCAGATCCTAGTCATGTATTGGATCACTCAGAGATAGAGGTGGGCCCTACTCTTAGCTATCCAGAGCAGCCAGTTGAGATTCTGGATCGGAGAGAGAAGGTGCTGAGGAACCAGACTATTCCTTTGGTACGTGTCACATGGAGGCATCACTCTCCGGGGGAGTCTACCTAGGAGAGAGAGGATGACATGCGAGAGCGTTATCCATATTTGTTGGTACCTTGAGATATGTTAATTCTCTAGCTATGTTCTGTTCATTGTTATGTTTTGTTCATTAGTTAGTTGTGATTCTTTAGTTCTGTTCTGTGATTTTCGGGGGTAGTTTTCATCTTTAAATTTCGAGGACAAAATTATTTTAAAGAGGGTAGACTTGTCACTACCACATTTTAGGAAAAAGGGTATTTTAGTAATTTCCTATTTAGATAAATATTGTGCATGGTAAATAATTTTTGTTGTATTATTTAATTGTTGTTGGATGTTATTTAATTATTTTGGACTTATTTTAGTAGACCCAACTAGTGTAGTTTGGACCCATGGACCAACATGAATTAAATAGTTAGATTTGGCCCATTTAGAAAGCCCATAGTTAAGGAGATGGATTAAATTAATTAAGTGATTAGACTAGAAGCTTCCTTACTTAATTATTTCTTCATGAGAGGCCCCAAGGGGTACATTGGATATTTTACAATTGCTTTGGGAAGGGGCATGGCCGGCCTATATTAGAGGGGGGGAAATTTCTCTGTCCTCTCATTCTTATTCCAAATCTAGATCTAGAATTTTCCACTCCCAAATTCCCTCCATTTTCATTCCAATTCTCCACCAAATTCATTCCAAATTCTTCCCAATTCACCATTAGAAAGTTGAGAAACAAGGATCTAGAAGGAGGAAGCAAGGATCTACAAAGAGGAGCAAGGATCTACAATTTGAAAGCAAGTTCATCTCAATTGGAGGTTTCATTGGGAATCCATCTCCTAATATGTATAATTCAATTTTTCCTATTAAAATAGCTTCTAAATCTGAGATTTAATCATGTAAAATCAACCCATATGTATGTACTATCCATAGGACTTTGTTTTGTGTTCATAGGAGACACATGGAGAAAGTTATGGTGCTTTTTGTGTCAATTTTGTTGGAATTCCAAATTTACATTTTGTTGTGTGTGTCAATTGATCCTATAGATCAATTGGGCATTTGCTTATATGTTTAGGGCTTGTGTCGTGTCCATATTTGGGTATATGTGGTTCGTATCCCAACTATTTGGTGATACGTGTCATTTTGGGGGTTTCCTTCCGACACGGGACTTTGTACATGTCGTATTTTGACACGGATACATAGATCTACTTTTGACACTTTAATTTATTCATAAATATTATTTGTGACTTATTTGTGTCCTTCGGGGTGCAATTGGTTGTGTGTTGGACTCGTGTCACATGCGTATCCTAGATCTAGTGGGATACGGTATGATACTCTCCAATTTGGTGTGTTTATGTGTAGATCTAATTAATTATGCTTTAAATTCTTCATTTATAACTAGTAAATATATATAGATATTATATATTTATTTTAGTGTATTTATTATGGTATTTATTGTAGCATAGATCTATTTATTTCTATGTATTCTAATATGGTGTATAAATATATGTATGTAGCTTCCTTGCATGCAAATATATATGTACTTATGTTAATAACATAAATTATACATAAAGGTTTTGTAAAATATATTTATGTGTAATTATATTATTTATAATTATTATATATTTAATTGTTAATTTAATGAATGTATTTTTATGTGTGCTTCTAGCCATGTAAAATACGTACATTAATATGTGCATTGTGTTTTGTAACTAATAGTATTTAATTGTATATATATAAGTATATAGTTATTAATTGTTTTATATATATATATATATATATATATATATATATATATATATATATATATATATATATATATATATATATATATATATATATATATATATATATATATATATATATATTGATTTATATATTTATATATGTATTATATATATATATATTTTTTATTTTTGGTGACAGTAGGTTTAATGACAGTTGAAAACTGTCATTATTTCGATCGGTTACAGCAGCCGCTGTAACAGTGGTTCGGCATTATTGACAGATCTGTCATTAATGCTGCGGACAGTTTTGAGCGGCAAATCCTTCAGCGACGGTTTTCTGTGACAGTTTGAAACTGTCATCAAACTGTGATAGCAGTGGTTTATATATAGAGTTTCTGCGACATATTTTCTGTGACAGTTGAGACTGTCACTATAAGCTGTTTTATTTAAATTGTATTTTTAGCTCACTGTTTTCAGTGACGATTTGGCAGAATTAATTTATATATTATATATTATTATTGTATATATATATAAATATATATATATATGTGTGCTTTTGTGTAGTATAATACTAATAATAATATATTATTTTATTTGTATAAATATTGGTTTGTATATACATTATTTAGAGTGTATAATATTGTATTATTAGTATACTTTGTGTGGGTATCAATTGGGATCTAATTTTGATTCCTAAATTATTGTATTTTATTTTCTATATTATTTATATAGATGTCTTGTGAGGATGACCTTGGTTTGACCATGTTTGACTTTAGTTGACTTTAGAGTTGACCATAGTTGACTTTTGACTTAGAATTTATTTATTGACCTAGAAGTTGACTAGTTTGACTTGTTCTCTTTTCGGGACCTTGTATTAATGTGGTATTCTATATCTAGGTCTTCAAGGTACCGAGTCAGACATCTGTGAGACTGTTCTTTAGACTTCAGGCGAGTACATTCTCTGATAGTTTCTCATTTATGATATCCTCTATGTTCGTTGTATCTAGTATAGATATACATGTTTCTCTTGACACTATGGTTATACGGATTGGTATATCCGGATCTCGTCATGAGATGTTATTCCTTGGTATATGGTGTATATGGTGCAAGTATTGTTTTATTGGTTATCTTGTACATGTACAAACACCGATTTTTGGGAGGAGTCGCTCTCTTCTTTGGGAATCTAGTGCCATAGCATACCGTGGTTGGATCTATTATACCAGTTGGGGGTGGGGAGTATTAGTATAGATATGTGATCAAATCCCTATTGAATAAAGTATTGGTAAGCGAATAGTGTTGATCATGCACCGCACGTATGATTAGCCAGGCCGTATTGTATCTTGCCCAAGCCGATCACATGTTAAGCTAGTACTCACACACTTAGTCATTAGTATTATTGTTTCATTGGCATATTGTTCATTATTGTATTTTTTTCCAGTATTTCCTTATTGTCTATATATCTCTTGTATCTATTTTGTGCATCTTGTTTATCCACAGCTATTTACTGTTACATAGTTTTTATCATGGATTAGAACTGCTATTAGAGATGTACTCTGCTCCTTTCCTGACTGGATATATTTTTCCAGATGATACTGAGGAGTACCCTACCTATTATGGACCCCAGGATGTTGTGGGTTTAGATTCGGAGACCCTGGCTCAAGAGGGACTTATCCCAACTGAGACAGTTGACCCTGGAGTGTAGCTTTGTAGTATGATAGTATTCTTTTGTACTAGATTTGTCTCCAGCTTATTTTGTTACTCTTCAGACTCATTGATGTATTATTTTAAACTCATGAGTTGTATGATGACTATTCTATTCTTATCTGTTTCGTACTCATTCTATCTTAGTTCTGTGATTGAGTATTCTATCATTATTGGTGGTTCATTACTTTAGATAGACTATCTAGACAGCGTTCTACCGCCGATTCTGCGGCGTAGGCTGGACGTTGTTTCCGACTAGTATCCTTACACCGGGTACGGGTCGTGACAAAGCTATTGTTCAGCCTGGAGGTCTTTACATTTTAAAGTTTTAGTAAAGGATGTAATGTACAGGACAACTATCTCATTTTGTGTCAACTTTTGTAAGCTCATGCGGCAACCTTCTGACTCGTTTAAGAGTTTATAAATAGATGTTCATTATCAATAAAAGAAAACTTTTTCATGTTTAAACTTTGTGTTTTAATTATCTGCGTACTCTGAATATGTGCTCGTTATGCAAAATACCTTAGCCTTGTATAATGCACAACATATGAATGCACGACGTCACGCCCGCGGGACGACTATCGATTCCATGAAATCGGGACGTGATATATTGGTATCAGAGCACAGTTTCAAGTTCCTTTGTCCTTCGTATCAGAAAAGTTCCTTTAACGATCTATTCCCTATGCGAACACGTGAACTCGTTTGGCCAAAATAAGATAGATTCATACAATGAGTCCATAATACATTATGATCCTGACGTAATTTACCTTCTTTTGAAGGAATGGCTCAAGCGCATGCATGATCGCTAGCGTCGGGCGAGATACAAGCCCAAGAAAGTAGTTCCAGCACTTTAGAAAGTTCTCGGAGCCAGCGAGCCATGTCCCGTGTCGATCCCATTCAGCAGATAATGCGGATGTTGGAGGCTAGCCAACAGAGGGATGAGGCTCGTTATGAACTAGCCGAGAAGCGAGCGAAAGAGAGGCAGAGCAAGTTCGAAGATAATTTAGAAGCCCGATTTTTAGTCCAGCAAAAGCAAGTAGATACCCTGCAACAGATCGTGTAGAGCGTGGCCTCCAACCAGTCCGCGACAATAATAGTGACAATGGTGGAGCAACCCGCGCTTGAAGTCGGAATGTCGCAAACTCCAAGGAAGAAGGAAGTGACTGCCTTTGACTTTGCCAACTTCAAGAAGGTCTGTAACACGTTGTTTAAGGGGTCTGAAGACCCAATCATGGCTCTTTATTGGTTGGCAGAACTTGAGGATTATTTCAAGCTTCTAGAGTTACCCGAGCAGAAGCATGTCGCGTGTGCCCAACTACAGCGTCGCTTGAACACGTACGATTGGTGGGACGTGCATCAAAGATCTCTTTCAGTTGGCGATGAAGAAGAGATAATCGCATGGGCTACCTTCCATGGCACATTTGAAGAGGAGTTCATACCCCCTCCCATACGTCATCAGAAAGAGAACGAGTTCGTACAACTTCGGCAAGGCAACATGATAGTCAAGTAGTATTCTACCGAATTCAATCGGCTCGCCAAATTTGCAAGCTTCTATTTACCCGATGCGGCGAGTCGTGCCAGAAGATTTGAAGGTGGACTGTGACCTGCCATCCATGCGTACGTGGTCGTTTCCCAATACCAGACGATGCAGGAAGTCCTGAATCATGCCCTATCTCTTGAACCGCAGTATCCTCCCATTGCTGCCGACAGTGTGCATACCTCCAATCACAAGAGCCATAGCAATAAGAAAGGAAACAACACTGCAAAGCGCCCAAACAACGACGGTCAACAGAGAGAAAACCCAGGGAAACCATGTTCCTACTGTAAAAAGCCAGGGCACACGGTCGAAAATTGTCACATAAAGCTTGGGTTATGCTTAGTATGTGGTGATCCAAACCATATGGATAAATGATTGTCCACTCTCATCTCATCGCCGCCCTCAACGTCCAAATCCTACTCCAGTACCCCAGGCCAACCGAGCTGTGCCTCAGCAGTAGTGTCATCAGGCTCAAGGCTGGGTGTACACAATGACACGAGATGAATCCCTTGCCTCGGACACTGTTATGTCAGGTATTTTGCTTTTTAATAACATACCTACACGTGTGCTATTTGATTCTGGGGCAACGCATAGCTTTATACCACAAATTTTGCCGTGGAAAATAATATAGAAATGACACCGTTGTATCTAGACCTTAGTGTTAGCACCCCGTCGGGCACAAAAATACCTGTCCGTTCAGTATGCGAAGGTGGTTACGTCTATATTGGAGGAAGGAAGCTATCATTAGATGTTTTAGTCCTAGATGTTCGGGATTATGATATTATTTTGGGGATGGATTGGCTCGGCACTTGCTCGACAACTATCGAATGTGCAGAAAAATGAGTCATCTTTCGCCTACCTGGAGAAGCCAAACTCTACTACACGAGTAGTCTATCAACTGATGCATCCAGGTCATGCATGGTGATTTCGGCGATGTCTGCTCGGCGGATGCTACACTCTGGCTGCGAGGGATACCTACCGTCGGTTTGGGATACGCAGTTGGATTACGCAAACGTTGAGTCTTCTTCCGTTGAGGCGGAGTTTCCTGATGTGTTTCCGAGCGAGCTACCCGGCATGCCACCTGACCGAGAGATCGAGTTCACTATTGACACATTCCCAAATACTCAGTCGATTTCCAAGGCTCCGTACAGAATAGCCCCTGCTGAACTGAAGGAGTTAAAGTACCAACTTCAAGAACTACTGGATCGTGGGTTCATCCGTCTGAGTGTGTCTCCTTGGGGCGCGCTTGTGCTCTTTTTAAAGAAGAAGGATGGAAAGTTACGACTTTGCATCGATTACCGAGAGATAAGTTCACCATCAGAAACAAGTATCCTCTACCTAGGATAGATGACCTCTTTGATCAGCTACAAGGGGCAACCGTATTCTCGAAAATCGATCTTCACTCGGGCTACCACCAATTAAAGATTAAGCTTGAGGACATGCCCAAGTCAGCATTCTGAACCCGCTATAGACACTATGAGTTTTCTATTATGCCGTTTGGACTGATGAATGCCCCTGCTGCTTTTATGGATATTTTGAATCGTGTGTTCAGATCATTCCTTGATAAATTCATAGTAGTTTTTATCGATAACATCTTAGTGTACTCGAAGAATAGGAATGAACACGTAGGACACCTGTGGATAGTGCTTCAAACCCTTCGAGACAATAAGTTGTACGTGAAGCTTAGCAAGTACAAGTTCTGGTTGGACAACATATCCTTTCTAGGGCATATTATTTTTGTACATGGCATCTCAGTTGACCCAAAGAAAATAAAAGCCATCGTGAACTGGAGGAGGCCTGAGTCAGCTAGCGATATTCAGAGTTTCCTTGGTCTGGCAGGCTACTACAGAAGATTTATTAAAGACTTTACGAGGATCGCCTCACCTCTGACTCAGCTTACTTAGAAGGGAGTAACGTTTGCGTGGACGAATGAGTGTGAAGCTTCATTTATGGAGTTAAAGCAGTGCCTCATCTCAGCACTAATTTTTACCCTTCCAGACAGACCCAATGACTTCAAGATATATAGTGACGTCTCAGGAAAAGGTTTGGGATATGTCCTTATGCAACGGGACAAAGTGATAGCTTTTGCGTCAAGACAGTTAAAGTCTCACGAAAGGAATTAACCTACCCATGATTTGGAGCTCGTAGCAGTGGTGTTCGCACTGAAGTTGTGGCACCACTACCTTTATGGTGTTGGCTTGAACACCGTAGCAATTTTGACTTGATGATCAGATACACCCATGACAAGGGAATATTGTAGCTGATGCAATGAGTCAAGTATTCGTTGGGAACCTGGCTATTGATGATAAGTTGCATCGGGATATAAAAGCTTTAGGTATTACACTTAAAATCAGATACAAAAATGGGGCACAAGTGGCTTAGCTACGCCTTAAACCTGACTTGTTAGAAAAGGTCAAATCCGCTCAGAAGGATGACCTATTCCTGCAAAAGATGCAAGGTCTTATCTCAGCAGGAAAGGCAACCGACTTTGCGATAGGCACAGATGGGATGATGCGAGTGTAGGAAAGATTGTGCGTTCCTAACGATGCAGCCCTCAAAAAAGAGAGACTCATGGAAGCTCATTATGCAAATTATACTTTACATCAGGGTAGCACCAAGATGTATCGAGATCTTCGGACGAAGTTTTGGTCGCACAGCATGAAAAGACATATGGCGCTATTTGTGTTGCAATGCATGGCTTGTTAGAGGGTAAAGGCGGAGCACCAGAAGCCGGACAGAGTGAAGTAGAACCTCGCTATACAAGAGTGGAAATGGGAAAATATAACAGTTGATTTCATTGTTGGTTTGCCGAAGACGCAACGGGCGAATGATGTCGTATAGGTCATTGTCGATCGGCTCACCAAGTCAGCTCACTTTCTGCCTATCAAAAGTACTTGGAGTGCTGACCGCTTGGCCCAGATCTACCTTAACGAGATCATTCGACTCCACGGCGTGCCCGTATCCATTGTCTCCGATAGAGATGGTCGATTTCTATCATATTTTTGGGAAAGCCTATAGTCAGCAATGGGGACAAAGTTAAAGTTCAGCTCCGCCTACCATCCACAGACAGACGGTCAAATAGAACATGCCAACCAAATCCTCGAAGACATGCTACGACTCTACATCTTTGACTTGACGAGTTGGGACTTCCATCTACCATTAGCCAAATTTGCATACAACAATAGCTTTCAATCCAGCATTCAGATGGCGCCGTATGAGGCATTGTATGGGCAAAAATGTAGATCCCCGATCTGTTGGGATAAAGTTGGAGAACGGCAAATTCTTGGTCGTGAACTTGTGGAGCAAACCGTCCAAAAGATTCGTTTTATCCGGGAATGGCTGAAGGTGGCACAGAGCTGTCAAAAAAGCTACTCAGACACATATCGACAACCTCTTGAGTTCTAAGAAGGTGATCGGGTATTTCTCAAAGTCTCGTCCATGCGAGGAGTTACCAGATTTTGAGCAAAAGGGAAGCTAAGTCCATGATTTCTCGGTCCGTTCGAGATACTAAAGCGAGTCACCTCGGTCGCATATCAAATAGCCCTGCCACCGTCACTATCTGAAGTGCACGATGTCTTCCATGTTTCACAGCTAAGGAAGCACGTGTACGACCCGAGTCATATGGTGGATCTTAATCAACTAGACCTAAAGACAGACTTGACTTATGTTGAACAACCTGTGCAAATTTTGGATCGTAAAGGAAGCTGCTTTGAAGTCGTTATGTTCCTCTCGTGTGCATGCTTTGGCGAAATCATTCGGTTGAAGAATCTACTTGGGAGCTTGAATTTGAGATGATAGAAAGGTTTCCTTCATTGTTTTCTTAGTGGTATATTATATTCCTAAGTTTTGTATGTCATGACCCACACCCGGAAGTTGGGGCATGAGTACGTGAGTACGTCCAGCCTACGCCGCAGCATCGGCGGTAGAACGTTGTCTAGGTCACAATACTAGCTAATCAATCTTATATGAATATCCAACATCATAAGGAGACATAGATATCACAATATAATCTGAAAATACTCAATCACAGAAACTAAAGCACGATAAGATATCGGAGAAAATAAACGAAATATAACACAACTCTAAACAACAAAAATAGTTTAACCTGCAAACAATAACATCCAAATCTCCAAGTATGCTGGAAATAAGTCCTCTAAGTCGCAGTCTGGAAAAATATTTCCAATCAGGATGGAGAAAAGTACAAGCACTAACAGCAGTTCCATGTATATTGAAAAAACTATAATATAATGTAAAGAAATACAAGACGGATATAAATACTGGCAATAAGAAATACTGGAGATAATAAAATATTAGAAATAAAAATACTGGAGCATATGTCATCAATGGTATTACTAGCAATGAACAAAAATACAAGTGCATACTAGAACAATGAACTGGAATATAAGTGAATGCTAGAACAATAACTAGAATATAAGGAAATGCTACATCAATAACTAGAAATACATGTATAGACTATCTAGCTAAGTGTATAAAATATCAGCATATCATGTGATCGACTTGGGACTGATCAGGCTTGCTATGTATGATTAGCTATGATTCATGTAAGGTCAGGCTAACCATTCAGTTAGCTATGATGCGAGCAATAGTCAGGCTAATCATACATAACAGGCTATGAGGCATGTAATGGTCAGGCTGCACAGACGTGAGGTGTAGGTGAGCTATGATTCATGTAGAGTTGGGTATGATCACATAATCTACTAATATTTCCCTGTCTTCAGCTAGCACGATGGATTCCAATCATGACTCCTCGTGATAGGTCTCGATAATGCCAACTCGTGTATCCACAGTGTCAGAATCATGTATGCTATACAACTAGAATAATAGAAATAATCAACCTAATAAAAACAGTCAAAGAATGTACTCACCTGTGGTCCTCTGCTGGCAATACCAATATCATGTTTCCAAGGTCTTGTCTGAATAATCCAACAGTCCTATAGACATCATTTAATAATAATACAACATCAGTTATTACACTAACACACAATCATAAATATACTAAACTCAGAGACTACGCTAGGGGTGACACTGGTCAACTAACAGGGTCAAGTGTGCGTCTAACTGCACGGGTGTCACAACTTCAAATGCTGTGCAAAATCAGACAGTCAACTCACTAATATATGTCTAGCCAGTACGTCAGTGTACACAAGGCAGTCAATTCACAAATTCTCAGGGTCACATAGTCAAATGTAAATACGGAATATCCATAATTAATACTTATGGTCATACGCAATTATACGGGATATCCACAGTTAACCTAGGGTCATACAGCATATATCTATATAGTCATAACTAGTATTAGCATTTAATTTCCACCCAATATATATATATATATATATATATATATATATATATATACCAATTTACTTATTATACACATATGCGTACGCATACGCACACTAGTCATTAGGTTCACCGACATGGGTCTGTAATCACATCAACTAAACTTACCATGAAGCAATATGTTAAACCCTACACTATTCACATATGCACATAAAATCACGAAAGAGGGTAAGCTACGAACCTTATTGGGCACGCACGTGAAGGGTGACGCTGACCGGAGACGGTGCTCGAGCTCCGGCGAGGGTGGCCGCGTGGTCGTGAGATGGCCGAGTTGGGGTCGACATTGCTCGGGTCGACGGGGTTGTTCCGGCGAGAAGGTCAGGTCGATGGAGGTGTCGACGATGGTGATGATTATGATGATGATAAAGGTGATGATGATGATGACGACGCTGGGGGAGTCGAGGGAGGAGGAGAGGAGGTCGTGGGGGAGAAGACCAGGGTGAGGTGTTAATGGTGGTGGAGCTGGTAGTTGTGGTGATGTTGAAGGAGGTGGTCGGGATAAGGGGAGTCTTGGGTGATCGACTGTGGGCGGAAGATGTCGTGGAGGAGGACGGTGGAGTTTAGGCAAAAGAAGTCTACGCTGGAGGTTGCTACTCGGCTGAGGAGAGCTCCGGCGAGGGGGATGGTTGCAGTGGCGGAGGAAAGTCGGGAAGAAGTCGGTACAGTCGGTGCTCCGGTAGAGGACTGGCTGGGGATGGAGTCAGGCCGGAGGAAGGATATGGAGTCGAGGTGGAGGAGAACGGGGTATCGAGGGGTCTGCTCCGGTAACGTCATCCGCAGTGGGGCGGTGAGCAGGCCGGGTCGTTCAGTTTGTAGCGCCCCGTTCTCCCGATGCGGAGAGCGCGGCTAAGAAACACAAGTTGGTATCGTTCGATCGGGATAGATTAAATTAAGAACTCGTCCTCGTTATGGATTTGTTTCTTCGGAATCGATTCCCATATTCAGTGGACTGCGCCCCAAGGATCGGCTTAGCGGCAGAGTCAGGAGGGACCTCTCCGCTGCTATCTTTTATTGCCTCGGTTTTCGATGTCGCTTGTTGCTTTCGTGCTTTGAGTTGGTTTTGGGATTTGCTTGTTTTCCTTGAACGGTTTCGATGGTTTTTATTGTTTTCGTTCATTGAACTGCACTTCTATTCCGAGATTGGAAAGAGAGGAAGAAGTATTAATCGAGCTGTTCGTGTGCAGGTGAACGAGCAGTAGGTGGCTTGCGAGCGGAGTCGTGAAGCGCCTCTTTCTTTCTTCCTTTCTAAATCTAAGTGAGTGGCTAACAACCCGATTAGCTAGCCTTGCTTCCAAGCCTCACTCCTTCGCCCCGATCAAACGATACCAAGTAATAATAAAAGAAACCAAGATAAAAGAGAATAGACTTGGTTATTATGCTTGTCAATCAAACTTATGAACTGTTACTTTACTGTATGCTTGTTCGTGTAAATGTTCTATGAGTTATGCTAAATATGACACACACCTTGTATTGTGCATAATTATTCAGGGAGGCTATGCTAAATGAATCATGCATTATAAATCGTGTTTGTGCACTCGTGTTCTTGCACTCGTGTTCTAGCACTCGTGTTGCCTCAACTGCATGAATTGTTAACTTGTTAATCGTGTTCGATCATGGATAACTTGTGCACAAGGTATAGTTCTGCGGACGGTCGCTGGGGTACTGGCACCGATCCGATCCGGGCGGAACATCGTGTATAGTCATCGTGTACGGGGCAAGATGGCTTACAATGCCTCGTGTACTATCGTTGCAAGCTATCCTTGTCTCGGACTAGTCCACTATGGCAACCATGCCAGTGATCATCGTGTATATTTAAACCTGTTGCATACTAACTTGTGTCTTTGTTTCAGGGAAGGCATGGTAAGTATTGTGCAGGTAATTCAGACGGGAAGGTAAAATCTACCGAACGGTGGCACGTTCATTTCAGTATAATTATATATGCTGCTTACTTGTAAATAAACTAAGGCAAGATAGAAACCCACAAATATGCATGCTTCACTAAACAACGTGTTGATTGGTATAGTTCGGCTAGCTCACCTTCACCAGCATGTTTCAATATGCTGACCCTCGTTGAAACAGGTTCTCTGCACCAAGGCGAACCAAGCGAGGAGCCAAAGTCGTCTTCCCGATCCAGTCCAGCTGTTGGCGCATCTTCACTGCGCCCTCGAAGCCTTTGAAGTCCGAAGCTGCAACTCTTCATACACAAATGCAGCTTCGTGGCAAAGCTATCCTCCAGCCAGGAGGTCCTTATCGTTTTGAGTTTATAAAGGGATGTAATGTACAGGACTGCTATCTCATTTTGAGTCATCTCTTTTGTAAGTCGTTCGGCATATTAGCTAACTCGTTCAAGAGTTTGTAATAGATGTTCATTATCAATAAAGAGAACTTTTCTATGTTTCAAATCTGTATTTTAATTTATCTGCGTACTCTGAATATGTGCTTGTTATGCAAATCATTAAAGCCTTGTGCGGGCGCAACTCCAGGCCCGCACGGCGGTCACGATTCGGGGGACGCCTCAATTGATTCTACGGAATTGGGTCGTGACATAGTGGTATCAGAGCACAGATTCAAATTCCTTAGACTTCGTGCTGGAAAAGTTCCTTTAACGATCAATTCCTGTGCGAACTCTTGAACTCGCTAGGCCAAAATGAGATACGTTCATGCAATAAGTCCATAATACATTATGATCCTAATGTAATTTACCTTCTTTTGAAGGAATGGATCCAGCACAATCTGCAGCGCAAGTACCGATCGAAACACAAGAAAGCAGTTCGGGCAATTCGGGAAGCTCTCGAAGCCAAAGAGGCATGTCTCAAGTCGACCCGCTTGAGCGGGTAATGCAAATGTTAGAATCGCAACGACAACGAGACGATGCTCGCCAAGCCAAGCTCGAGAGTAATCTAGAGACCCGATTCTCAGTCCAACAGAAGCAGGTCGATGCCCTGCAACAGATCATTCAGACTTTGGCTGCCAACCATTCCGTCGCAACAGCAACGACTCCGGTGGGACAGCCCGTGCTTGAAATGGAGACGCCTCAAATTCCAAGGCCAAAGGACGTGACTGCCTTCAACTTGGGACACTTCAAGAAAGTCTGCAACACCCCGTTCAACGGGACTGAGGACCCAGTGGTAGCTCTAGATTGGCTTGCAGAACTAGAAGATCACTTTGCTCTGCTAGAGGTCCACGAAGATAAGCGCGTCGCCTGCGCGCAACTACAGCTCCGCCTCAACGCACACGATTGGTGGGACGTGCATCGACGATCTCTCCAATTTGATCACGGAGAGGAGGCGATCTCGTGGACGACCTTTCGTGCCGCGTTCGAAGAGGAGTTTATACCGCCTCCAGTACAACGTCAAATGGAGAATGATTTCGTACAACTGAGGCAGGGCAGTATGACAGTGAAGCAGTACTCCGCTGAATTCAACCGACTCTCTAAATTCGCTAAGGCCTATTTACCTGATGCAGCGAGTCGAGCCAGAAGGTTTGAAGGTGGATTACGCCCTGCCATCCATTCGCACGTATCCAATAATCAGTATGGAACAATGCGTGAAGTCATGAATCACGCCCTATCTCTCGAACCGCAGTATCCTTACGTTTCTACCGGTGCTGTGCATACCTTCAATCACAAACGCCAAGGCAACGATAGAGGAAACACAGCTGCAAAGCGTCACAATGACGGCGGTTCACAAAAAGGGAACCCAGGGCCATCGTGTAATTTCTGTAAAAAGTGTGGGTACACAGCCAACAATTATCGTATGAGACTTGGGTTATGCCTAGCGTGTGGACAATTAGGCTATGCCATTA
Organism: Iris macrosiphon; assembly: GCA_036927795.1. Classification (NCBI taxonomy): domain Eukaryota; kingdom Viridiplantae; phylum Streptophyta; class Magnoliopsida; order Asparagales; family Iridaceae; genus Iris; species Iris macrosiphon. Next base: position 11,697,964 of record JAYESA010000003.1, read on the forward strand.
ATTCCTGCCCGAACCTTCCTGATCGTCGTCTCCAACGAAATAATCCCTAACGGTAAGTTCTACCCTAAGTTTCGGGACGAAACTTCCAATTAGTTGGGTAGGATGTAGCGCCCCGTTCTCCCGATGCGGAGAGCGCAGCTAAGAAACATAAGTTGGTATCGTTCGATCGGGATAGATTGAATTAAGAACTCGTCCTCGTTATAGATTTGTTTCTTCGGAATCGATTCCCATATTCAGTGGATTGCGCCCCAAGGATCGGCTTAGCGGCAGAGTCAGGAGGGACCTCTCCGCTGCTATCTTTTATTGCCTCGGTTTTCGATGTCGCTTGTTGCTTTCGTGCTTTGAGTTGGTTTTGGGATTTGCTTGTTTTCCTTGAACGGTTTCGATGGTTTTCATTGTTTTCGTTCATTGAACTGCACTTCTATTCCGAGATTGGAAAGAGAGGAAGAAGTATTAATCGAGCTGTTCGTGTGCAGGTGAACGAGCAGTAGGTGGCTTGCGAGCGGAGTCGTGAAGCGCCTCTTTCTTTCTTCCTTCCTAAATCTAAGTGAGTGGCTACCAACCCGATTAGCTAGCCTTGCTTCCAAGCCTCACTCCTTCGCCCCGATCAAACGATACCAAGTAATAATAAAAGAAACCAAGATAAAAGAGAATAGACTTGGTTATTATGCTTGTCAATCAAACTTGTGAACTGTTACTTTACTGTATGCTTGTTCGTATAAATGTTCTATGAGTTATGCTAAATATGACACACACCTTGTATTGTGCATAATTATTCAGGGAGGCTATGCTAAATGAATCATGCATTATAAATCGTGTTTGTGCACTCGTGTTCTTGCACTCGTGTTCTAGAACTCGTGTTGCCTCAACTGCATGAATTGTTAACTTGTTAATCGTGTTCGATCATGGACAACTTGTGCACAAGGTATAGTTCTGCGGACGGTCGCTGGGGCACTGGCACCGATCCGATCCGGGCGGAACATCGTGTATAGTCATCGTGTACGGGGCAAGATGGCTTGCAATGCCTCGTGTACTATCGTTGCAAGCTATCCTTGTCTCGGACTAGTCCACTATGGCAACCATGCCAGTGATCATCGTGTATATTTAAACCTGTTGCATACTAACTTGTGTCTTCGTTTCAGGGAAGGCATGGTAAGTATTGTGCAGGTAATTCAGACGGGAAGGTAAAATCTACCGAACGGTGGCACGTTCATTTCAGTATAATTCTATATGCTGCTTACTTGTAAATGAACTAAGGCAAGATAGAAACCCACAAATATGCATGCTTCACTAAACAACGTGTTGATTGGTATAGTTCGGCTAGCTCGCCTTCACCAGCATGTTTCGATATGCTGACCCTCGTTGAAACAGGTTCTCAGTACCAAGGCGAACCAAGCGAGGAGCCGAAGTCGTCTTCCCGATCCAGTCCAGCTGTTGGCGCATCTTCACCGCGCCCTCGAAGCCTTTGAAGTCCGAAGCTGCAACTTTTCATACACAAATGCAGCTTCGTGGCAAAGCTATCCTCCAGCCAGGAGGTCCTTATCGTTTTGAGTTTATAAAGGGATGTAATGTACAGGACTGCTATCTCATTTTGAGTCATCTCTTTTGTAAGCCGTTCGGCATATTAGCTAACTCGTTTAAGAGTTTGTAATAGATGTTCATTATCAATAAAGAGAACTTTTCTATGTTTTAAATCTGTGTTTTAATTTATCTGCGTACTCTGAATATGTGCTTGTTATGCAAATCATTAAAGCCTTGTACGGACGCAACTCCAGGCCCGCACGGCGGTCACGATTCGGGGGACGCCTCAATTGATTCTACGGAATTGGGTCGTGACACAGTTGAGGGGAGGCTTGGACGAGGTCATATTCGGCAGAGAAGGCCGACGGTGATCACCGAGAAATGGTCGGGGACGAGGACTGTCGGTTAGGTTTGGTTTAGGGTTGAGTTTGGTTTGTTTGAAGGTGGATGGTAATGGTGATGTAGAAAAAATAATGGAAAAGTTTTGCATGTAGGAGAGATAGGGTTGATGGTAATGCTAGTCTAGGGATTAGGGCCGGCCATGTGCCTCATTGGGATGGGGTATGATCATTGGGAAAGGGGTTAGGATGATATATATATATATATATATAGGAAAGTGTGTGTGGTGAGGATGTTGCTCCATTTGAATGGATGGCCAAGATTAAACATGAAGGGAAGTGCCTAACCAAAAGGGAAGAGAGGGAGAGAATAGATCGGTCAATGAGGGAGGGGTTATTTTCTTCATTGGCTTTGACCAATAAAATGATGACACCTCATTGCACTTTTGCATAAAGGTCCCCAACAATTAGAAAATTGCAAAGAAAGTGGAAATTAGGATTGGATGAGGCAAAATATCATGTTTGGTGTGATGTATTGGCTAAAAAGAATGTGTGATACTTAGTATGAAGCTTGAGGGTATAAATGGGAGTTTGGTTTGGTGTTGGGTCTAACTTTGGGTTAAGTTGGGTCCTTACACGAATTTAATTAAAATTAATGTAAATGGTGTTCTAAAATTAATTGGAAGTACATAGGATTAAAATTAGGTGGAACACAAGTGTCATGGACATAGAAGGCTCAGAATAGAATATTATTAAAATTTGGGTTGCATAAAATGGGTCAAGATTGTGTCTCCAATTTCGATTGAAACGCACAAAGATACAAAGTTGGATTTATTTGGAATTAAAAATAAATATCCGCAACGAATATTATACGACTAAAATGAAGCACAAGAGAGCATATTTATGAGTTACACAAAGGTTATAATGGAGGAAAGACACATCTTGGATAAGGGTGTGAAATCTGTTAGAAGGCAAAAACTAGTGTAGCACTCCAAATATCGAAGCAATGATAAGGTACAACAATCAAATAACATCACAATAATAAATTATAACCCTAAATAATTAATTCTGAAATAATACAAATTAAATTTATAACCCTATATTTTGGTCAGAGGTTCAATTAGTGGGCTTCTAGGTCTAGTCCACTAACTCATGCATTAAAGAACACTATACATATAACATATATATATATATATATATATATATATATATATATATATATATATATATATATATATACACACATATTATACAATTATTTAAAAATAAACACACAATACTTATAATAAATAAAATGACAAAATTATTCCTGTTTTTAGAATGTGGTAGTGACATCATGGACAAAACTTCCAATTAGTTGGTTAGGATGTGGTGCCCCGTTCCCTCTATTCGGAGAGCACGGCTAAGAAATACAAGTCGGTATCGTTTGATCGGGATAGATTAAAATAAGATCTTATCCTCGTTATGGATTTGCTTCTTCGGAATTGATTCCCATATTCAGTGGACCGTGCCCCGAGGATCGACTTAGCGGCAGAGTCAAGAGGGACAACTCTGCTGCAAGTTTTTTTGCCTAGTTTTCGCTGTCACTTTGTTGCTTTCGTACTTTGAGTTGGTTTTCGGATTTGTTTGCGTTTTCTTGAACGATTTTGATAGATTTTTTGTTTTTGTTCGTTGAACTGCACTTCAATTTCGAGATTGGAAAGAGTGGAAGAGGTATTGATCAGTTGTTTGTGGCAATGCAGGTAAACGAGCAGTAGACGACGTGCAAGCGGATTCTTAAAGCACCTCTTTCCTTTCCTTCCAACCAACTTGTGAGTGGCTTATATTTAATTCAGTTGACCTTTCTTCCAAGTCTTAACATCTAAAATCTTGCATTCTTGCTTGCCCCGATCAAACGATACCATAATAACTAAAAGATGTCAAGATAAGAATGAATATACTTGGATACTTTATGCTTGTCAATCAACTTGTGAACGGTTATTTTATTGCATTCTAGTTCATTTGGAATGTTCTATACATGCTTCAATTTTAGTTAGAATTTGCATACTTTTTCTATAAATTATACTAAGTATGGAACACATCTTGTTATACAATAAATTATTTAGGGAGACTATGCAAAATGAATTATGCCATGCTACTTCTCTTGTACTCATGTTGCCTCAACTGCATGAATTATTAACTTAATATAGACGTTGTTTGATCACGGACAACTTGTGCACAAGGTCAATGGTTCCTGCGGACGGTCGCTGGGGCACTGGCACTGCTTTGATCCGGGCGGAACTTCATATTAGTCTCTCGAGCGGGCTGGTTGGCATGCTTCGCCTCGAGATCCTAGCGTTGCATACCACTCTTGCCCAAGACTATAACTCATCCTTTATGGCACCTTGCCAGTGATCCCCTCATATATTTAAACCAGTGTAAGCTAACTTATGTCTTTGTGGCATGGAAGGACATGGTAAGTATTGTACAGGTGGTTCAGACGGGCAGGTAGAAGTCACCGAACGGTGGCAAGTTCATTTCTGTAAATTTCTATATCATTGCTTGCTTTTAAAATGACCTAAGGTAAGATAGAAAGACCACAAATAATATGAATGTTTCATATAAATAACATATTTAATTGTTATATTTGGGTTAGGTTGCCTTCACCAGTATATTTTGATGTACTGACCCTCGTTGAAATAGGTTTCCCGCACCAAGGAGATCCTGCGAGAAGCTAAAGTCACTTTTCAATCCAGTCCATTTAAATCGCATGGCCTGATCATGCAAAGAAGAAGAAGCATTTTGAAGCCAAGAGCTAGCAAACTTAACTCAATACAGCTCCATAGGAAAGCCATTGTTTAGCCTGGAGGTCTTTACATTTTAAAGTTTTAGTAAAGGATGTATTGTATATGACAACTATCTCATTTTGTGTCAACTTTTGTAAGCCCGTGCGGCAATCTTCTGACTCGTTCAAGATTTTATAAATAGATGTTCATTATCAATAAAAGTAAACTTTTTCATATTTTAACTTTATGTTTTAATTATCTGCGTACACTGAAAATGTGCTCGTTATGTAAAATACCTTAGCCTTGTGCGATGTGCAACCTAGGCACGCACAACATCACGCCCGGGGGACGACTATCGATTCCACAGAATCGAGACGTAACAACGGTGCATACTACTATGTGCTATGTGACGATTTTTGGCTCGGATAACCTTGCTATTACCTTATTTGATCTTAGGATTCCTATATGCATAATATCATTGGGATAAACTAGACTCCATCTAGTAAACCGTACAAGTGATTGGCCGATTATGTAACTGAGTGTGTTTTTGTATTGTACCTACTGTCAAATAGTATAGGACATGGACTATCATGGTGCGATGTGTAACACCCTGTTCCGTTCTAGCGGACTGCCGACTCAATCGGCAATAGTGCAGCTGTCCCAACCCGCTTTGCCTCAAAGAGAATGCAAAGGATATCCAGACTTGTCCCTATAGGAATTCGGCTTAGGCTTTCAGAGGCTCGCTCAGACGTATTGCTCTACTGAGGCGAATCATCGCTAAGGTGGGTGGCTACGATGAACTTGTCTTTGCTTAGCCAGCACACATAAAATCTGGAATGTTCATGCTAGTCGCTAGGTGAATCACCCCCTGCATGCTAATAAATCCAACGCACCTAGCTAAGGAAATAATTCCAACTTGTATTGCTTGCTAGAACATGGAATTGAAATACTACTTATATGTTCAGACCCTCGCATGCTAAGTCCCTTAACGGTTTCATCTCCGGTCTACCTTCGGGCCCGAGCAAACGTGCTGATTATGTTCCTTAGAAACGCATGCTTGTCTGCTTGTAATGTTGCCATATTTTCATCCAAACCCCGGAAGACTACTACGTAGTCGTTCCGTGCCTGAATGAACCTACAAGTATCTGGGACCATTAGGTCACCAAGGCAGCCCCGGACTAGGGAAATGCATCAAGGCAAGTCACTCACTGAACGTAGAATAATGGTTCAAGTATATCGTGTAATCGTGTTGCCTGAGATTGGTCAAATAAATCATGTTGCCTGAGATTGGTCAAATAAATCGTGTTGCCTGAGATTGGTCAAAAATCGTGTTGCCTGAGATTGGTCAAATAAATCGTGTTGCCTGAGATTGGTCAAATAAATCGTGTTGCCTGAGATTGGTTTAACCCTAACTTGCATGTCGCGGACTAGTTCTACGGATGGTCACCGAGGCACTAGGGCCGATCCGGTCCGGATGGAGCTCGTGTGTAGTCTCGTGTGCAGGAAGGATAGCTTACAACGCATCATGTTCGTGTGCCTCATGTACACGCATAGCATGCTATCCTTGTCCTCGACTACGTCCAGTAATGGCTCTGCCAGCGACTCGTGTTCATATAGATAAGTCATCCTCGCTTAGCGGCTATCCGCGTGCGAGTCACTACATCGCATCAAGAACAACTAAACACCTTAACGATCATGTTAAAACGACCCTCGTATTTGCATATGCTTTTCCTCCTGAATGTTTATACTTGCCCGTGCTTGAATTAACAATGTTGCCTCAATGTTTGCCTTGGACAAGGAAGGAGATGGTAAGTTGATAAGTCTCGCCGTATTTTCTCTCATGTTGCACGGCGTACTGTCCGATAAGTTAGGCTATTCAATATTTGCATAAAACTGATCCTAAGGCAACTAGAAAGACAACTTAATAGTTGTGCACGGAACTTATATTACGTATTTGGATTTGTCGAGCGGGCGAGTAGCTTCCCCACCAGTGCATTCAATTTACTGATAATCCACCAGTTCGTATGCAGGGTACGGGAGAACCTCGTTCGGTGCGGATGCCTCCAACGTGCGTGCTAAGGCCAGAAGTTCCCTCTGAAGTCTTGCAATGGTGCGTCTGGGACTGAAGCACATATACAAGAAATAATATTGTGAACATAGCCCGAACTCGCCTGGACATCCCCTCTACAATCATTCCATAATTGTAGCCACTTGGCACTCTTTTACTGTTTCAGAGAGAGAGGCTTGAGCGACTTGTAATCTCGGCTATACGCCGCCTGTAACACTTGTTCATATCAATAAAAGAGTTGCTTTACTTCAAACTTGTGTTTCAATGCTTCCGCTATATTGTCGACTCAGTAAACCTGTTACCAAATCGCTATGCGTTCATGACTCCGCTGCACTCGGACAATCTGTGCGACTCTGTGGCTTAGAAATCTTACAGCCAGCCAATGAATCATGGCCTTGCACGGGCGCGATTCACGCTCGTGCGGCATCACGCCCGGATGGGTCAAGCGATCGTTCAGCGGGAGCGCTGGCGAGGGTGATTCCCGCCTAGCGGGAACGCCCGAAATAGCCTGCAGGAGATCGGGGCATGACATGTTGGTATCAGAGCCTGGCTTCTACACCTTTGGACTTCGATTCGATATCTCTGTTTCGAAAGCTCGTTCGTGGGTTATGTGCATGCTCTCTCTCTCAATGCCTCGATGGGATGTTCCAACAATAAGTCTAAATACTTTCAAAATGTGTTTTGATTGATATGATTGCTTGTCTGCTGTTGTGATGCGAGTGGCCTTTGTGCCAACCTATGCGAACCCTTGAGTATATCGCAGTAGCTTGTCCGGATTTCACTAACCCTAAGTTTGGTTGAATGCATCTATTCTAGGGACGTCTTGAACTAGTGCACCATCCAAGAATTAAGAAAAGGTGAAACTCGAGTGCTAAGACTTTGCTATCACTAAGCTGGTTGACGTGTTCATGCTAGAAGTGCACTTCAAAAGTGCGCACGATCCAGTCTAAGCGATGTACTGATTTCGAAGCTTGTGCAAGTGAATATGCAAATGAACAAGTACAACGACTTGTCTAGGATTGCCTCAACCCTAGATTACTGCTTGTCCTCAGTAAGTCTCGAGGACGAGACTTTTTTTGAGTTGGGTAGGATGTAATACCCCGTTCCGTTCTAGCGGACTGCCGACTCAATCGGCAATAGTGCAGCTGTCCTGACCCGCTTTGCCTCAAAGAGAATGCAAAAGATATCCAGACTTGTCCCTACAGGAATCCGTCTTAGGCTTTCAGAGGCTCGCTCAGACGTATCGCTCTACTGAGGCGAATCATCGCTAAGGTGGGTGGCTACGGTGAACTTGTCTTTGCTTAGCCAGCACACATAAAATCTGGAATGTTCATGCTAGTCGCTAGGTGAATCACCCCCTGCATGCTAATAAATCCAACGCACCTAGCTAAGGGAATAATCCTAACTTGTATTGCTTGCTAGAACATGGAATTAAAATACTGCTTATATGTTCAGACCCTCGTATGCTAAGTCCCTTAACGGTTTTATCTCTCGGTCTACCTTCGGGCCCGAGCAAACATGCTGATTATGTTCCTTAGAAACGCATTCTTGTCTGCTTGTAATGTTGCCATATTTTCATCCAAACCCCGAAAGACTACTACGTAGTCGTTCTGTGCCTGAATGAACCTGCAAGTATCCGGGACCGTTAGGTCACCAAGGCAGCCCCGGACCAGGGGAATGCATCAAGGCAAGTCACTCACTGAACGTAGAATCATGGTTCAAGTATATCGTGTAATCGTGTTGCCTGAGATTGGTCAAATAAATCGTGTTGCCTGAGATTGGTCAAATAAATTGTGTTGCCTGAGATTGGTTAAATAAATTGTGTTGCCTGAGATTGGTCAAATAAATCATGTTGCCTGATATTGGTCAAATAAATCGTGTTGCCTGAGATTGGTTTAACCCTGACTTGCATTTCGCGGACTAGTTCCACGGACGGTCACCGGGGTACTGGGGCCGATCCGGTCCGGATGGAGCTCGTATGTAGTCTCGTGTGCAGGGAGGATAGCTTGTAACGCATCGTGTTCATATGCCTCATGTACACGCGTAGCATGCTATCCTTGTCCTCGACTACGTCCAGTAATGGCTCTGCCAGCGACTCGTGTTTATATAGATAAGTATTCTCGCTTAGCGGCTATCCGCGTGCGAGTCACTACATCACATCAAGAACAACTAAACACCTGAACGATCATGTTAAAATGACCCTCGTGTTTGCATATGCTTTGCCTCCTGAATGTTTATACTTGCCCGTGCTTGAATTAACAATGTTGCCTCAATGTTTGCCTTGGACAAGGAAGGAGATGGTAAGTTGGTAAGTCTCACCGTGTTTTCTCTCATGTTGTACGGCGCACTGCCCGACACGTTAGGCTATTCAATATTTGTATGAAACTGATCCTAAGGCAACTAGAAAGACAACTTAATAGTTGTGCACGAAACTTATGTTATGTGTTTGGATTTGTCGAGCGGGCGAGTAGCTTCTCCACCAGTAAATTCAATGTACTGATAATTCACCAGTTCGTATGCAGGGTGCGGGAGAACCTCGTTCGGTGCGGATGCCTCCAACGTGCATGCTAAGGCCAGGAGTTCCCTCTGAAGCCTTGAAACGGTGCGTCCGGGACTGAAGCACATATACAAGACATAATATTTTGAACATAGCCCAAACTCGCCTGGACATCCCTCTACAATCATTCCACAATTGAAGCCACTTGGCACGCTTTTACTGTTTCAGAGAGAGAGGCTTGAGCGACTTATAATCTCGGCTATACGCCACTTGTAACACTTGTTCATATCAATAAAAGAGTTGCTTTACTTCAAACTTGTGTTTCAATGCTTCTGCTATATTGTTGACTCAGTGAACCTGTTACCAAATCGTTATGCGTTCATGACTCCGCTGCACTCAGACAATCTGTGCGACTCTGTGGCTTAGAACTCTTACTGCCAGCCAATGAATCACGGCCTTGCACGGGCGCGGTTCACGTTCGTGCGGCATCACGCCCGGATGGGTCAAGCGATCGTTCCGCGGGAGCGCTGGCGAGGGTGATTTCCGCCTAGCGGGAACGGCCGAAATAGCCTGCGGGAGATCGGGGCGTGACACGATGGTCTAACCCTTGTCCTTGTTTGGTTATAGAGTTAGATTATTGTGTCATGATAGGCTATATGTATATATATATATATATATATATATATATATATATATATATATATAAACCTGGTTTTATTTCTTTATTCGTGCTTCCTTGTGGTACTTGCTATTTGGGGTCTAACCCCACTAGATTTGCATGCCCCGGTTTACAGCCAGCACCGAAGGATCAAGCATAGTTCCCCTGAACAATGACGCGCACAAGGCAGATGGTCATTGAATGGAACGAGTGGGTTTCTTCTTTCCTGCTCATTATTACACACTTTACTTATTTTGGTGTTTAGCTACCGATACTTGTGTCACGCCCTAGTACGGGAATACGGAGATGGACATGGCCAGCTCCCCTGTACAAGGTATAGAACGACATACGGCGGTCATGGCTGTAACTAGATAAGGGGGTACATACTACAAATAAGTCACTTAGGGTCATATAGAACATCTATTGTCTCAATCAGTCAAATAAGAACAGAAAACATAGAACATATATGACAAGGAAGTAAGGAGTCCCAAACGCCCTGCCACGATATTCAAGAAACTAGCTGTACAAAAATGGAAAGGGTGGCAGAGTAACAAGAGTACATGACCATGATCACCTATAGTCTGATTAGTTACAATCATGTAGGGAACTAAATATCCAGATTCATGGCTAACAAGTGCCGATGGCTAAACGCCCAAAATGAGAAGAATGTGGATTAACGAGCAGGGAAGAAGCGACCCACTCGTTTCCCTCAGTGGCCATCCGCCTGGTACACGCCATAGTTCAGGAGAAAATACGCTTGATCCTCGGGTACTGGCTCTAAACCTGGCCATGCAAAACCAGTGGGGTTAGACCCTAAATAGCAAGTACTACAATGTAAGCACGAATTCAGAAATAAAACTGGGTAATGAAATATATATATATATATATATATATATATATATATATATATATATATAGTTCTGTCCTCGTAGTTTTGGTTCATAGCCTATCGTGACACAATAATCAACCCTACAACCAAACAAGGACAAAGGTTAAACCATCGCACCATGATAGTCCATGTCGCTAGACTATTTGACAGCAAATATAATACACAAACACACTCAGTTACATAATCAGCCAATCACTTGTACGACTTACTAGATGGAGTCTGGGTTATCCCAGAGATACTATGTATATAAGAATCCTTAAATCGAACCAAGTACTAGCAAGATTAGCCGAGCAACAAATCGCCGTATAGCACATAGTAGTATGTACCGGTTTCTCATAAGGCCACATGCTAAAATCGTATAAAACATATAATATCATATAGTATTCGAATATTGCCATCCACCAATGAGGATTTAAATAATATCGATGGGAATAGCCTGTACACCCCAATTCAGATGACTGGAGGTGGCTAGTTAGGCACGATCTCGAGATTCTATTTCCTCCAAATGCTCTATAAGTTTAGTTGCCTAGTTAAACCTAATATTAACTGAAATATCATAGCATAGTCACATGGTATTCCCCTTATATGATATACCATAGTACAGCCATGCTAGATACGAATCCACTTTGTCACTTGATAGTTCAATTTGGATTTACCCCAGCGTGATGTTACAATCAAAAGATTCTAGCCATGCTTGGTCATTGACTAACCCTTATGTCCATGTTGGAGATTGAGTTATATCATATGTCATGTAGTGCATAGGTACACCATAGTACAAACATGTAATATAAGCACGTGGAAACACTTAGCATGTAGGAACACCAAGCACGTAGTAAGAGTATCAGCACGTATACAAGTGGTCGGGTCATGACACATAGATGGGTCTAATATTTTTGTGGTCATCAAAGTCATACATACAATTGATAAAGTCCAAGGAAATATTCAACCAAAACTAGTCCAATAAAACGTGTGAAAGGGGTCGCATGCGCGCAGAAGGATCAAGGTCGCATGAGAAGTCAGGCCGCATGACAATCCTGGCCGCATGGAGTCATGTCGCTAGAGTCATGCCGCATGCAGTCATGCCGCATGGAGCCAGGGCTAGGTCTACTCCTCGAGAAAAGTGATGAAGCGACGAAAAATAAATAAAGTATCAGGGATGTGACATAAATTATGATATGACATAAAGTTGTGTCAGGAAGAAAGGACAAAACCATAAAAAGATGTGCCATAGTTTTAGAGTCATGCGTCCAAGGATGGTGGCCGCATGCTCTGCTTGTCGCATAAGTATCGGTGTCGCATGGGTTCGATGCCGCATGGAGTGTTTTGGACTTATCAAAATTCTTATTGATTCAGCGACTAAACACAAGAAGTCCTTTCAGAACACATCTGTACTAGTCAGTCATGCGTCATAAGAGATGGACGTATGCTGGTATATGGTAAAGAGTTCAGGCCGTATAGCCCTCACTACCGTATATGGTATTGGCCGTATAAGATCTTCATCGTTCCAAACAATAGGTTCAGCCATGGCGAAAGCTCCAAAACTGAAAAATTATTTTCTTCATAAAAATAATGTTTTAACTCCGAATTGAGTGAACCAAAAGCCAAAACACTCAAAATAAAGTGCTCAATCCTTATAAAAAATATTTTTTTAAAAATACTATGTTTTAGTAGATCAAAACTACCAAAAACTCAAGGAACCCTTGAAACCCTAAGTTAGAAAAGTAGATATAAGCAAATCTATCTATCAAAATCGAGAACTCCAAGTATTAAAAGTGTTTAGAATCATCATAAGCACATAATAGACTAATAAAGTGCAAGAAAAAGCAAGAATCAAAAATCAAGGAATTTCTCCATGTGGTTCAAGGTGTACTTGCATATAAATAAAAGAAAGAAGGAAAATGAAGAATGATGAAAGAGAGAGAAACAAGTTAGCTTATATATCTAGGGTTTGAGGTTTAGACCGTGGGTTCAAATTCATGAATAAACCAACCCACAAATAAACCATAAACCATGCTAAATCAAAGAATGGGTCTAGTCTCCATGAATGCAACCTAATGATCATATGAGCAAGAAATACTCTAAGCAAAGATAAATGCAACCAAGAAATAAATATATCTCAAAATATGTATTTCAAGAACGGGGAGTGACATCTCTACCCATCTTAGAAAATTTCTTCCTCAGAATTCAAACCCAAGGCTAACTAGAGAAATTAGAACAAGCACTACGCTAACTACATGGTAATGCATTCAAATTCAAGCATATGAAGGAACAGTGTCACATAGCACGAATAAATGAATTACGAGATTCGAGATACGAAGGCATAAGAATGAATATACCTTCCGAGTCGAATAGGTACGGATATCGAGACCGTATTTTATCCTCACGCTCCCACGTTGACTCTACCAAAGGGTGATGACCCCAAGCAACTCAGATAAGATGAATATTCCAATTCTTGAGCACCTTATCCCTTTGGTCCAAAATGGATACGGACTACTCCTCATAGGACAAGTTGGTACCAACGACTAGCTCGGAATGGTCGAGGATATGACTCAGATCCGGGATATAATTATGCAACTGAGATACATGAAATAAATCGTGCACCTCACGTAGTGAAGGCGGAAGAAAAAAATGATAAGCAATATCGCATATCCACTTGAGAATATCGAACGGACCGACATATTACGGACTAAGCTTCCCGCGAATCCTGAATCTAATGACACTATGGGTTGGAGAAATCCGCAGGAACACGTGGGTATCGACACAAAACTATAATGGTCTACGATACTGAACTGCCCAATGCCGATGCCTATCATGCGCAACGCAAAGTCTTACTCTGATTTGTTTGACAACTTCTACTGTGTGCATGATCATTTCAGGGCCTAACATCTTTTGCTCGCCAATGTCATCCCATGCCAATGGTGACCTACACTTTCTCCTATACAAAGCTTCGAAGGGTGCCATCTGGATGCTGGCCTGCTAACTGTTGTTGTATGATAACTCAACGAGATATAGGTGATCTTCCTAAGACCCACCAAAGTCCAAAGCACAAGCTCGTAATATATCCTCTAATGTCTGGATAGTTCTCTCTGATTGCCCGTCTTTCTGATGGTGGTAAGCGGTACTAAATCTCAACATAGTGCCCAAACTTTGGTGCAAACTCTTCCAAAAATTTAAAGTGAACCGCGTATTTCGATCTGATACAATACTTACAGGGACACCGTATTATTTTACTATTTGGCACATGTATATCTCCGTTAACTGCTCTGTGGATTGCCCAACTCGAAAGGAAATAAAGTGAGCTACTTTTGTGAGACGATATTCTATTAGCCAAACTGCATCAACCAGTCGGGGATCTAGGTAAACCAGTCATAAAGTCCATCATGATATGTTCTGATATCCACTCTGGAATAGGAAGCGGATACAATAATCCTGCTGGTCTCTGCTGGTTGGCCTTCACTTGCTGATATACCAAATACCGAGAAATGAATCGTGCTATCTCCTTCTTCATCCTATTCCACCAGAAATATTGTTTGATGTCTTGATACATATTGGTACCTCCTGGATGAATTGAATACTAGAAACTGTGTGCCTCAGTCATTACTTCTTGCCGGATATCTCCACTTGGTACACAGAGACAGTTTCTGAACCTAAGAGTTTCATCTTCATGAACAGTTAACTCTTTCCTGAGACCAGATTCACTCTCCGCCTGAAGCTTCTGAACTTTCGGATTCTCTGCCTGAGCTGCCTTAATCCTGTCTATAATGGTAGATTATACCTATAAACTAGCCAATACTCCTACGTCTTGTGGAAGTACTATCTCAATCCTTAATTCTCGAAGATCTTCTAAGATATGCCGCTGCGATGTCAACATAAATGTACTACCTCTCCTGCTAAGAGCATCCGCTACCACATTTTTTTGCCTGGATGGTACTAAAGTTCCATATCATAATCCTTTATCAATTCTAGCCACCTTCTCTGCCTTATGTTTAAGTCCTTCTGGGTGAATACATATTTTAAGATCTTGTGATCTGTAAATATTTTTACCCGATTACCATACAAGTAATGGCTCAATAGCTTAAGTGTAAATACTACCGTCGCCAACTCCAAATCGTGAGTCGGATAATTTTTTTCGTGATCTCGAAGTTGCCGCTATGCATAAGCTATCACTCTTTCGTGTTGCATCAAGACACACCCAAGTCCTTTGCCTGACGTATTGCAATATACTGTAAACCCTCCAGAACCTACTTGAAGGGTGAGAATCGGAGCTGAAATCAATCTCTTCTTCAATTCTTCAAATGATGTCTAGCACTCTGTTGACCAGTCGAACTTAGCCTCCTTGCATGTTAATCGAGTCAGCGGTGCTGAAATTCTTGTAAAGTTTACTACGAATATTCTATAGTATCCTGCCAATCCTAGGAAACTACGCACTTCAGCTATTGTCTTAGGAACTGGCCAACTCTCTACGACCTCAACCTTCTTCGGATCTATACCGACTCCTGCTCCACAGATGATGTGACCTAAGAATGATACATGATCTAAACAAAATAGGGGTATTTTTGTCTAAGGAGGGTAGACTTGTCACTACCACATTCTAAAATAGGGATATTTTGGTCTTTTTATTATTATAAGTATTGTGTATACTTATTTTTAAATAATTGCATGATATGTGTATATATATATATATATATATATATATATATATATATATATATATTATATATAGTATTCTTTAATGCATGAGTTAGTAGACTATACCTAGAAGCCCACTAGATGAACCCCTGACCAAAATATAGTATTATGGATTTTAATTAGTATTATTTCGATATTAATTAAGGAGGATTATATTTATTATTGTGATTTTATTTAATTGTTGTGCCTTACCGTTGCTTCAATAATTGGAGTGATATACTAGCTTTTGCCTTCCAATAAATTTCTCACCCTTGTCCTAGACGTGCCAGTCTTCTATTCTGACCTTTGTGTAACTCATAAATATGCTCTCTTGTGCTTCATTTTAGTACCACAATATTCATTACGGACGTTATTTTTTAATTTCAAATAAATTCAACTTTGCATCTTTGTGTATTCCAATCAAAATTGGAGACACAATCTCGACCTATTTGGTGTAACCCAAATTATGATAATATTCTATTCTGAGTCTTCAATGTCCATGATACTTGTGTCCCACCTAATTTTAAACCTATGTACTTCCAATTAATTTAAGAACACCGCTTACATTAATTTTAATTAAATTGGTGTAAGGACCCAACTTAACCCAAAACTAGACCCAACACCAAACCAAACCCCCATTCACACCCTCAAGCTTCATACTAAATACCACACACCCTTTTTAGCCACTATATCACACCAAACATGGTATTTTCCCTCATTAAATCCCAATTCCTACTTTCTGTACAATTTTCCAATTGTTGAGGACTTTTATACAAAAGTGCAATAAGGTGTCACCATCATATTGGTCAAAGCCAATGAAGAAAACCTCCTTCCCTCTTTGACCGGTTCAACTCTCTCCCTCTCTCCCCTTTTTGTTTGTACACTCCCCTTCATGTTAAATCTTGGCCATTCATTCAAATTAGAGCATTATCCTCACCACACACACATTCCTATATAATCCCTCAGCCTCACCCCTTTTCCAAATCCATCCCCCATCCCAAGGCATACATGGCTGGCCCTAATCCCTAGGCTAGCACCCATCTTCTCTTTTCTACATAAAAACTTATCCTCTATTATTTCTTTCTACATCACCATCACCATCCTTCTTCAAAAACTCAACCGAACCCTAAACCTAACCCTAAACACCATCTCCTTCCTCCTTCTCACCTCTTCCCCAGCCATCTCCTCCGGTCAGGACCACCGCAGTCCTCTCCATTCACGACCTCCCTTTAGTGATCACCAGCCAGATTCCCTGACAGCAGCAGTCACACGATGCTACAGTCCTCCAGCCATGTTCTCCTCCTCCACGACTTTATCATCGTCCCTGACTTCCTCCGGTGATCACCGCAGAACCTCGCCTCTACAACAGCTGACCCCGATATCCTTCCATCTCCGTCAACATCTGTACCTCGCCTGAGCAGCTGCCTGAACTCCATCCCGATCGCCTTAACCTCATCATCACCACCACCAGACTTCCTCCTTCCCCATAACCTATTCACCGCCGCGACTCCCTGACGCCTCCATCTTCTCCCGCCTGAACTCCATCCCGCCGCCTGAACACAGCTTACACCACCGCCATTAATGCCACCATCACGTCGAGCCAATCCCGACCATCCACGAGGAGCAACCCTACCTAAGAAATCACTCCCATCTCTCAGTCATCACCCTCTCCTTCTCTTCTCCATTCCAGACCGCATCTCCACCACCTTCCTCCATCGGGATAGTCCAGCAGCGGACTTCCCATTATCTCCTCCCCGACTTCACCTCGACCCGACCGTTCCTGAGCTCCTCCACCACCACAACCTCCCTCGACTCCCTCATCATCATCATCATCACCCTCATCATCTTCATTATCATTATCACTATCGTCATCATCATCATCATCACCATCATCATCATCCCGTTGATCACCCCGACGACATGACGC
The DNA here is from genome assembly GCA_036927795.1 of Iris macrosiphon. Lineage (NCBI taxonomy): Eukaryota > Viridiplantae > Streptophyta > Magnoliopsida > Asparagales > Iridaceae > Iris > Iris macrosiphon. The sequence goes on from JAYESA010000003.1 coordinate 11,715,295, forward strand.
CATCACCCGATCCCGTCGACCTCGTGCACAGGTGAATCACCCTCGCCGGAGATGACCCACAGCAGCGTCACCCCCGCGTGCATGTGCACGCCAAGGCCAAGGTTCGAATTGCCTTCTCTTATGATTTTATGTGCATACGTGAATAGTGTTAAGGATTAGCGTATTGCTCATGATAAGTTCTGTTAGATATGGTTACTAAACACTATGCAAGTAAACCTAGAAACTAGTTGCGTGCATGCACGTGTGTGCATAATAATGAATTGATATATATATATATATATATATATATATATATATATATATATATATATACTGTGTGGAAATTGATTACTAGTAGTAGGTATGACTGTAGTATATATATATATGTTGTATGACCCTAGGTATTAACCGTGGACACCCCGTATTTGCATATGACCATGTGACCTTGAATATTAGTGAAACGACTGCCTTGTGGACACCAACGTACTGGCTTAGACATGTGTTAGTGAGTTGACTGTCTGATTATGCACAGCATTGAAGACATGACACCCGTACAGTTAGACGCACATTTGACCCTGCTAGTTGAGTAGTTGTCACCCTAGCGTAGTTTCTGAGTTAAGTGTATTATGTTTGTGTGTATGCTAGTGTAACGACTGATGCTATATTATTATGATTATATTATGTCTATAGGACTGTTGGATTATTCAGACAAGACTTCGAAAATAAGACATTGGTATTGCCGGCAGAGGACCTTAGGCGAGTATATTCTCTGATAGTCTTTATTATGTTGATAATCTCTATGATTTTAGTTGTATAGCATACATGATTCTGACACAATGGATACACGAGTTAGCATCATCGAGACCTGTCACGAGGAGTCATGATTGGAATCCATCGTGCTAGCTGGGGACAGGGAAATATTAGTAGATTATGTGATTATACCCCACTCTACATGAATAATAGCTCACCCCATACCTTATGTCGGGTGCAGCCTGACCATTACACACCTCAAAGCCTGTTATGTATGATTAGCCTGACTTTTGCTCATAGTATAGCTAACTTGATAGTTAGCCTGACCTTACATGAATCATAGCTAATCATATATAACAAGCCTGATCTTTCCCAAGTCGATCACATGATATACTGATGTTTCACATACTTAGCTAGATATTATAGTCATGTATTTCCAGTTTATTGTTCTAGCATTCACTTATATTCCAGTTTATTATTATAGCATGCACTTGTATTTTTGTTCATTGCTAGTTATACCATTGATGATGATATGTTCTCTAGTATTTCTATTTTCAGTATTTTATTATCTCCAGTATTTTTTATTGCCAGTATTTATCTCCATCTTGTATTTCTTTATACTGTATTATAGTTTTTGTCAATATACATGGAACTGCTGTTAGTGCTTGTACTTTGCTCCAATCCTGACTTGATATTTTTCAGAGGATCTTGAGGATTTATGTCCTACACACTATGGACCAGGTATATATGGAGACTACCTACCAGAGAGCTTAGAAGAGTCCATTCCCTTAGAGGAGACACTACCTGCAGCTACTTAGACAGTTATTATCTTATGCATTGAGACTTATATTGGGTTTTATTTTGAGTTTATGTTGAGACTTATGTTGAGTTTATTTGAGACTTGTTATGACTATTTATGTTAGACAGTTAGACTGTAGTTTATCTCTATTTGAGTTATGGTGCTTGACTTATGTCAGTACTTCTTATCTTTTATTGTGCCATTTATTTCTTATAGTTATTATGATTGAGTATACATTATGAGCTATTGAGAGATGTTTATTTATTGTCCTCCTTATGGAGTTGATATCATTGACAGGTTGTGAGTTATGTTTAGTATTATTGACACCTAGACAATATTCTATCGTCGATGCTGTGGCGTAGGTTGGACGTACCCACGTACTCGTGCCCCAAATTCCGGGTGCGGATCGTGACACATTTTTAGTGGCGGGCCATGCAGGTCAGGCTTCACAAGTTGTGCGATATCGTCGTAGTGCGACGTCTTAGTTGTACTACTACGGCCTGCAATATGATATTGGAAATATGATCTAGGATAAGAGAGGATACTCAATCATAAAAATTTTGAGAGATTCCTGGGACTACCTTGAGAATCTTATTATAATTTCTAATTTAAATCTTTTCCCCTTTGTCACCACCATATTTCCAGATAAGGGCATTTGTGTAATTTCACTATTTTGAATAATTATGTATTAAATTAATCTGCTGAGTTTTATAAACTATTTATATGTTATTAGTTGTGTTTGGTTTAGGTCAAACCCTGGAACTCATTAGGACTATAAACCTAATGAATAACCCTAATTTGAAAACCCAAATTCTAGACAAACCCTAGAATTCCAATTTTAGGTTTGAACCTCAAGCCCTAGAATGACTAAACCTTAGTTAATTAGGTTCTACATGACCTAACATGGGGGTTTAACCTAATCCTATGCATTTAGAAACCCTAACCTAGCTTTTAATATAAAAGGGAGCCACCCTCAACCCTTTTCTCCTTCATGAAAAAAGGAAACCCTAGCCTCCATTAGGAAAACCACTTCCCCACCCCAAATTTGGAATCAAACCCTAGGATTCCCTCTTCCTCCTCCAAAGCAAAGAGAAGCAAGGAGTTTGGGTCAACGAACCTTGGGGAAGAAGAACTTCCATTGGAGAAACCATCTCTATAGGTAAAATCCAATTTTAATTCATTTTATTTCTGTTTTTCTGTTATTAATGCCCATTAGGAAACTCCCTATTGTGTAGATCTCGATTTCTAGGGATTCTACATGAAGACCTAGGAAATTCTAGGGTTTTGGGTGACCTACGTTTGGTTTTCCCTAATTTCATGAATCCTAACCCTAGGGGTTTACATGTAGACAGATTTTCTCATTTTCATATAGATATGATTTCGATTTAGGGTTTTAGTTTTGGGTTTTTCATGGATCTTAATGTGAAACCCTATTTCAGCCCCCTAGGTGTTTGTAGAAATGCCCTTAAGGTTTTACCTATCCAATGTATTCGTATTTCTGCATATTTTTGACATATAAATCAATATACATAAATATATTTGTGTTGTAAATGGGTTGTGTGCTATTGTGTGTACATGGGTGGGTAGAGAGTGTGTGCAGTCGGGTTTAACTGTGCACTGTTCTGTGTGTTTGGGAAACTATACTGTGCAGTCGGGTTGAGATATGAAGAATCTGTATTGTGGCAGTGTAGGAATTAAGTTTCCTGTGTGGGTGTTTGTACACCTGTGTTGTGTACTTGAGTCCCAGTGTGTTAGGTATCTGTGTGCAGGATGTGTATCAGTGTCGAGTTTGGGGTTATGCCTGTGTTTGTAGGTATTAAGTTCCAGTTTGTGTGTATCCCTAAGAATGGCTGGGAATAGCTACCCGAGTCTGTGTGTGTGTGTGTATTAATTCTGTAGGTGTGTGAGTGAGTGAAATTCCCAGGTTCCTGTGTTTAGAATGCTGTGTGTATCATAGAACTTAGTGTATCCAGTGTGAGCACGCCTGTGTAAATATCTGTGTATCTGTGTTCTTGTGCCAGTGTGAGTTAAAACCTGTGTCTCAGTTAGAAGTAACTGTGTGTTCAGTGTACTCAAAACCTGTGTATGTATCTTAGAACCCATAACTTGTGTGTATTAGTTAGATACCTGTGTCCAGAGATCACTGTATAGATACCTAGGTGTACTTGTGTCAGTATCTGAGGTTTACTGTGTGTGGCAGTGTTGTACCTATGTATCAGTATCCAGATATCTGTGAGTGTGTCTGAAAAGTGTGTGCACCTGTGTGTGAGAGTAGCTCAGTCTGTCTGTGTGTGTGTGTGAGTGATTTCCCAAGTTCAGTGTATTCTGAGAGTGTTTCAGTGTGTGAGTGAGGTGCATTTGGTTTCAGTTCTTGAACTGTGTTGAGTAACTTGTGTGTTCTTATATCAGAGTGTCTAGGTAGTAGGTGTGTCTATATTTATTGGTGTGTATAGCAGTGATACCTGTGTCAGTGTGTCTAGGTATGTTTAAGTATTATCAGTGTCAGTGTGGAGTGAGTTTTTCCTGTGTGAATGTGTAAACTGTGAGTTAGAACTGTGTGTGTTCCTATCAGTGTGAGTGTGTATAAGTTGAGAATTAGAGTATCAGTGAACTATGTGTGAAAATCTATATGTATTAGATACCTGAGAGTGTGGGTATCTGTGAGTTTCTGAGTGTGTCTACAACTACCTGTGTCTGTGTACAGTATGAAATTCTGTGTGTAGGTGTATAGGTCTAGTGCATCAGTAAACTATCCGTGTATCAGTGAGTTAAATGTGTAACCAGTGTGTGGCTGTGTGTGTGTGTATCAGTGAGTGATAGGACTTTGCAATAGGCATTATGCAGTCTAGTTATTAGGCTGTGCATGTTGCCAGTAGCTATATGCTTGTCATAGAGATTAGACACTGTGGTATCAGTATTTAGGGGTTTTAGTATAGGGTATCCTGCTGAACTAAGGGTTAGAGTGAGAAATGGTTATGTATCAGTAAACAGTAGTGATGGGTTAGTATCTTAGTATCAGTAGGATCTCTGGGGGTAGTGTATCAGAGTATTGTAGGGAGTTGAGTATTGGTTTGGGTTTGGGGATAGGTTTTGAGATATCAAGGTAAGAAGCTATTTGTTTCCTAAATAGTAGATACTTATATACCCTAAGTTAAACTATTAGCTAAGAGTAGTGTCATGTGTATGCATTATATGGGTATGTATAATATGATGCAGTGTATACAATATTGGTTAGTGTGGAAATCCCTACAAGTATTATATACATATTAGCAGTAGTTAATATAGTTGGCAAGGACTAGTATGGTTAAGTATGGCATAAACAGCTCACCAAGGACCTAGAAATGACCCTGTACCTAGCATAGAACTAGGTATGCATATAGCCTTTTCAAAACACTTTTTGATATGAATATTTAATATTTTAGGTGATTGTGATTTCATTTTGGACATCGATCCTCACATTTTGCTCAGGACCACAGGCGAGTACATTCTCTGACAGTTTTTATTGATGATTATTTCTATAATTCAGTTGTATTACATACTTGATTCCGACACTATGGATACACGGGTTAGCACCCTAGATCCTCATCATGAGGAGTCGTGATTGGAATCCATCGTACTAGCTGGGGGATGGGGAACTATTAGTAGATTATGTGATCATATCCAAACATTTACATGCATCATAGCTCACCCCACTTCTCACGTCGGGTGCGGCCTGACCATTTACATGCATCATAGCTGTTATATATGATTAGCCTGACCACTACATGCATCATAGCTAACCATATGGTTAGCCTGACCTACAAGAATCATAGCTAATCATATATAACCAGTCTGATCTAGTCCCAAGCCGATTACATAATAAACTGATATTTCAAACACTTAGCTAGATGTCTATTCTTTAATCAGTTTTACTTGTTCTAGCATTCACTGTTTACTGTTCATTGCTAGATGCTCTATTGCCTATTTCTTTTCTCCAGTACTTTACACTTCCAGCATTTATTCTCATCATGTATTTCTTACACTGTTTATAGTTTTTGTCAATTTAATGAAACTGCTGTTAATGCTTGTGCTTTGCTCCAATCCTGACTGGATAACATTTTCAGAGGACCTGGAGAACCTTTGCCCCACTCATTACGGCCCAGGTTCAGAGGGAGATTTTACTCCGAAAATCCCAGAAGAGTTGCCTATCCTAGAGGAGATCCTACCTGGCTGTTCTTAGATTATTTTTCTGCATTTATTGTTTTAGACTGAGACTGAGTTGTATTTATTATTTTGTGACTTTGTGAGGTCATCTAGACCCAAGATTTGAGTTGGACTTATTGTGGTTGGTTTATATCAGAACTTTTTCTATTCTCATCGTGCCATTATTTCTTATAGCTTATGATTGAGTATACTATAGAACTGTAGATTTTTATCATTGTCCTCCGTACGGAGTTGAGACTATTGACAGGATATATATATATTTTGTTGAGACCTAGACAGCGTTCTACCGTCGATGCTGCGGCGTAGGCTGGACGTACCCACGACTCATGCCCAAATTTCGGGTGCGGGTCGTGACACCCTTGTTCCGTCCGCTCTCACTTGTTGTTATTAAATTTGATACTTGTTGACCAGTTGTTAAATTTAATTCTTGGTGTCATTGTTGAGTTTGATTTTATATCAAGATAAATTTTATGGACTAAATTATGGTATCATCTGATGATATATGTTGATGAGGACAGTAAGAAAGGTAAAATGTCTACTTTGGTTATGGAGCCTAGAGTTTATCGCAGCCACATTAGCTGTTGTGGCGGAAATGAAGGAACCTGACCTTGGATGTACATATTGAAATTTAGAGTTTCTCGCAGCCATAACCGGTTGGCGTGGTGAGGATTCTAGATGACATGATTATAGAGTTGCATACCTTAGTTATGGAACCTATCGTTTATCGCAGCTATGCTTACTGGCGTGGCGAGGATTCTGAGTGTCATAATTTCGGACAGACGTGTATGATTATCAGGTTGTATCTTAAATTGGTTCATAAAGTATCATCTCAATACTTATCCACTTCTGTTATTATAGGACCTTGTTCCATCATTTTCTTTGCTAGCAGTAGAGATACCTTCAGTCCTTAGTCCATTTCCTTATAGAGCTTCTTTCCATTAGGGTTCCTTGTTAGTATAATAATTGGTGACTTACAATTAGGTCTATGTCTTATATCAGTATTAACTGAGTATGGCTTGTGAGTCTGTAAGTGTTTCTTGGTTGGACATGTGAGCAATAGGCATCAATCTAGAGATAACCTGTAGCATAGTAATTTGTAGCAATAGTTCTATTATAGGTGTCATTATAGTTAGTATTGGTACTATAGGTAGAAGGAGGAGTAAAGAGTATCAGTGATGGTTCCAGGAGTTAGTATCAAAGTCAGCATGCCAGTCCTGGATAGTCATGAATTTATGTAGTTGGGTGATCCATGTAAACAATTAAGTATTAAGGAAATTATGTCAAAAATTAATGGAGCATTATATTCAATTTGGTTATTGATACTTGGGTGTGTCAAGAGTAAAGAAATGTATATGCATAAGGGTATTAATGAGTGTGCCATAATAGGAGAGTACCCATAAGTGGATAGGAGAGTGTGAGAGAATAAGAATGGATAGGAGAGTGTGAGAGAATAAGAATACATTGTGCTTAGTAGTAAGACCTGTGTTACAGATAAAAGTAGAGCCTTGATGTGATTAGATATGAGTGTACCGGTATATGACTAGTGATGAATGTATCACCTGATATTAAGGCCAGTGATGTGTTGGAAACAATAGATGGAAGAGTGTCTAGTAACTATGTACATGATGCACAGTGTGTGATGAGTGTCAGTGTGGGAGTTCATGAAAGTGGAAGCATGAGTATTAAAAAATTCCAATAGTGTGTCATGGGTTAAGAAATATCAAGATTGGTCATGGAAGGCATGAAGTGTATCACTGATTAGTGTATCAGTCTGTAAAAGATTAAGGGGAGATACTTATACATCAATAGAGATATGGAACCATATGTCTGCCTTTGGGAGTGAAGTAAAATATATGCATTATAGAAGTTAATAACTAGTGCAAGTGATCATGAGTTCTAGTGAGTGTGATGAGATAATCTAATGATGAAGCTAGTGTTACTATACCAAGAGTGCTAGTATTTCTACGCCAAGGATTAGTTGAGCAATGTACTAGTAACAGTAAATACCTCGTGTGATAATATTAGATTGGTGTATCAGTTAATATAGATTAAAAAAATTATTAGAAGTAATAGTATAAGTAATCCGGGCAGTGCAAATTTCAGTACACAGTTGAGGATTATAGATAATTGGTGTATTGTGTGTACCTTGAGTGTTAGAAACTATGAATATATAGGTATACTTAGATAGATGTGGGTAAGAAATGTATATTAGTATATGAGTAGATGATGCGCAGGTGTAAGGATCTGTTGGCTTGAGCATACTTGAGATAGCACTGCAAATTGACTTGGGTGTCCATCTAGAGTTGTATTAGAGAAAGAAGTACTTAGTGTGGTATGTTGCACTTGGCGTGCACTTGAGTGATAAGAACAACTAGTATGAACAATTACAATAGGTAAGAGAGCTAGCAGTGGGTGTGCTTGCAGTAGAAACAGTGGTACCAAAGGGATAGGGGTATCAAGTTTGGATGCATCAATTACCTATGGTTGTGTTAGAGATTTTTGGTGTCAGATTTTGGTATCAATAGACAGATGTGTGCAATAAGGATGTATCCATGGATATCTTGTGGACTAATGATTAGTTGATGTGGGTATCAGTGTACAAGGATAGAAATTAGGGAGTGAATATGCCAGAGTTAAGTATATGTTAGAGGTTGAAGATGTCCAGGTGATGTGTTAGAAGGTTATGTTATGTTCTTTCCTTCTATTCCTTTTTTGACTATTTTATTGATTGATTGATTAATTCCTTAGTATGTAGCTGTAGAAGCATGAAAATATGCTGGGTAATTATATGCGTAAAACCCCCAACATACATAAAGCACGCATAAAACAGAAGCTTCAGAACTATACGCGTAAAACATGACTTCAGAGCTGCCCGCGTAAAGCAGCGCTTCAAGCCTATTTTGGCGTAAAAGGTTGCTACACCTCCCTCCGGCGTAAACTATGTCTGCTTTTAATACAACGTGAAGTTTTACGAGAAACTCTTCATATTCCTCGAATGAACCTGTCAGACAGAACAATAAACCTGACTCCTGACAAAGAGTACTGCACGACGATCGAGAGGACGGCTGTAATGATGATTCTGTACAGAGCCCTAGATTGTCGTTTATTGGCATATCCTTGATACAAGTCATTTTTACGCATTCAAAGAATATGCTGCCTATTTTACACAGGCAGAAATGAGCCTTTACGCTCAAGATAAGATAAAACCAAACACCACGTCAAAAGCTGTTCTTCGTACAGAACTCGAGGCACGTCTCTGCAGTTAATGCACGAGATGGGGGCAGATCTCTGCATTTAATGCACGAGATTTGGTTCTACTTTTAATGACTGGGAGAGCTAAAATTAGGGCTAATATGCTCACATCACTATCCCTGCATATTACGCCAACCAGGCTATTTTCAACTATAGGAGCAGGCCGTATGCTATCTCCTCGAAATACGCCAACCAGGCTATTTTCAACTATAGGAGCACGCCGTATGCTATCTCCTCGAAATACGCCAACTCAGGCTATATTTGCAAAGGTACGTGATAAGGCTATTTGGCCCAGAATACGCTCAAAACATCAGTCAGGAAGGATAATTGGCTAGTTTACGCTGGTTACCTACCTATGCAGCATTAAGCTTTACGCAGAACTTGGCTTTTACGCCAACAAGACAGCTATTCAACTTTTATGCCAACATGACAGCTATTTAGCTTTTATGCCAACATGACAGCTATTTGGCTTTTACGTCAACAAGATAACTATTTGGCTTTTACGCCAACAGGACAGCTATTTGGCTTTTACGCCAACAAGATAACTATTTGGCTTTTACACCAACGAGACAGTTATTTGGATTTTATGCCAACCATCTCTATACGAGGGATAGTTACCTACGTGGCTTGCATGCCGTGGTCTTCGAGAAGCAGTTATACGCGTTACCTCATAATGGGACACGCGTCACATGCGGATTCAGGAGATCATTCAGACGTGGGTAGAAGTTATTATAACCGTCGCGTAAAAGGTGCAACTCTCTCCACTAATTAGCTTCTACGCCGACTGGTCAGTTACTGTGACTGATCTCTATAAATAGAGACTTTCGGTCACAGGAGAACAGGGAAGGAAGGTCGGAAAAAGGTCGAAAGAGAGGAGATCAGAGAGAGAGCACATATAGAGAGTGTTGATTGACGACTTTGGCAACGAGAGTTCAATCCCCCTCGCAATCTTTTGAAGCTTCTTCTTCTTCTACAGCACTTCTTCGTCATCGTGTGGTCCAAGGAACAAAGTTATCGACCGCAGATCAGACTCCTATTGCAATATTTCCCCAGAATTATTATTTTTGTACTTAACATCCTCGTACAGGATTAATTGTACTCTTTTTTCTTGTTTGTAAACAAAGCAAGGATTTCGTATGAACCTAGTTTCATTCTTTTGTTTATCATCAAACACAAGATGGCGACTCTGCTGGGGACTACTTTCTCATCTGACGATAAAGCCATTGCTCAACACGATGCTGTATCCGTCGGATCAACGAAGAAGACTTTGGTAGTCCAATTTGACCAATCGGCTTATGAAGACATGCTTCGAGAAGGGGGTAGCTCTTATTCCCTCTCTGTCCAGGACAACAGGAAGCTGCGTAAAGTATGGATTCCCCGGACATCCTCTACCCTTCCTGCAGGCTCTCTCTCTCCGATCAACAAGGTTGTGACATCACAACCTATACGCCTTGTGCGTAAAGACCCGTCTCCCATCTGTGATATGGTAGACAAAGCTTCTGGCAATTTTCTAGTGCCAATCCAGAAGTCTAGAACGCGCCCTGCACATAAAACTATGTCTCCCGTCTGTGACGTGGCAGACAAAATTTTTGACAAGGCCTCAGCGCTAATTCAGAAATTTCAAATGCGCCCTGCCCGTAAAACTTTATCTTCCGTCTGTGACGTGGTAGACAAATTTCCTAGCAAGGCCTCAGAGTCCGCACAGAAATTTTAAATACGCCAGGCGTATAAAAATACATCTCCCATCTATAAAGAGGCAGATGGACCCTTATACCACATCAAGGGAAAACAAGTGGCGAATCTCCCGACTGCTAGAGTTGTACGCCACCAAGAGAAGAAGTTGCCCGCTCTTCAGAATACGTGTGACGCTGGAGGCCATTTGAGGGCTCTCCCCGTTTTACGCCAACCCGTGCGAAACTCCATATTACGCCAGGGTAAGCCCGTCCACGTAAAGAAGACCTGTTTCATGGAAAAATATGCTCCTTATGGATCATGTGCTACTCACATGACTGAACTGCTCTACTCATATGGCAGAGAAAGTATTATGGTTCCAAATCTCCACAGGCCCACTGATGTAAAAAGGTAGAATAAGCCTTCTTCTTCTGCTAATATCGCTGATTTGCGTGATTTCTTGATCCAAAAACACAAAGACAGGGATCCAAATCAAGATTTAGTGCCCCTAACTTTCAAGCGTGGAGAGATCATGTGGGAAGATGCGTCAACATCTAATGTCGTCATGACATATGGGCCACATGAAGATTCTATCTTTATTGTTCCACTAACTCGCAACGACCAGCATCAAATAATCTTCGGTCGAATGCGGAATAGACCAATTATACAAGAAGAATCTCGTGAGTCAGATGTTAGAAAAATCCAAATCCACAGATATAGTCCTCAGGCTTTGAGGATTATGCAAAACATGGGTTATGATCTGGAGTTGAAGCGAGGTCTTAACTATGGAAAAGGCAGACGAATACCGTTGCATGGTGATCTTTACTATCAACGAAATCTTTTTGGGTTAGGGTTTACTGCATCTCTTGCAAACTCCAAATCTTCAGAGTCTGATCCTAAAATACCAGAGGCAAGTCCTTCTAAATCAACTTCTGTGGACAAGGGCAAACAAAAAGAAGAAAAAGAACCACACAAAGACATGTCTGCGGGTAGTCTCCCTCGACAGAACAGAGGGGCATCCAAATCTGGGGGTTGAATTCCCTTTGAGACTGAAAATGATGCAACTATGACCATCTTCCTTGATAACCGTAAGACTCAGGCATTGGAAGCAAGAAAGCCAAAAGGTACCTTCTCCTTCAATGATGATGACATCATTAAAATCTTTAATATATTGATGAAGGAAAATAAGCTTTGGTTACCCAACATTAGATACCCTGAAAGGACTGGCAAGGTCGATGACCCAGAATATTGTCTCTTTTATCGGTACATTCATCACCCTACAAGGTCATGCTGTACTAAAAAGGAGAATCCAGGAGTTGATCGACGCCAAAGCCATCACTTTGCATTTATAAATGAGGGGACGATCACTGTAAATTGATTTCACTCTAATGTGACAATTTGCTCCCTCAAGAAGTACCGGATGATGAGTCCCTAAAGTTTCCCCAGCGGATTCTTCAGGTCTATCCCCACTCAACAAAATTACTCCACAGTAAATTTTTCGGACATGGGTTTAAGTCCATATTACCTCTGAACTATTATCCAAATATTTGTTTCCCCAGCTGAAATTGCCATGTCCAAATGACCTCTAAGCAAACCTCCCAGTTTGTGGCTATAGATCAGTTTACGTCCATACTACCTCTGAACTACGTCTTTCCACTTTCTCCAGCAGAGTAAATCTTTCACCCGGAAAATGGTCATCTCCACTGAGTCATATCTTACCACGTCCTCATTACCTCTGAGTAAGATATTTTTAGAACTTTCCATGTCCACATTACCTCTAGGTGAAGTTCTTCTCTTTGACTTCCTACTATCACGTTCGCATAACCCCTGATAGTACTAGTCGTTTCAGCTTATTATCTGTACTTAAGATACGCCATGGGTAATAAGTCCATAACCCGGATGTACAAATTAACTCTCGATTTTTTATCCCCAGCAAATGCCTATGTGCAATATTTTCTCATTCGTTATAAATTCTTGTAAAGAGCCATCATCCGTATCTGGGAGTCCCGGGTACGCAATGGAGGAGGGATCCTCAAATTCTCCCAGTGGAGCAATCCTTAGGTCTATTCGCACATTCGCACAATGACTATTTAAACCAGTCTCATTTTACGCTAGCCATGTTCATATTACCTCTGAGCTATCATCCCATCAATCTCCCCTACGGAGCGATCCTGGGTCTATCTTCATATTTGGATAGACCACACTCAACGAATCACTCTTTCAAAGAGTTTTTCAGACACTAGTTCACGTCCATATTACCTCTGAACTTCTGTCGTAATATTTCTCTCAAGCTGAGTTTGTCATATTCATATTACCTCTGAACAAACCTTCCTGGTCCGGCTATCGATTATCATGTCCATATAACCTCTGATATCGATTGTTATCTCAACTTAACATCCGTACTTTACTTTAAGTACACCAGTGGTGTTAGGTCCACAAAAACTGTTACGTCCATATTACCTCTGGCAGGGCTTGTCCTAAACTTATTACTTGCACTCTCGTAGACCAGAAGTAATAGGTCCGCACACACAAAAATTCCTCTGTGGAATGCCCGCAATGGAAACAAATTGTTCATGTCCATATTACCTCTAAACTATCTTCATTTTCCCCAGCAAAGAGAAAGTCAGTTCATGATCATATTACCTCTGGACTATGTCTCTCCACTATCCCCTACAGAGTCATATTTTACCGTGGCGATATTACCTCTGACGGGACTTGTCTCAAAATTATTACTTGCACTCTCGTGTGCAAAAAGTAATGGGTCCAAAAAAAAATCCCCCAGTGGGATATCCTCAACAAACCAGAGTTCGCACAAACAATCATAAAGAAATGAAGGGTCATTATATGATTGCAAATGGCACTTACAGATTAGCCAAGTCTAATGAAAAAATTAATATTGGCTACTATTAACTGTAAATTCCTGAAGGAGTACTATACTTGATCTCCTTTGCTTGAACGGAGTATGATGAAGATCTTATTCTGACGATACCATACACAAAGGTTAGCGGGATCATATTCTATCAGATTCATATGACCTCTTAATGGATATGCTTAACTAATTTGTAAACCTATCATGTTCATATTACCTCTGATAGTGTTTAGTATACAAATTTAGTTGGATTATATTCTATCGGGTTCATATTACCTCTAAATAGATTTACATTCAGCAAAACCTTAACGAAAGTATATCATATTAATGATACCTCTGATATCACTTTTATCTTAGCCTATCATATTCTAAAGTGATGGGTCCACAAAGTTAAAAAATGCGTATTTATTATCTTTGAGAAATTATAGGAGAAACAAAAAGGTACATCATTGGGGATGAGCAGTTAAATCCCTAATCTGTCGCGTCAAAGCAGCCATCCTCTCATTCCTGGAGTTCAAAATATTATTGCGAGCCCGTTCCAGCCTTGCTTCGTCGTTGTTCAAGAAAGATAGTTCGGACCGAGCATTAACAAAACCGGCGCGGATGATACCCGCATGTGCCAAGTTCTGCTGAGCTGTATCCATTTAGCCCTTCAGCACATCACGAACTGCCGACGCCTTGAGAGACCGCTCCCTTGCCTGAGCGAGTTTAGCTTCCAATTCTCGGACCCTCGCTTCATTTCCCTCACATTCAGCATGACACTTTGCTAGCTGAGGAATAACCTCCACCAAGACAGCCTGCTCTTCATCCATCTCTTGCTGCTGTTCCTGGATAGATTTGTTTAAAGATTCCATCTGCTCAACAAGATCAGCAGTCAAGGAGTCGTACTCAGCCTTAACCAGATCATCAACGCTGCCCCGGGATAGTTGCAAATATTCGTTAATGGTTTGTTCTAAACCATTAACTATTTGCTCTAGCGCATTAGATCTTTCAGCATCGTTGAAATTTCTAATCGGCTTTATGGTGAGCATGGAGGACGTCTTCAGAGCATCAAAACTTAGATTCTTTTTCAGCACCATGGATATCAGTTCTTTCATAGTGAGTTAGAATATGCGAGTATATTGATCCACTAGCATAGCAAAGCTCAAATGGATGCTGGGAGTGGTCGCAATATCAGTAAATCTTCTTTCAGGAATGACTACAGAGGATGTTGCCACAGTCGTTGCTTCAACAGATGGCACAACAAAAGAAGAGACACCAACAACAGTTGAAGTTGCTAGTATACTCGACGAAGGAGGCACGGACGAGATGGTGGGTTCATCCTCCTCTGATGTTATTTGAACTGCCACTAGTGGGATGACACCCGAGAATATTGCGGATGAAAGATTGGCAGTTTTAAAGAATGCTTCTTCGACGTTGATCACCGTCGTTTTATTAAATGGATTCGCAACAAAGTTAGAAGTTGTGTCAACTCCGCCCTCCCCAGAGATGTCTTCACCTGAAAAGAAGACAAGAGAAAGTTAATATCACCTTGATGTTAATTTTCCTGAAGAAAATATGAAGACAACATTTATCCATGGCCGATGGCATGTATATTGCGTCTGCAGCCTGTATAGCTAAATCATTTCTTAATGATGCTAAACAAGTTATCATACCTGGAGAAGAGGGTGCACCAACTGACGTTTGAGGGAAGTTATCCCAGTCATCACCCAGATCCACTCGAGGTTCATCTGGTGGAATCTCGCTGAAAATACTTACAGACGAAGGAGGGGTTACTACCATTATTGGTCTAGATAAAGGTATATTGATTCTGAATATGCTCGGTCTCGAAGGCGACCTCGAAGCACTACCAGTAGCGGTAGTAGCGGTAGCAATCGCGGGCAAAGAATCTCCAGTACGGTCTGCTGGAACTGTGGTAGTTCCCTCTCTAAAAGGCGAAGGACCTCTGATCAAAGAATCATCCCCAATTGGGGAAATAACAAGCTGACTCCTAGAAGCCCCTTGGTGGAAGCCCTTTTTGGACCTTTGACCATTTTCTTCTTGCGAGGGGAAGGCTCTTTCAGAGTGGAAGTCTTCCGTTTATTGGAGATAATGAGAGGCGCTGCTGGCGGAGCTATTATGCCTCTCGGTATTATCAACAAGAACTCGTCTGCACCAGTAGGATCTTCACCTTCATCAGATGAAACAGACGATATCTCCTTCCTTCCAATGGATCTATGGGTGGGCATCCTGAAACTTCGATACACATCAAAATTATGATGGAAGGTGTTGATGGACGCATAAAACTGCGCGTACGAATGAAGAATGCGCAACTCCATAGAGAGAGAAATTGTGAGCACAGCAAAAATTGCACCAGTACAACCCGGGATAAAATACCGACATCCTCTGGCTCCATCAATAAGTCCACCTTTGGACTTGAAGCTGGTGATAGAATTCCCCACATGCAACTGGTTGTACCCAAATTACCTGGCGAACCGGCTGGGCAGATAAGGCTCCAAGTAGTAGTGGTCCTCACTTATGTACAGCAGGTGGGAAGGTCTAATGTAAACCAACCAGTAAAAGGCTTCAGAAGAAAAAATAGTCCTCCCTTGAACTGCATCCTTAAGTTTTGTCCCCTGTTGATTGATATGTACAGGAGGGACGATATAAAAGAGCTTCCAACCATGGGCAAAATTTAATGCTCGCCGGCAATCTATGACGCTCGCCACATTCCAAAGAGAATTCTTGTAATTGAACAAGAAGTTATTTTTCGAACCGCTGGCAGAGCCGGGAGACATCACCCTGGTGTTGTGAAGGATTAACCATCCCATCAGATATAGGAATGGTAATTCCACTCAGGGAAATTCTTAACGCTGCGTATCATCAGCTAACAGCCCATCAGTAATGGCCCTCAGGCCAGCTTGTATTCTACATACCATGGCAGGAAGCAGACCCAGTCTTCTTCCAAACACCAACCGTACTGCGGGCCATAAGGTGTTGCTATGAATGTGATCCGCAGACGCGATGCCAGGCACTATACATCGACGTAGCCAGACAGAGAGGAAGCCAGCCAGTTGAGCTTCCCTTGACAGAGGCTTGCGACAATGCCTCATATAACTGAAGGCTTTAGTACCTGCAGGATGACCCCCTTTCTCCTCATCCAGAATATAATCTGAAGCCCCTGCGTCTTCAATGAGGTCATCGACCGTGTCGGCACTAAGCATGCTCAGGAAGTTCAAGGGCTTATCTCTGCTATCTACAATCTTGTCCGGCTTAGCATTTCTGGCCTGATGAAAGAAGAGGTAGGATGCCCATTTGTTGATATGAGCCAAATTAGAGGGCTCTTTATAGAAGGTGGTGCAGGCAAGGTAGTGGCTCATCAGCTCCTGGTACACTGCCACTACCCGAGGGTTTGTATCCCTCAGCTCCCTTTTGTGGGAACGTACTCTTCATAAGGAGTGTCCCCCATTGGCAGCTTTGAAATCTCTGCCATCTCATGAAGGGCTAAGCCCAACTCACCTAGCAGAGTGGCAAAAGTCCCAGTGAGCGAGTTGTATCGCTCCATTAAGGCTAAGAATAAGTTGGGGTTGACAGGCATCCCAACACTAGTGGCGCTCACAGCCGCAAACAAACTAATACTTTCCAGCTCCGTCTGGAAGTGCTTCAGGGCCCAGGCAGTTAAAATGGCCCATCGAAGATTCTCGAGACTAAGCCATTCGCTGGTCCGAGGGTTGACCTTAGGGTACACTCCTCCCTGTCCCATAAAGTTATTACAGAAAGTCGATATTTGAACCGGCTGGATCAGTGAAGTGTCCTTACTCGGGATGCTACCCGGCAGTAATCTCCTAAAAGGCATCACAGGGCCTGAAGGACTGCTCATATAGGCTCCTTGATTCAATCCTTTGTTGTATAAGATCCTTCCTGGCCGCCCATGAAGATCTCGAGTCAGAGTCCACATCATCTTCCTAGGATGTGTGGCATGGAAGAATGCCGAGATAGGATAATCTCTAGGCATCCTGGGCAGATACATGACCGTGCCCTCAGCTGTAAATACCCAATTCTCCTTTTTGGGCTTAGTCTGGGATTGTTTGTCGATAACATCCCCGAATAAGAAACCTGGTTTCTTATATTCAGTCCCATCTATGTATGTCAGGGGCTCCCCACTGATCATACTCAGCTGCATTCGTTCTCCTTGGGACGAGATCAGAGTTCCCCTTTCTTGAGGATACTCATTTCTAGAGATAGGGAATGTCACATGGGACAAGTCCTCCAGATAGTTTGAGTTCAGCATCCCGGCAGCAGAGCCCATCACTTCAACCAAAGGAGGGATCTGCAAGTCCACTACAAAATATAAGAAAATAAGTCAGTTTTTATGCTAGACACTACACTCTTGCAGGATACGCGAAAGACTAACAGTCTGAGCTTTTACGCCGGACTGCAAAAACTTGAGTCTTACGCTGGAATCTATTTTCAATGCGTAAAACTCAAGATTGGCAGTATACGCCTAGATCTAACAGTTTGAGCTTTTTACGCCAGACTGCCAAAATTTGAGTTTTTTACGCCGAAATTTACATCCAGCGCGTAAAACTCAAAGTTTGTAGTATACACCAAATTTTGACAGTCTGAATTTTTACGCCAGACTGCAAAAATTTGAAGTTTTTACGCTAACACGTTAGGAATGTGGGCGTAATAATAAAATATCTCTGTGCATCATCTTCCTCGAAGAGGTTCTTAGCACAGAAGATGACCTTCCGCGTACACGCACAACGTGTGCGAAGGGTTTCATTCCTATCGAAGTCTTTACCTGTGATGTCCGGAGCACAGCTCGACGGTGGAGCACTGCGTTCATATCGGGACTCGCTCAGCCTAATGGGGGTTGCTCGTGCTTGAACAGTGGAGCGAGATGAGGAAGCGACCTTCTTTCCCTTAGGAGTGGAAACCTGTTTAGGTGCCATGGTGAAGCTCAAAGTTCTCAGAAAAGAGACGAAGACGAAGAGTTCTTAAGGAAAGAAAGGGTTTTGCGAAGACAGATAAAGGGTTTCTCTTTCAAGACCTTGGGCTATTTATAGAGTTTGGATAACTCTTCGAATCCCTAACCAAATCTGATATTTAATAGTCGGTTATGATTTGGGACCACGTTAGCCTATCATTTTGAAAAAGGAAGACAGACAGTCATGTTGCATAACGGATTTGAATTTTACGCTCAAAGGCTACAAATCTATGGTTTTACGCTCAGAAGATTTTACGCTCAGAGGCTACAAATCTATGGAGGTTTTACGCTCATAAGCTTTTTACGCTCAGAGGCTACAAATCTACGGTTTTACGCACAGAAGCTACAGATCTATGATTTTACGCTCAGAAGCTAACAGATGCTATGGTCTATGATTTTTCAAGAAAGGCCAATTACAAGGGTTTACGTAAAAAATGATCCTTTTTTGCTACAAAATATTCCAAGTACCTGAAACACACAAAGGCCAGCATTGAAGATGACTGTTCTTCTTGGGCCATTGGAAGTTCATTCGAAGTCTAGTCATAATCTTTTACATCTAAGTTCAAGTATGGCATGTTCGGTGGACACTTGTCGCCCTATTTCGAGGGATTTTTGGGGAAACCATTCTTGAAGATGATGGTCTGAACAAAAATTCTTCGTATCAGAGAAGTGACAGTTCAGAATTTTTATGCGACTCCTCGTCCAAAAATAGCATGACAGTTGGATCTTCAAGACAACTTAATGCTAAAGAGCTTTTTTTACGCATCTTCCGTTACGCATAAAAGACGGGACGTGACCAGATAAACGTTTATCAGAGTCAGCGTAAAATTATTCAGACATGTCGAAGCTGCACATTATCAGACTTTCTCATAGCAAATATGGCAAATCAGCAATGCGTAAAAGAAGACAAGTCTATTAATCATGATTACATATAATGGAAATCCAGTTTACAAAGAATTTTTCATTTTCATGATTACATATGATGGAAATCCTTTTTCTACAAAGGATTTATCATTTTTATTTAAGATCACGCTGAGAATCTGTTGTGCCAGGTTCTCATATTGGTGGAGATCTTTTTCTTCTTCTACGGTACTTCATCAGCTTCTGCGGCCGATGAACAAGAAAATGATTAATGGCGGGAGGATACAAAACTGGGCCTGCATTATTCAAGCCCACCCTCTATACGCCATGGCAGTTATGTCCTAGAATTGTGTTAGTGTAACCTCCGGTTTTCAATTTCCGAAATAATTAGACTTTTAATTATTTTAAATATCAAATTTATAAAATATTTTCTCCTTGAAATTTTATTTGATTTTGAACAATGTTTGATTAGAAGGTGATTTAATATCTTTTATAAAAATTATTTTTCTAAATGTTGATTTATTATAAATTAAATAAATAAATAATGATGTAAATATAATACTATAGCTTCGAATATTTTTGGCTTGAAATCATAAAACTTATTTGTTTAATAAAATTATTGAAGGACTAGTTGTTCATAATAAATTTTTTATATCCATTTTTGGAATAGTAAATAAATGAATTTCATATTTTCTAGGGTTTTCAAATATGAGGTTGATTAGTAGCTAATTTAATCAGTTAGCCCTGGAAGCCCTTAAAAATATTTTCTTAAATTATAATATTTTCTATTAATTTTATAAGTTTACCATCTTCTATTTACACCCTCATTTTTTCACATGAAAACTCATTTATATATTATCTGGGCCATTCGTTATTTGGGCCAACCCTCACCCTTTATCCCACACCTTCTCTCCCTATTTAAGTCTCTCATCACCATTCCCAAGAAACCCTAGCTAGCCCTCACAAATCCCCACAAGCCAACCAGCCACCACCATTTTGTGTGCTCGTGTCCGTGTGTCCAGCATCACCGTGTCAGCCGTGTTGGCCTCGGGTCCGACCCCGGGTGTCCCACCGTATCCATTCATTTCCTGTGTCCGGTTACAACTTTACAACCTGATTTTTTTGTGTCCGACACACCCGGACACATCCACCTCCACCACAGTACATCATCCCTGTGTCCGACAGACCCGGACACGTCCACCCCCAATACCAGTACAGCAACCCATCGTGCCCTGCCCCGGACACGATCCACAGACACGGTTCACAGAGAAAACCTAACCCTAACCTAGATCCCGACCTACCGCCGGCGGCCGGGACCTCCTCCTCGGCGTCGAGCTCGCCATGGCTGACCAGACGCAGCCGGATCCGGCGTCGAGCAGCACGTCTCCTCGGATCTGGCCCGCCGTCGCTTCAGACCTGCCGCCGCCCTCGGGTTCCACTGCCACCGCCGCCCTCGGATCCTCCTCGAGTCAGATCCGCCGCCTCGAAGCCGCCGCTGCTCTCGAGTTCAACGCCGCCGCCTCCTCGTGACGAGAGCACCGCCGCCTCCTCGAACAGAGCACCCGCCGCACCGCGCCGAACCCCACCGCGCCGACCCCGGCGAACCCGCGTCGACGACGAAACCGATCGTGAGCTTCTCTTTCCCTCTTTCCCCTTTTTCTTTCGATTCAGAACTGAATGAATTATAATTAGAATAGTTAATTTGTTCTTAATCATTTAGTTAAGTTATATATAATTAGTTAATTAATAAATCATTTAGTTAATTTATATTAGTTAGTTAATTATTAATTAATCAGTAATTTCTTAATTAATTAGTAAATGTGATTAGTTTAGCAAATAATGAATTTTTTAGTTATATCATTAGATTAGTTAATATATAATTAATCTTATTTATTTATGGATGAATTTTAGTAATTTTTATGTGTAAATTTAGTTATGTATTATATATAGGGATTTGGTTATATTAATATGAAAGGGTTTTTGATTATGCAAAAGTAATAATTTCTGGTTTATATTGTTAATTAAAAATATAGTTTCAATAATAGAAATTAGTTCAAAATTTGTTTGTTGGACTAGTAACCGATTTTTACTATAGATATAAAAATATATTGGCTTTTACCAAATTCTAAATTTTTATAAATAAACTTTTAATTGTAATTACTGTTCAAAATAATTTCAAAATGATTTTCATATACTAAGGTGTTACCTTAATAAACGAACAACGACCCTTTCTCTTATTAGCCTGGAATCCTTATCTCGGTTTTCGTGCCGAACTCTGATCTTGGACTTCTTTATATAGATTCTAGCTATTTGGACTGCTCCGGACTCATTGGAATGAACTGCTACTTCATTTGGGATCACCTTGAGAAGTGTGGCATGATATACATTCTTTGATTAGTTATATATATATATAAAATATTTGATTGATATATATACAAATATGTATTTTGGTATAAAAAGTATATATGTATATACATCTATTAGTGTATATACACAAATACGTATTTTGTACAAATTACTAATAGACACTTATATATATATTATATACGTTTTATTGGTATAATAAGTATTAATGTATGTTTCAGTATTTAAATATAAATAAATGTAAATTGGTATATATGTATATATAACCGTATTTTGGTATAAATATGTGTACCTATATATATAAACATGTATAAACATATTTTTGGTATATATATATATATAGTATATATATATATATAAAAACTGTATTGATATATATGTACTTGTAAAACATATTTTGGTATATCACCTGTATATAGTATTGTATTATTTTGGTATGTATGCATATATATATATGTATAATATAAGTTAATATGTATTTTGGTACATGTATACTAGTTTATATGTATGAGTGCTGTATAATTTTTCACATAAATAAAATATATTTCCACTTATGTACATACAGTTATACCTATTTTGTATACTTTGGAATAACTATATATATATGTATTAAATTATTTATTGATAATATGATTAATTGGTAAATTACTAGGTGACCCTAGTTGACTAGTGCCATACCTGATAGAGCCCCTGAGTTCATGTATTTGTGATGTGTTAGTGTAGCACCTGATGCAAATGTTGTATTTGATATATTTTAGGACTGTTGGTTCCTCCAGACGATACTCTGGGACAGGACATTGGTTTTACCAGCTAAGGACACAAGGCGAGTACATTCTCTGATTAGTTTCTAATTTATGATATCTCCTATGTTCACTGTATCTAGTGTAAATATCCATGTTCTTGACACGTTGGTTACACGGATTGGTATACACGGATCTCGTCATGAGATATTATTCCTTATTCATGGTGTAGCTTGTACAAGACTTGTTTCCTTGATATCTTGTGCATGTACAGACACTGAGACCCGGGGAGATTTGCTACCTCCCTAGGGAATCCCGTGCCATAGCGTACCATGATTGGATCTACTATACCAGTCGGGGATTTGGGGAGTACTTTAGTGTAGATATGTGATCATACCCAACTTTTCATGCATCATAGCTCACCCCACAACTCACGTCGGGTGCGGCCTGACCATCTTCGTGCCTCATAGTTGTTACGTGTGATTAGCCTGACCTCTACATGCATCATAGCTAACCAACGGTTAGCCTGACCTTCGTGAATCATAGCTAATCACATGTAACCAGCCTGATCAAGTTCCCAAGCCGATCACATGTTAAAGCTAGTACTCACACACTTAGTCATAGGATTCTTGCTCATTGACATATTGTTCTTTTCCTGCATTTACTTACATTATTTCCAGTATTTCCTTCATTGTACATTTCTCGTACCTATACATGCATCTGGTATGTTTCCATCTAGAACTGCTACATAGTTTATGTCATTTATATAGAACTGCTATTTAGAGATGTACTTTGCTCCTTCCTGACTGGAAAATATTTTTCCAGACTGTGACCTTAGTAGACTGGTTTCTGATACACTTGGGGATTGGATGTTACAGATTGCAGGTACGATTATTTTGTCATTAGACTTGTGTTGTATTCTTTATTCTTCAAATTCTTATCGTGCTGTAGTTGTGATTGAGTATGTTGTTAATATTTTTATAGTGTTATCCGAGTCTCCTTATGGAGTTGGATACTAGCGTGAGATTGTTTAGATAGTACTTGACCTAGACAGCGTTCTACCGTCGATGCTGCGGCGTAGGCTGGACGTACCCACGCACTCATGCCCCTAAACCGGGTGCGGGTCGTGACAGTTAGGGTGTCAGACCCAACATAATACTCGAAGACAGGACCAAACTGCCTACCTTCGCCCAGCGCCATAATGGGAGAAAATACAGCTAGCAAGCTGTGTGGTCTAATGCGACCCTTCCTCTCTCCTGGATGAATTGCCATATAAAATTGTTGATTATCCCGAGAAAAGGAAGCTATGATATCCTTCCATGATCCATCGTTGCAGAGGACATTTGCTCGAAGATGCTTCTTTTTACGGCTCCTTACATGCTCGAAGAGCATGATCTTCTTCTTCCTCAGGTCAGCCCAATGGATCTCGGCAACCATCTCTTTTGGTGAAGGAAGTGTGGAAAGACAGGTTCACTGTCACTACCACATTCTGAAAACAGGGGTATTTTCGAATTTTTTTTACAATATTTAATATTATGTTATTTACAATTAATTAATTGCATGATAGTGTATTTGATTTAAATAATTTTGTGCGATGTGTAATTAAATATATAATTATATGCAGTGTTAATTATTTTAGTTTAGCTAGCAGACTAGACCTAGAAGCCCAGTAGACGAACCCCTGTCCGAATTATAGAATTCTGGATTTTATTATTTTATTTAGAATTTAATATTTGGAGATTGTAATTAATTACTGTATTTTATTTAATATTTTGCGCATTGCCTTTGCTTCGATAATTGGAGCACTATCCAGACTTTTGTCTTCCAACAAATTTCACAATCTTGCCCTAGGCATGCCCGCCTTCAATTCTGCTATTTTTGCAACTCATAATTTTGCTCCCTGTGCATTGTTTCTGGCCGCACAAAAATCGTCGCGGACGTTTATTTTTAAATTCCTATTTTGTATCGTTGTGCGTTCCAATCGAAAATTGGAGGCTATCTTGACCTATTTTTCGTGCAGCCCAAATTAGGGTAATATTCTGTTCTGAGTCTTCTTCAATATTGGTATTGATGACTTGACCTGATTTTGGCTCCAAGTACTCCTAATTAATTGTTGAACACTACTTGCATTTAATTCTATTTAATTTGAGGATACCATTTTATCTGATTCTAAAATCCCAATTTAATTCCAGTGCCCTGCAAATTCAGCCCATACCCATCTTACAGTGCCCCCTGACCCTACAAAACACCGGACCCCGAATCGCCCGCCAAATTTTCGTTATTTCATGTGTTTGTGCAATTTCCCGAATTTGAGGGGCTAAGTTGCAATTATTCAATTGTAGGTGGCATCACCCCATTGTCCAAGACCAAATGGAAAGGCTAATTAATTGTGGACCAAATTGCATTTTTCCTACATGAATTAAATTTCCTCATGTACAATCCTGGCCATCCATTCTAGATGGATGCAATCTCCACCCTTCATCCACATCTCACCCTCATCATATTTAATGTCATGTCACCATCAACCTTAATCCCTAGGAAACCTAGGTTTCCCCACCTCCTCACAAGCCCCCATCTCCCTCACCCAACCGTAGGCTTCCCATTTTCATATTTCTTCTTCCCTTCTTCTTCTCTTTTCTTCCTCTTCTTCCTTTCTTCCCCTTCTCTTTATATTTTTGAATTCTTAAGAAAGGGGGGGGGGATCAACTCCATCAACCCACTGTTCATAACCCGACTTCATGTTCATCCGACGGCCAACCACCCGGCCAGGCCAGCCCCAGCCGCTACTCCGGCGAAACCATCCCCCTCTGCGACTCCCTCCGGCGGGCAACTGCTCACCGCACTCCGCCGCTCGAGCCCACAGTTCTCCTCCCGCATCTCCGTTCGAGATCCCACCGGCCTCCCCATACTGCTGCTGCCGATTCCGAACTCCGGCGGCCACCCGATCCACCCTGCCTCCTCCCTCTGCCTACTCCGGCGCCCCACTGTCCTCGGCGGCGCTGCCTCGACGAGTCCGGCGGCCCCGCTGTTCCTCCTCCCTGCTGTCCTTCTCCCCCTCTCGCTGCCCTCACCAATCACCACCACCACCAACAGAGTTCTCTGACATGAAAGCATATCTCCGTTGGCAGAAGAGCTGAATATACTGGAAGAAGGCCTTATAAATCATCCTGTAGTGGGTTTTGGAGAATTAGGACGTAAAGCAAATGAATTCAGGATGCTACTGAAAAAGATAGAGGAGTCTGAGACTCTTACACCTGCTGCTGGTGAGGTCCAGCGCACAGAATGCCTAAGATCACTGAGAGAGATTGCCATTTCACTTGCTGAGAGAACCGCTCGTGGTAATCTAACTGGTGAAGTATGTCACTGGGCTGATGGCTATCACCTTAATGTCAGACTTTATGAGAAAATGCTTTGCAGTATGTTTGACATCTTGGACGAGGGAAAACTTACTGAGGAAGTCGAAGAAATTCTTGAGCTCCTGAAGTCTACCTGGCGGATATTAGGAATTTCAGAGACTATCCATGATACATGCTATGCATGGGTATTGTTTCGACAGTTTGTAATTACAGGTGAACATGCACTCCTTCAAGTTGTATTTGAGCAATTGAGAAAAATACCACTAAAAGAACAACGGGGTCCGCAAGAAAGATTACATTTGAAAGGTCTTCGTTGCTTAGTTGTAAGTGAACATGGGTCTCAAGATTTGACCTTCTTAAGTTTTTATCACCAATTCAGAAGTGGGCTGATAAGGATCTGGGAGACTATCATATGCACTTTACTGAGGATTCAACTGTGATGGCTGAGATTGCAACTGTTGCTATGATTACCAGAAGAATTTTACTTGAAAAACGTGGATGAGTACAACTATTTGAAGCAGAGTAATTGCTTTTCTATCGTTGGAGTTGATGACTGAAAGGTTTCGTTTTGTCATTGGAAGCATGGTGTTGTAGCAAGAATTGTTTGGGAGGTGGGTCCCTCGAATTTCAGAGAGGACATGGACTTCATTAAGAGGTATTCTTTCTTCCAAGACCCTTATAGATTAAATAATTTCAATGTATAGCTAGCCTTAATTCAATTAATTATAAATCAACCTACTAGTATATATTATACCTAATTAATTGGAATACATATAGTGTTATGTATTTAATTTAGTATATCTTAATTTATATTGTATAAGTATCTTGTATATTCTTAATTTATATTTTGTATAAGTATCTAGTATTCTTAATATATATTTTCAAATATGTATACTTAGTATATATATATATATATATTTTGTACATTGTATATGTATTTAATGTGATATACTAGTATTAGTATATATTTTAATAATAACTTTGACAATATATATATATACATTTTTTAAAATATATTTTTAGCATATGTATGAGTATACATATATATATTGTTCAACTAGTATAAATAGATATGTATATTTATATATCCCTACCAGATGACCCTAGATTGACTAGAGCCATGCCTGGCATAGCCCTGAGGCCAGGGTATTTTTATTGTGTGTTAGTGTAGCATCTGATACAAGTGATATTATTATATGTTTATAGGACTGTCGGATTCTCCAGATGATACTCTGGAACAGGATCTCGGTATTCACCAGCTAAGGACCCAAGGCGAGTACATTCTCTGATTAGTTTCTAATTTATGATATCTCCTATGTTCACTGTATCTAGTGTAAATATCCATGTTCTTGACACATTGGTTACACGGATTGGTATACACGGATCTCGTCATGAGATGTTATTCCTTATTCATGGTGTAGCTTGTACAAGACTTGTTTTCCTTGTTATCTTGTGCATGTACAGACACTAATTTCCGGGGAGATTTGCTACCTTCCTAGGGAATCCCGTGCCATAGCGTACCATGATTGGATCTACTATACCAGTCGGGGGGGGGGGTTTGGGGAGTACTTTAGTGTAGATATGTGATCATACCCAACTTTATATGCACCATAGCTCACCCCACATCTCACGTCGGGTGCGGCCTGACCATTTACATGTCTCCTCACTGTTACATCGGTTAGCCCTACTAACCCATGTAATGAGTTTACATGCCTCCTCACTGTTACATCGGTTAGCCCTACTAACCCATGTAATGAGTTTACATGCCTCCTCACTGTTACATCGGTTAGCCCTACTAACCCATGTAATGAGTTTACTAGTCCCAAGCCGATCACATGTTAAAGCTAGTACTCACACACTTAGTCATAGTATCTCTTGCTCTTTGACATATGTTTCTTTTCCTGCATTTACTTACAATATTTCCAGTATTTCTTTTATTCCTCATACCTATACATGCATCTGATATATTTCCATCTAGGACTGCTACATAGTTTATGTCATTTATATAGAACTGCTATTTAGAGATGTACTTTGCTCCTTCCTGACTGGAAAATATTTTTCCAGACTGTGACCTTAGTAGACTGGTTTCCGACACACTTGGGGATTGGAAGTTAATGATTGCAGGTATGATTATTGTGTCATTAGACTTGTGTTGTATTCTTTTATTTCTTCATTTCCTATCGTGCTGTAGTTGTGATTGAGTATTTCTAGATTTATTTTATGATATCCACGTCTCCTTATGGAGTTGGATACTAGCGTGAGATTGTTTAGATAGCACTTGACCTAGACAGCGTTCTACCGCCGATGTTGCGGCGTAGGCTGGACGTACCCACGCTCTCGTGCCCCTAAACCGGGTGCGGGTCGTGACATTCACTCACTTGCCTTTATATAGGCAGAAGAGAACACATCAAATCCCAATAACTCCCTAAAATTCGTCGAGAAATCAGCCTCGCAGAACGAGTCAAATTTGACCATTTTATGCTTCATTCAAAGTATTTCAAATTACGAGGAATTTGAAGGGGGTCTTGTAGAAGCATAAAAAATACGCTGGAGAATTATACGCGTAAAATCTCTAACATACATGAAGCACACGTAAAACAGAAGCTTCAGAACTATGCGCGTAAAATATGACTTCAGAGCTTCCCGCGTAAAGAAGCGCTTTAAGCCTGTTGTGGCGTAAAAGGTTGGTACACCTCCCTCCGGCGTAAACTATGTCTGCTTTTAATGCAATGTGCAGTTTTACGAGGAACTTTTCATATTCCTCGAATGAACCTGTCAGACAGAACAATGAACCTGACTCCTGACAAAGAGTACTGCACGACGATCGAGAGGACAGCTGTAATGATGATTCTGCACAGAGCCCCAGATTGTCGTTTAGTGGCATATCCTTGATACAAGTTATTTTTACGCATTCAAGGAATACGCTGCCTATTTTACACAGGCAGAAATAAGCCTTTACGCTCAAGATGAGATAAAACCAAACGCCATGTCAAAAGCTGTTCTTCGTACAGAACTCGTGGCACGTCTCTGCAGTTAATACGCGAGATGGGGGCAGATCTCTGTATTTAATGCATGAGATTTAGTTCTACTTTTAATGACTGGGAGAGCTAAAATTAGGGCTAATATGCTCACATCACTATCCCTGCATATTACGCCAACCAGGCTATTTTTAACTATATTTTCAACTATAGGAGCAGGTCGTATGCTATCTCCTCAAAATATGCCAACCAGGCTATTTTCAACTATAGGAGCACGCCGTATGCTATCTCCTCGAAATACGCCAACTCAGGCTATATTTGCAAAGGTACGTGATAAGGCTATTTGGCCCAGAATACGCTCAAAACATCTGTCAGGGAGGATAATTAGCTAGTTTACGCTGGATACCTACCTATGCAGCATCAAGCTTTACACAGAACTTGGCTTTTACGCCAACAAGACAGTTATTCGGCTTTTATGCCAACAGGACAACTATTTGGCTTTTACGCCAACAGGACAGCTATTTGGCTTTTACGCCAACAGGATAGCTATTTGGCTGTTACGCCAACAAGATAACTGTTTGGCTTTTACGCCAATAAGATAACTATTTGGCTTTACACCAACGAGATAGTTATTTGGCTTTTATGCCAACCATCTCTACGCGAGGGACAGTTACATACGTGGCATAGTCTTCGAGAAGCAGTTATATGCGTTACCTCATAATGGGATACGCATCACACACGGATTCAGGAGATCATTCAGACGTGGGTAGCAGTTATTATAATCGCCGCATAAAAGGTACAATTCTCTCCACTAATTAGCTTCTACGTCGACTGGTCAGTTACTGTGACTGATCTCTATAAATACAGACTTCCGGTCACAAGAGAACAGGGAAGGAAGGTCGGAAAAAGGTCGAAAGAGAGGAGATCAGAGAGAGAGCACATATAGAGAGTGTTGATTGACGACTTTGGCAACGAGAGTTCAATCCCCCTCGCAATCTTTTGAAGCTTCTTCTTCTACAGCACTTCTTCGTCATCGTGTGGTCCAAGGGATAAAGTTATCGACCGCAGATCAGACTCCTATAGCAATATTTCCCCAGAATCATTTATGTTTGTACTTTACATCCTCGTATAGGATTAATTGTACTCTTTTTTCTTGTTTGTAAACAAAGAAAGGGTTTCGTATAAACCTAGTTTCATTCTTTTGTTTATCATCAAACAGTAGCTTGTATCAGTAATTTTCTGGTTAGAATGTAGTTAGTAGTACACCTTGACAGAGACTACAATACCATGACAAAAGAGACCATAACCATGCATATTTTCTCTAGATTGCATGTTGTATGACTGTAGGTAGAATTTCCTTAGACCTTGATTGTTGGTGATTTGAACGTAGTGAAGACTATTGAAGAGGTTATGACTGGACAGAGAGAGATAAGGTGCCTTAAATTTTGAGAATAAACCTTAATTTAAATAAAGAGTTGAGAACTTAATATGGCATAATTGACGATTTTATTAAATCATTGATTTTTATGAAAATTAAGATATGATTGAATTTGCCATTAAATTTTAAGGAATTTAAGAAGATTATCATTATAATTATTTGACTACAAGATATAAATTTTAAAACTTATATTTTGAATGTTGTATTTGAAGATTTCATAAGTATTATATTGTTTGAGTATTGTGTGGAAAAAGAAATCGAGGAATAAGATCACTAATGGATTAGAGTTTGAATTCAAATTTTTGGGAAGAAATTTTAAATTTTTAAATATGCATTGATTGGATTTAGATTAGAGGATTGGACATTAAATTATTTTTTGAGTATTTAGTTATTTAACTTAAAATTTTGGAGAAAATTGTGATAAGAATGGAATTTGATTTTAAAATTTGAAGATTTTCAGGAATATGATATTATAGAATTTCAAAAAATTTGTGAAATAACAATATGGATTTACTTCATGATTATATGGTTTGATGAATTTAAATTTTGATGGCAATAAATAAATAATAAATAAATACAACCATTGAGGATATTAAATTTTGAGGATAAAAATTTTCTAAGGTGGGTAGACTTGTCACTACCATATTCTAAAATAGGGATATTTTTGTCTTTTTATTATTATACATATTGTGTATACTTATTTTTAAATAATTGCATGATATATATATATATATATATATATATATATATATATATATATATATATATATATATATATATATATATATATAGTGTTCTTCAATATATGAGTTAGTAGACTAGACCTAGAAGCCCACTAGATGAACCCCTGACCGAAATATAGGATTATGGATTTTAATTAGTATTATTTTGAGATTAATTATGGAGGATTATATTTATTATTGTGATTTTATTTAATTGTTGTGTCTTACCGTTGTTTCGATAATTGGAGCGCTACACTAGCTTTTGACTTCTAACAAATTTTGCACCCTTGTCCTAGATGTGTCAGTCTTCTATTCTGACCTTTGTGTAACTCATAAATATGCTCTCTTGTGCTTCATTTTAGTGGCACAATATTCGTTACGGATGTTGTTTTTTAATTCTAAATAAATTTAACTTTGCATCTTTGTGCGTTCCAATCGAAATTGAAGACACAAACTCGATCCATTTGGTGCGATCCAAATTATGATAATATTCTATTCTAAGTCTTCTATGTCCATGACACTTGTTGTAACGCCCGTAACCGCTCAGAGCGTTACGCTGAGTCGGACTGAATATATCAAATACTGGTTACATTTAATTTGTTGGATTTTGGGAAGAAGTATTGATTGAGTTGTTTCATGTGCAGATGGCTACCGGAGTTCGATGGAAATCAGGTGTTCGTTCAGAGCAGTACTGAGATAGCTGGGTTGGAATGATAATGCCATCTTCCTTAGTCCGATCGGTCGGATGATTTGGAGAGCACGGCCTGCTCGCACGGTCATACCAGTTGAGTAGATCGCGCTTGCATCGGACCACGGGTTTAAGGGATTGGCCGTATCGACAGGACAGGATGTCTAACGGGATCAATCATTGTGAGTGGACTTTTTCCCTTCTCCTCTACTCCTTCATGCCTAATAATATGGAAAACACGTAATGGCTTGAACACTTTGATTGAAACATTAGGAATCACTACACTGAGGCGTGCATAGAGTATACGTCGTTTGTTTGGATAGGATTGTGGCTTGAATTGATTTACGCGTTGGATAGTTGGAGCCATAGTTGGATTATTCATTTGAGGCAGTCGGTTGGATAATTGGGATTATACTTGGACGGTTGGAATGATACATTGAGGCATTGGGTTTATCGAGAATTTGGGCGAGCGAGCGTGCATCCGTGCACGAGTATCACTTGGTCGCTTTGTCTTGCAAAACGAGCAGTTGTGGTTCAAAACCGAACAACTGCATCGGCGAGGGTATTGTGCCATATTTTGGGGCATTGTGCCATGGAATTTATTTGAGCATGGGTGTTACACCAATTTAAAATACATTGCTGAGAAGCGGCATTGTGAACATAGAATAACTTGATATTTGGTGCCTTGGGCAATATGTTGGAAGAATGGTTATGGATATTTTGGTTGGACAATTCATGAAATGAGTCTAGGATCGCTTGGTGGGGCGAGAATGTTTGATTCTCTCGTCATACCTACTTTATGTATGTCACGGACAACCTGTGTACACAAGGTTTGACATTTCCTCGAAACGGCATTCCGGGGCACTGGAACCGTATCGATCCGGAGGGAAATATTGATTTGTGCTAGTCATGATGCATTGCGGGACCTCCAGCGGGGCTTGCTACCCGGGCAGATAGGGCACACCGTTAATGCTTGGAATATGTCCTTTATGGCTTTGCCAGTGACTTCATATAGATAAGAGTTGGTTTGCTTTACTTTGGTTGGTTTGTGCTTCGTGTAGGCGCGGCCACCTTGCCTCGACAAGAGTGTGCACTTTGGGATTGGATTGTAAGTATTTTGGTTGAGGATGGATATTGAGGCTTGGTTGATGGTTCAATACGATAGTCGCGTTGCTTGGGTTTGAGCATGATGGTTTGCATGCTAGAATCCTTCGGGTTGGTTATACTTACTTGTCGATTGGTTTGAGTTGAATGCTTGCATGCTTAAACTGCTTTACAGCTTTTCTTAACATGTCATCCCTATGCCATAAAATGAATCTAGGATTCAACTAGAAAGATCACCATATAACTGTTTGCATTCACTTTTTACTTAGTGTCGGCTTAGACGAGTGGGTTACCCCGCTCACCAGTACGGCTGTGTACTGACCCACGTTTGTGGGCATTATTTTAGGTACGCAGCCGTAGTGGCGCTGCTTGGATATACGAGGCATAATGTATGAACTGTAAGTACCTTTGTGGGCTAGAGAAAAGAGTAAGAGTATTTCAACGCCTTCGTGGCATCGCCTTTGTGGCATTGCCTTCGGGGCATTTCATTTGGACCCTATCGTGAGCTTCGCTGCGTATTACTCTGATGTGTGCTTGGTACACAATACTTGACTTCTACTGTAACTTGGTCGTTTCGATGATAACATTTGGTGTTGGTCAATATCGCCTTGTACGAGCGCAACTCCAGGCTCGTACGGCATCACGTCCCGATGAGAACGATTGTCCTGCGGGAGAGCTGCAATATGGTGATTCACGTTCAGCGGGAACTATCGAGCTTGCAGGAGATTGGGGCGTGACAATTGGTATCAGAGCGCCTGGTTTATTTTTTCGGACTTGGTCCTTCGCTTCATCGCAAACTCTAAATAGCTTCCGCGTGTCGTCTAGCTCTTGACTCTACTCGGTGCCGCATTAGATGTTTCATGCAATAAGTCTATATATTACTGGTTGTGGCTGCATATTATTCTTGGTTGTGTTGCCTTAGTTGGTTTTCGTTAGATCGCTTAGCCTCGTTAGGCGTTGTTGCATTCGTGCAGCAAGTTGGGTGGCATTGTTGCATTTGTGCAACAAGTTGAGAGCTGTCGTTGGGTTGGCCTGGCTTGTCGTTCTGGGAGTTTCTGATTGCATCAGTGGATCAGTTGGTTGGCAGACGAGATTGGTTATGCGGCATATTGTGAGTAGAAGCATCGATTGAGAATGGATCGTTGCACGAGTTGCTCGTGTAGCTACTGTGTTGGATAAAAGTTGGAATTTTGGTTGTAGCGCATCGGTTGAGCAGGTTTGCGTTTGGCTTAGGAATATCAGGATGAGTTTGCACGAGTTGCTCGTATAACAAATATGTGGAACCATTGGGTATTTGGTTGGACTACTTGGAAGACAATCTTTGCACGATTGCTCGTGTTGCAAAAGTATCAGACGGTTTAAGAATAGCTGAAAGCATCGAGAATGGAACCTTGCATAAGTTGCATCGCGAGATTGATGGAAATAATTGGATAATTCTGGCATTGGCTGAGTTTTTATGTCAGACTTGAGTTGGAAATGGTAGGATCACGCATAAAGGATGGTTCGAATGGATCTTGGATCAGTACAAGGGAATCGTAATGCGAGTAACGACTTGATTCTGAGTGGTATATGGGATACCACATATTGAGCAAGGCATTGGAATATTTTGGTTAGACAACAATGGAAATTGCCTGAACGGACTCTCGAGTAACGGGAATATAAGTTGGTTGGTGCACATCGACTGAGTTGGAAAGAATGAAAATGGAGGAAGCAAATATTGAGTTGAGCAATCGAGAACGGACTTATGCAAATGGAAGTATCGTTGAACTTGAGAGATGGACGAGATACGGAGTCAGAATCGTGAATATGAGAGTCGCATAGAGCAGAGTTATGGAATTGGACAAGTGGCATGTGATAGGAATGAGTACCAGCATGGTTCATGGATGAACCTGATTTCTAAGTGGTATATTATGTAACGCCCGTAACCGCTCGGAGCGTTACGCTGAGTCGGACTGAATATATCAAATGCTGGTTATATTTGATTTGTTGGATTTTGGAAAGAAGTATTGATTGAGTTGTTTCATGTGCAGATGGCTACCGGAGTTCGATGGAAATCAGGTGTTCATTCAGAGCAGTACTGAGATAGCTGGGTTGGAATGATAATGCCATCTTTCTTAGTCCGATCGGTCGAATAATTTGGAGAGCACGGCCTGCTCGTACGGTCATACCAGTTGAGTAGATCGCGCTTGTATCGGACCACGGGTTCAAGGGATTGGCCGTATCGGTAGGACAGGATGCCTAACGGGATCAATCATTGTGAGTGGGCTCTTTCCCTTCTCCTGTACTCCTTCATGCCTAATAATATAGAAAACACGTAAAGGCTTGAACACTTGATTGAAACATTGGGAATCACTACACTGAGGCGTGCATAGAGTGTACGTCGTTTGTTTGGATAGGATTGTAGCTTGAATTGATTTACGCGTTGGATAGTTGGAGCGATAGTTGGATTATTTATTTGAGGCAGTCGGTTGGATAATTGGGATTATACTTGGACGGTTGGAATGATACATTGAGGCGTTGGGTTTATCGGGAATTTGGGCGAGCGAGCGTGCATCCGTGCACAAGTTTCACTTGGTCGCTTTGTCTTGCAAAGCGAGCAGTTGTGGTTCAAAACCGAACAACTGCATCGGCGAGGGTATTGTGCCATATTTTGGGGCATTGTGCCATGGGATTTATTTAAGCATGGGTGTTGCACCAATTTAAAATACATTGCTGAGAAGCAGCATTGTGAACATGGGATAACATGATATTTGTGTCACTACCATAATTCCAAATAAGGGCAATTGTGTAACTTAGCTATTTTAAATAAGTATGTATTTAATTAATTGCTGAGTTTTGTAACTAATTATATTATTATTAGTGATATTTGGTTTTAGGTCTGACCCTAGAACGCATTAGGGCAAACCCTAATGACCAAACCCTAATTTGTAAACCCTATTCTAGCAAAACCCTAGAATTTTAAATTTAAGATGGAACCTCAAAACCCTAGACTGACTTAACCTGAGTCTATTAGGTTCTACATGAGAGGGCCAGGGGGGGTTTAACCTAAAAAAAAAAAAACTAAGCATAGAAACCCTAAACCTAGGTTTAATATAAAAGGAAGCTTCTCACAAAGCTATTCTTCACGTAGAGAGAAAGGAAACCCTAGCCTCCACAAGAGAAACCATCTCCCCACTCCAAAAATTCGAAACCCTAACCCTAGGTTCCATTTTCTCCTTCTCCAAAGCAAGGAACGAGGGTCAGGAAGCCTTGGAAAAGAAGAACTTCATTGAAGAAACCTTCCCTGCAGGTAAAACCCTAGTTTTATTCCTTTAATTCCTGTTTTTAGATGGTAATGGCCATTAGGAAACACCCCTGAACTTTGTAGATTCGAATTTTAGGGATTTTTGCAGGTAAAACCTAGGAGATCTAGGGTTTTGATGAATTTCGTTTGGTTTTCCCCAATTAACAGGAACCCTAACCCTAGGTATTGTAGGAAGACTGATTTCATCTCACAGGGAGTGGGTTGAACCCGAGTTTTAGGGTTTTTGGTTAGAGGGATTCATGGGTTTTAGGTAATTGTTTTTCTGCACTGCACGTGTATGATGAAATGCCAGATATGGATGAACACCTATCTAGCCTACTCTATTTCATCGAATTTTATGTATGATGTTGATTTATATATATATGCATAGGAGTAGATGTGGTGTTTTGATTTCCTGTGCAGTCGAGTGTTTGTGGGCTGTGGTGTGCATCGATGGGGAGAATTCTGTGGTTCTGTGTGGGTTGGGAGAAGTGTTGTGTTCAGTCGGGTATGTACAGACTTATGGATTGGGTTTTATTGTGTACTCGGGTTGAAGGGAGAGGGATTGTATCAGTAGGGTGTAGGTGTGCAGGGTGCAGATTTCAGTATATGTGTGAGAAATAGGTAGTGTGTATAAGAGTGTCTGTGCATATGTATATGTGTGTGTCAGTTTATGATACCTACCAAATTTCTGTGTATTGTAAATACTGTGAACATGTGTATATGTGGCAGTGTGTAGAGTGTTTTGTCTCAGAATCCAGTATGTGCAGTGTGCCTGTGTATGAGGCCCATGTGTGTGTGTGTCTCAGTGCAGGCCAGTGTCAGTGCAGCCCTATGTGAGAATGCCTGAGGGTATATCCTAGTATTTGTGTGTGAGCAGGGTATGGGTTTCAGAGTTGCTGTGTACACTAGGGAGTTCAGGGAGGTATCAGTGAGCCTGAGTATAGGACTGTGCCTCAGTGAACCTGTGAGTGAACTGAGAATATGAGAACTATTGTGTAGGTGTTAATAGGTAGGAATTATGGGTTAGATGCTGTGTTCTTGCATCAGTGCTTCAGGTATTGGGAGATTAAGTATCAGTGAGTGTGTATGTGAGGTATTAGAGCAGGGGGTATGTATCAATAACTTTGGGTATATGTGTGTAGGATTTTTATGTATTAGTGTGTAAGTATGGGTAAAAACTGAATGTACCAATGAGCAAGGATCAACTTATCTGGTTGATTTCAGACTGTGAAACTGAGGACTGTGTAGGTAAGTGTCTGTGTGCACATGTGTGTGTGTGTGTACTGTGTCAGTTGTGTAGTGTATTAGTGTTGAGTCTTGTGTTCAGTATTTATAGCAGTGTATACTGTGTTGCCTTAAGGTTTAGTGTGTGTCAACCTATGTATCAGTGTCAGAGTATCTCAGTGCCTAGAGTGAATATCATTTAGTATGAGGACTGTGAGGTATTAATTACCTGTGTCCAGTAGCAGCATGTCTGAATGTGAGGGAGTTATGATGTGTGGGATTTGGGAAATTCCAGGTTTCAGTGTGTGCCAATGTGGAACTAGTGTGAGTATCAGTTAGATAAGGGTTGTGTGCAGTGTATTATTGTGGCTGTGTGTGTGTGCAGGATTTTATTTCCAGAATGCAGAGTTTAGAGTATTAGTGAGGAACCTGTGTTTCAGTGGGTGTCTGAGTGCAAGGGGATTTTGTGCAGGGTTTTAGTATCTGTAAATTTCAGAGGGAAGTGTGGTGCAGTAGGTGGTTGTACACAGTCAGTTCAAAACTGAACTGTAGTTACAACTATATGGGGTTTTAGCTAAGAAAATGTTTAGGTATTATGAGCATCTAGTTAAAGTATGCTATATATTTAAGGTATTAACTTTGTACTAATTAAAATGAGTTTTATATATATATATATATAGTATCTAGTATCTAGTATCTAGTATCTAGTATTAGTAGTAATAAGCTAGTATCACTTAGAAACTTAGGTAAATACCTAGAATAGCTAGTGTTAGCTAGTAAGTGGCAGATTTAGACCAATTGACTTAGTTGGACCTAGTATTGACCAGCAAACCTTAGACATGACCTAGAAACCTCGTTTTTAAATTGTTAAGCATGTTTATTCTTTTATTTCAATATTTTGACATTAATATTCCCTAAATAGGTCATTGTGATCCCACTTTGGACATCGATCCTCACATTTTGCTCAGGACCACAGGCGAGTACATTCTCTGACAGTTTTCATGATTGATTACTTCTATAAATTGTAGTGTATTATATACTTGATTCCGACACTATGGATACACGGGTTAGCACCCTAGATCCCCATCATGAGGAGTCGTGATTGGAATCCATCGTGCTAGCTGGGGGATGGGGAACTATTAGTAGATTGTGTGATCATATCCAAACATTATATGTACCATAGCTCACCCCACTTCTCACGTCGGGTGTAGCCTGACCACTTATATGCTCCATAGCTGTTATATATGATTAGCCTGACCATTATATGCACCATAGCTAACCATGCGGTTAGCCTGACCTAAAAGAATCATAGCTAATCATATATAACCAGCCTGATCCAGTCCCAAGCCGATCACATGATAAACTAATATTTCAAACACTTAGCTAGATGTTTTATTTTATTCTGATTCACTTGTTCTAGCATTTACTACTTATTGCTCATTGCTAGATGCTCTACTGTCTATTTTATTTCTCCAGTACTTCACATGTTCAACTTTTATTTCCATCTTGTATCTCTTACACTGTTTATAGATTTTGTTAATTTAATGAAACTACTGTTAATGCTTGTGCTTCGCTCCAATCCTGACTGGATAACAACATTTTCAGAGAACCTGGAGGACTTTTGCCCTACTCATTACGGTCCAGGAATAGAGGAGGATTTCACCCCAGAAATCCCAGAGGAGGTGCCTACCCTAGAGGAGAACTTACCGGCCTGTTCTTAGATTACTTTTCTGCATTATTGTTTTAGACTGAGACTGAGTTATATTTATTTTATTGTGACTTTGTGAGGTCATTTAGACCCAGGATTTGAGTTGGACTTATTGTGGTTGGTTTTTATTAGAACTCTTTTCAATTCTCATCGTGCCATTATGTTTATAGTTGTGATTGAGTATATTATAGAACTGTGATTATTTATCATTGTCCTCCGTACGGAGTTGAGACTATTGACAGGATATACTATGTTTGTGACCTAGACAGCGTTCTACCGCCGATGCTGCGGAGTAGGCTGGACGTACCCACGACTCATGCCCAATTTCCGGGTGCGGGTCGTGACACATTTTTAGTGGTGGCCCATGCAGGTCTAGTCTGTAGTCTAGTCAGTAGTCTTAGATTCAGATTAGAGTGATATCGTAGTGGTGCTCGCTTAGAGTATTACTACGAGCCTGTTTTAGGAAGTAGGAATTAGGCCAAGGATATGCTCAATCACAATTAGAAAATTCTGATTCTTATGATACTATTCTTAATGATTAATTCCTTTAGAATTTTTCTGTCCTTCCTTGATGATATCGTATCTATTGCCTTAATTAAATCTTTCGATCTGTCTTCAGGATGCCGCCAAGAAGGTCCCAGAGACTAGGAGCAGCAGATACGGAGAGGTCTGCCACCTCTCGCGCTGCCGGACAGACATCAGTAGCACCTCCTACATCTCCAGTACAAGTAGGAGTGTCTGCAGCAGTCAGGGGTCCTCCACCACCTGTTTAGAGGGTCCCCACAGCTACGACGGCACCACCACCTCCACCACCTCCACCACCACCAGTCCAGCAACCAGGAGGTGTGCCCGTCGATGGGGCACAGATGTTCGCTTTGATTCAGGGCATGGTTGATGCCCAGAGGACGTCGGCAGAGGCCCAGAGAGTGCAGGCTGAGGCACATCAGGCCCAGACAGAGATGATGAGGGTGAACATGGAGAATGCTCACCAAGTGGCTCTCCAAGCTGTGGAGAGAGTCACTCAGCAGCAGCAACAACCTGGTCAGCAACAACAGAGGCCGGGCACCATTGTGGACTTCAAGAGGATGATGCCTTGGGAGTTCAAGGGGACAGAAGGGATACTCTACGCCGATGATTGGCTAGAGGACATCGAGAGGAACTTGCGTTTGGCGCAGCTTCCAGAGGCGCTCAAGATCGAGGCCGCTGGCAGCCAGATGTTCGACATTGCCTTGACGTGGTTTCGCACGGAGCCGAGACTCTTGCGCGGGGGACTCACTTGGGAGGCTTTCAAGGAACTCTTCAAAGAAAAGTTCTTTCCTGATGTTGCCCTGGGAGCTTTGGAGAGTCAGTTCCATGACTTAGCCCAGGGGAGCTCGTCCGTCGATGAGTATGCCGCGGAGTTTTCCCGCCTGAGCCGCTTTGCGCCATCGATGATTAGAGATCCGGGGGACAGGGCCCGGAAATTCAGAAAGGGGCTGACAAGAGAGATCAAGTCTCGCACGTCGGGACGTCGCACAGCTACCTACGAGGGCATATTGATGGATGCCCAAGTAGCCGAGGATGACTTGGACCTCAGGCCCAAGAGGGGACGCGATGTTTCCGGAGGAGCAAACAGTAGTGTGGGACCAGGCAAGCGTCCACACTTTCAGCAGCAACAGCAGAGGCCCTTTCAGCAGCAGCATCAGGCACCAGCCCGAGGGCAGGTCCAGCAGCAGCAACAGAGACAGAACCAGCCCGCCATCCAGTGTGCGTACTGCGGGAAGATGGGACATACTAGAGAGATCTGCAGGCATAGACTGGGCTCCTGTTTGTCCTGCGGATCGACGACACATCAGCTGAGGGATTGCCCTACCATTCGGACTCGTCCAGGTCAGGGTGGAGCAGCCGCCCAGAGAGGACCAGGCAGGGTACCTACCGTACCAGGAGGCCAACAACAGAGGGGACCACTTCCACCGCAAAATCAGAAGTTCGCCCAGCATCAGCAGCAGAGAGGTGCACCCCAGGGGCGAGCATACGCCATGGCAGTCGAGGAGATCGAGCCAGCAGGAGACTTGATCACAGGTTCGGTTCTTCTCGATTGTATTCCCGCATTTATTTTATTCGATTCTGGCGCTTCCCATAGTTTTGTGTCTGTATCATATGCACTTTGACATCATTTAGACACAGAACCATTAGCTAGGACTTGCAAGATCATGACTGGTGGAGGTATTATCCTAGTTCGTGATCACTGCAAGGACCGGAGAGTGTCAGTAGGAGGCCGAGACTTGAGCGTGAGTTTACTCGTCATGCCACTTCCAGGGTACGATATTGTACTCGGAATGGACTGGTTGAGTAGGCATCATGCTACTATCGATTGTCATAGAGGCAGAGTATTGTTTAGACCACCAGGAGAGCCGGAATTTGAGGTCGTCAGAGAAGCAGCGGAACAGAGCAGGGGCACATTTTGCGGAGCCAGGGCAGAAGAAGAGGAGTTGCCACATCCTCTGATAGCGGAGTTCCTGGATGTATTTCCAGAAGAGTTGCCAGGTTTGCCGCCAGACAGAGATGTTGAATTCTCTATAGACTTAGTTCCAGGAGCGAAGCCTATTTCTCAACATGTCTATAGAGTCAACAACAGCGAGCTGGCAGAACTGAAGAAGCAAGTCGAGGAGCTGCAGGACAAAGGCTTCATCAAATCCAGTTCATCACCATGGGGAGCTCCGGTATTGTTCGTACCGAAGAAGGACGGCACGGTGCGCATGTGCATTGATTATAGAGCTTTGAATAATATCACCATCAAGAACAAGTACCCGCTGCCGAGGATAGATGATCTTTTCGACCAGTTGAGCGGGGCAAGGGTGTTTTCGAAGATTGATTTGAGGTCAGGCTATCACCAGGTGAAGGTGAAGAAAGAAGACACGCCGAAGACAGCTTTTCGGACCAGATACGGCCAGTTTGAGTTCATGGTAATGCCATTTGGTTTAACCAATGCACCGGCAGTATTCATGAACTTGATGAACAAGGTGTTCCACCAGTACCTTGATAAGTTCGTAGTGGTGTTTATCGACGATATCCTTGTGTATTCCAAGACTCCGGAGGAGCACGAAGAGCACCTGAGATTGGTCTTAGAGACTCTCAGGAGGGAGAAGCTATACGGGAAACTCTCTAAGTGTGAATTCTTCCTTGACAAGGTCGAATTTCTTGGGCATGTGGTATCGGGTGACGAAATCTCGATTAACCCAAAGAAGATCGAGGCAGTGGAGTCGTGGGCTACCCCCAGTTCGGTAGCTGAGATCAGGAGTTTTCTCGGGCTAGCAGGATACTACAGGAGGTTTGTACAAGACTTCTCCAAGATTGCAGCGCCTATGACCAGACTGACTAGGAAGGATGTGGATTTTGTGTGGACGGAGGAGTGCCAGGCTGCATTTGATGAGCTGAAGAAGAGGTTGACGACAGCTCCAATTTTGACGTTGCCAGCAGGGACAGGTGGTTTTACCATTTACAGTGATGCTTCAGGGAAGGGTCTGGGATGTGTTCTTCAGCAGCACGGGAAGGTAATTGCCTATGCTTCCAGGCAGTTACGCCCTCATGAAAAGAACTACCCCACCCACGATTTAGAATTGGCAGCAGTTATCTTTGCTCTAAAGCTGTGGAAACATTACCTGTACGGAGAGCGTGTGGAGATCTTCACAGACCACAAAAGCTTGAAGTACGTATTCACACAGAAGGAGCTGAACATGAGGCAGAGAAGGTGGTTGGAGTTGATGAAGGACTTCGACATCTCATTGCAGTACCATCCAGGGAAGGCTAACGTAGTCGCCGATGCCTTGAGCAGGTATCCGATGGCTATGTACTTGACGACTGATAGACATTTGTTGGCTGATTTGGAGAGCTTGGAGATTGAAGTGTTAGTTCCCGGTGCTGAGATTCAAATGTGGGGATTGCAGATACAGTCCGAGCTGATGGACAGGATCAGAGCTGCGCAGTACGATGATGAGACTCTGAGGAGTATCAGAGCACAGGTTCAGATGGGATTGTCAGACGACTTTACTATCGCAGAGGATGGTTCCTTACGGCACGGCACGAGGATATGTGTGCCTAGCGGGGAGCTGCGCGAGGAGGTTTTGCAGGAGGCACACCGCTCTCAATACTCGATGCATCCCGGTGCCAACAAGATGTATCGAGACTTGAGGGAGCACGTATGGTGGTATGGAATGAAGCGCGAGGTAGCACGCTTCGTATCTCGGTGTCTAGTGTGCCAGCAGGTAAAGGCAGACCGGCAGAGGCCAGGGGGTTTGCTTCAACCTTTACCGATTCCAGAATGGAAGTGGGAGCACGTGACCATGGATTTTGTTTCAGGGCTTCCACGTTCTCCCGGAGGGAAGGACGCAATTTGGGTCATCGTGGACAGGTTGACCAAATCAGCCCATTTCTTACCTTTCAAGGTGGGCACGTCGACAGAGAAGCTAGCAGAGATGTACGTGCGGCAGATTGTTAGACTTCATGGAGTTCCAGTAAGCATCGTCTCGGATCGGGATAGTCGTTTCACTTCCCACTTCTGGAGGAGTCTGCAGGCTAGCTTGGGCACCCAGCTCAAGTTCAGTACCGCATATCACCCCCAAACAGACGGGCAGTCTGAACGGACTATTCAGACTCTCGAGGATATGCTAC
Source organism: Iris macrosiphon (assembly GCA_036927795.1). Taxonomy (NCBI): domain Eukaryota; kingdom Viridiplantae; phylum Streptophyta; class Magnoliopsida; order Asparagales; family Iridaceae; genus Iris; species Iris macrosiphon. The sequence continues at coordinate 11,758,906 of JAYESA010000003.1, forward strand.
GCACTTGTGTTCTAGATCTCAGAGGTTCTTAGGAGGATCATCTGCACCTGGTAGAGTTCGCTTACAATAACAGCTACCAGGCCAGCATCGAGATGTCACCATTTGAGGCTCTTTATGGACGGAGGTGTCGTACATCGCTATCGTGGGACGACGTTGGAGAGAGAGCCTTGCTAGGACCAGAAATGGTCGTGGATGCAGCAGAAAAGGTGAAACTCATCAGAGACAGACTGCGAGTGGCGCAGGACAGACAACGGCATTGGGCCGACAGCCACCGTAGACCCCTTGAGTTTCAGGTATAGATTGTTAATTTTTTGGTTTGTGTTTGTTTGTTTAGACTGCGTGCTGAGACTGTTTTGTTTTAGGTTGGCGATCTAGTATTTCTACGGATTTCTCCGACGCGTGGAACGATTCATTTTGGTAGAAGCGGGAAGCTTAGCCCACGCTACATCGGACCCTTCGGTATCCTTGCAAGGGTAGGTGCAGTGGCATATAGATTAGACTTGCCGCCTGCATTAGAGGGAGTGCATGATGTGTTCCACGTGTCGCAGCTGAGACGGTACGTGGCCGACCCTAGTCACGTACTTGATCACTCGGAGATTGAGGTTGGTCCGACGCTCAGCTACCCTGAGCAGCCCGTAGAGATCTTGGACCGCAGAGAGAAGGTGTTGCGGAACCAAACCATCCCTTTGGTTCGTGTTGCTTGGAGACATCACTCTCCAGGGGAGTCGACCTGGGAGAGAGAAGACGAAATGCGCGAGCAATACCCGTATCTCTTCTAGACTTGAGGTATATTCCTTTCTGATTTCATTCTTGTTGTAGTTCAGTCCAATTTCGAGGACAAAATTTCTTTTAGGAGGGTAGACTTGTCACTACCATAATTCCAAATAAGGGCAATTGTGTAACTTAGCTATTTTAAATAAGTATGTATTTAATTAATTGCTGAGTTTTGTAACTAATTATATTATTATTAGTGATATTTGGTTTTAGGTCTGACCCTAGAACGCATTAGGGCAAACCCTAATGACCAAACCCTAATTTGTAAACCCTATTCTAGCAAAACCCTAGAATTTTAAATTTAAGATGGAACCTCAAAACCCTAGACTGACTTAACCTGAGTCTATTAGGTTCTACATGAGAGGGCCAGGGGGGGTTTAACCTAAAAAAAAAAAAACTAGGCATAGAAACCCTAAACCTAGGTTTAATATAAAAGGAAGCTTCTCACAAAGCTATTCTTCACGCAGAGAGAAAGGAAACCCTAGCCTCCACAAGAGAAACCATCTCCCCACTCTAAAAATTCGAAACCCTAACCCTAGGTTCCATTTTCTCCTTCTCCAAAGCAAGGAACGAGGGTCAGGAAGCCTTGGAAAAGAAGAACTTCATTGAAGAAACCTTCCCTGCAGGTAAAACCCTAGTTTTATTCCTTTAATTCCTGTTTTTAGATGGTAATGACCATTAGGAAACACCCCTGAACTTTGTAGATTCGAATTTTAGGGATTTTTGCAGGTAAAACCTAGGAGATCTAGGGTTTTGATGAATTTCGTTTGGTTTTCCCCAATTAACAGGAACCCTAACCCTAGGTATTGTAGGAAGACTGATTTCATCTCACAGGGAGTGGGTTGAACCCGAGTTTTAGGGTTTTTGGTTAGAGGGATTCATGGGTTTTAGGTAATTGTTTTTCTGTACTGCACGTGTATGATGAAATGCCAGATATGGATGAACACCTATCTAGCTTACTCTATTTCATCGAATTTGATGTATGATGTTGATTTATATATATATGCATAGGAGTAGATGTGTTGTTTTGATTTCCTGTGCAGTCGAGTGTTTGTGGGCTGTGGTGTGCATCGATGGGGAGAATTCTGTGGTTCTGTGTGGGTTGGGAGAAGTGTTGTGTTCAGTCGGGTATGTACAGACTTGTGGATTGGGTTTTATTGTGTACTCGGGTTGAAGGGAGAGGGATTGTATCAGTAGGGTATAGGTGTGCAGGGTGCAGATTTCAGTATATGTGTGAGAAATAGGTAGTGTGTATAAGAGTGTCTGTGCATATGTATATGTGTGTGTCAGTTTATGATACCTACCAAATTTTTGTGTATTGTGAATACTGTGAACATGTGTATATGTGGCAGTGTGTAGAGTGTTTTGTCTCAGAATCCAGTATGTGCAGTGTGCCTATATATGAGGCCCATGTGTGTGTGTGTCTCAGTGCAGGCCAGTGTCAGTGCAGCCCTATGTGAGAATGCCTGAGGGTATATCCTAGTATTTGTGTGTGAGCAGGGTATGGGTTTCAGAGTTGCTGTGTACACTAGGGAGTTCAGGGAGGTATCAGTGAGCCTGAGTATAGGACTGTGCCTCAGTGAACCTGTGAGTGAACTGAGAATATGAGAACTATTGTGTAGGTGTTAATAGGTAGGAATTATGGGTTAGATGCTGTGTTCTTGCATCAGTGCTTCAGGTATTGGGAGATTAAGTATCAGTGAGTGTGTATGTGAGGTATTAGAGCAGGGGGTATGTATCAGTAACTTTGGGTATATGTGTGTAGGATTTTTATGTATTAGTGTGTAAGTATGGGTAAAAACTGAATGTACCAATGAGCAAGGATCAACTTATCTGGTTGATTTCAGACTGTGAAACTGAGGACTGTGTAGGTAAGTGTCTGTGTGCACATGTGTGTGTGTGTACTGTGTCAGTTGTGTAGTGTATTAGTGTTGAGTCTTGTGTTCAGTATTTATAGCAGTGTATACTGTGTTGCCTTAAGGTTTAGTGTGTGTCAACCTATGTATCAGTGTCAGAGTATCTCAGTGCCTAGAGTGAATATCATTTAGTATGAGGACTGTGAGGTATTAATTACCTGTGTCCAGTAGCAGCATGTCTGAATGTGAGGGAGTTATGATGTGTGGGATTTGGGAAATTCCAGGTTTCAGTGTGTGCCAATGTGGAACTAGTGTGAGTATCAGTTAGATAAGGGTTGTGTGCAGTGTATTATTGTGGCTGTGTGTGTGTGCAGGATTTTATTTCCAGAATGCAGAGTTTAGAGTATTAGTGAGGAACCTGTGTTTCAGTGGGTGTCTGAGTGCAAGGGGATTTTGTGCAGGGTTTTAGTATCTGTAAATTTCAGAGGGAAGTGTGGTGCAGTAGGTGGTTGTACACAGTCAGTTCAAAACTGAACTGTAGTTACAACTATATGGGGTTTTAGCTAAGAAAATGTTTAGGTATTATGAGCATCTAGTTAAAGTATGCTATATATTTAAGGTATTAACTTTGTACTAATTAAAATGAGTTTTATATATATATATATATAGTATCTAGTATCTAGTATCTAGTATCTAGTATTAGTAGTAATAAGCTAGTATCACTTAGAAACTTAGGTAAATACCTAGAATAGCTAGTGTTAGCTAGTAAGTGGCAGATTTAGACCAATTGACTTAGTTGGACCTAGTATTGACCAGCAAACCTTAGACATGACCTAGAAACCTCGTTTTTAAATTGTTAAGCATGTTTATTCTTTTATTTCAATATTTTGACATTAATATTCCCTAAATAGGTCATTGTGATCCCACTTTGGACATCGATCCTCACATTTTGCTCAGGACCACAGGCGAGTACATTCTCTGACAGTTTTCATGATTGATTACTTCTATAAATTGTAGTGTATTATATACTTGATTCCGACACTATGGATACACGGGTTAGCACCCTAGATCCCCATCATGAGGAGTCGTGATTGGAATCCATCGTGCTAGCTGGGGGATGGGGAACTATTAGTAGATTGTGTGATCATATCCAAACATTATATGTACCATAGCTCATCCCACTTCTCACGTCGGGTGCAGCCTGACCACTTATATGCTCCATAGCTGTTATATATGATTAGCCTGACCATTATATGCACCATAGCTAACCATGCGGTTAGCCTGACCTAAAAGAATCATAGCTAATCATATATAACCAGCCTGATCCAGTCCCAAGCCGATCACATGATAAACTAATATTTCAAACACTTAGCTAGATGTTTTATTTTATTCTGATTCACTTGTTCTAGCATTTACTACTTATTGCTCATTGCTAGATGCTCTACTGTCTATTTCATTTCTCCAGTACTTCACATGTTCAACTTTTATTTCCATCTTGTATCTCTTACACTGTTTATAGATTTTGTCAATTTAATGAAACTGCTGTTAGTACTTGTGCTTCGCTCCAATCCTGACTGGATAACAACATTTTCAGAGAACCTGGAGGACTTTTGCCCTACTCATTACGGTCCAGGAATAGAGGAGGATTTCACCCCAGAAATCCCAGAGGAGGTGCCTACCCTAGAGGAGAACTTACCGGCCTGTTCTTAGATTACTTTTCTGCATTATTGTTTTAGACTGAGACTGAGTTGTATTTATTTTATTGTGACTTTGTGAGGTCATTTAGACCCAGGATTTGAGTTGGACTTATTGTGGTTGGTTTTTATTAGAACTCTTTTCAATTCTCATCGTGCCATTATGTTTATAGTTGTGATTGAGTATATTATAGAACTGTGATTATTTATTATTGTCCTCCGTACGGAGTTGAGACTATTGACAGGATATACTATGTTTGTGACCTAGACAGCGTTCTACCGCCGATGCTGCGGCGTAGGCTGGACGTACCCACGACTCATGCCCAATTTCCGGGTGCGGGTCGTGATAATTTGGTGCCTTGGACAATATGTTGGAAGAATGGTTATGGATGTTTTGGTTGGACAATTCATGAAATGAGTCTAGTATTGCTTGGTGGGGCGAGAATGTTCGATCCTCTCGTCATACCTACTTTCTGCATGTCACGGACAACCTGTGTACACAGGGTTTGACATTTTCTCGAAACGGCATTCCGGGGCACTGGAACCGTATCGATCCGGAGGGAAATATTGATTCGTGCTAGTCACGATGCATTACGAGACCTCTAGCGGGACTTGCAACCTGGGCTGATAGGGCGCACCGTTAATGCTTAGAATATGTCCTTTATGGCTTTGCCAGTGACTTCATATAGATAAGAGTTGGTTTGCTTTACTTTGGTTGGTTTATGCTTCGTGTAGGCGCGGCCACCTTGCCTCGGCAAAGTGTGCACTTTGGGATTGGATTGTAAGTATTTTGGTTGAGGATGGATATTGAGGCTTGGTTGATGGTTCAATACGATAGTCGCGTTGCTTGGGTTTGAGCATGATGGTTTGCATGCTAGAATCCTTCGGGTTGGTTATACTTGCTTGTCGATTGGTTTGAGTTGAATGCTTGCATGCTTAAACTGCTTTACAGCTTTCCTTAACATGTCATCCCTATGCCATGAAATGAATCTAGGATTAAACTAGAAAGATCACCATATAACTGTTTGCATTCACTTTTTACTTAGTGTCGGCTTAGACGAGTGGGTTACCCCGCTCACCAGTACGGCTGTGTACTGACCTACGTTTGTGGGCATTATTTCAGGTATGCAGTCGTAGTGGCGCTGCTTGGATATACGAGGCATGATGTATGAACTGTAAGTACCTTTGTGGGCTATAGAAAAGAGCAAGAGTATTTTATCGCCTTCGTGGCATCGCCTTTGTGGCATTGCCTTCGGGGCATTTTATTTGGACCCTATCGTGAGCTTTGCTGCGTATTACTCTGATGTGTGCTTGGTACACAATACTTGACTTCCGCTGCAACTTGGTCGTTTCGATGATAACTTTGGTGTTGGTCAACATCGCCTTGTACGAGCGCAACTCCAGGCTCGTATGGCATCACGTCCCGATAAGAACGATTGTCCTGCGGGAGAGCTACAATGTGGTAATTCACGTTCAGCGGAGACTATCGAGCTTGCGGGAGATTAGGGCGTGACACTTGTGTCCCACCTAATTTTAACCCTATGTACTTTCAATTAATTTAAGAAAACCGCTTACATTAATTTTAATTAAATTGGTGTGAGGACCCAACTTAACCCAAAACTAGACCCAATACCAAACCAAACCCCCACTCATACCCTCAAGCTTCATACTAAACACCGCACACCATTTTTAGCCACTACATCACACCAAACATGGTGTTTTCCCTTATTAAATCCTAATTCCCACTTTCTGTACAATTTTCTAATTATTGAGGACTTTATACAAAAGTACAATGAGGTGTCACCATCCTATTGGTCAAAGCCAATAAAGAAAACCTCATTCCCTCTTTGACCGGTTCAACTCTCTCCATCACTCCCCTTTTTGTTTGTACACACTTCTTCATGTTAAATCTTGGCCATTCATTCAAATTGGAGCATTATTCTTACCACACACATTTTCCTATATAATCCCTCAACCTCACCCCTTTCCGAAAGCTATCCCCCATCCCAAGGCACACATGGCCGGCCCTAATCCTTAGGCTAGCACCCATCTTCTCTCTCCTATATGAAAACTCATCCTCCATTATTTCTTTCTACATCACCATCACCATCCCTCTTCAAAAACTCAACCGAACACTAAACCTAACCCTAAACCCCATCACCTTCCTCCTCCTCACCTCTTTCCTGGCCATCTCCTCCGGTCAGGACCACCGCAGTCCTCTCCATTCCTGACCTCCCTCCGGTGATCACCCACCAGATTCCCCGACAGTAGCGGTCACATGATGCCATAGTCCTCCAGCCATGTTCTCCTCCTCCCCGACTTCATCATCGTCCATGACTTCCTCCGGTAATCATCGCAGAACCTCGCCTCTACAACAGCTGACCCCAATCTCCTTCCATCTCCGTCAATATCTGCACCTCGCCTGAGCCGCCACCTGAACTCCATCCTGACCGCCTGAACCTCATCATCACCACCACCAGACTTCCTCATTTTCTATGACCTGTTCACCGTCGTGACTCCCTGACACCTCCATTGTAATATCTCGCTCCGTGTCGACACTATATATCAGGTGAGTGGGCAGAACATCGTTCTCTGATTCTTGTACGCCATAATAATAATCTGAGTTTTTGCTTGCAATATTTTCATAAGAGAATGATAGAACCTGCCTTACATGTTAACGAACGAACTCACCTAGCTTGTCTTTGAAACGATCATGTCTGCTTAACGAGAATCCTAGAACACTTGTCTAGAGTGCATGAACATGTTCACTATCGTCTATGCTTTGAGAGAACCATATTGTGCCTGAATGTGTTCAAGTGATAAGTCGAATTGCCCGGCAACAACGATAACTATTCTGATGGTTCGTCTCGTCTGCATACTAAAGTTTATTTGATAGTGTTTCCATGCATTCGTATCGGTCGAATAATGGCTTTTGGTGGAGAGCTGAACTGCATGCATCATTAGCCACCATGGGTCACAACTGCCATTAGCATCAGATGAATGAGTCATTGGTATGCTGGACTAACAACTGCTGATCCTGAGATACTCGGGGACCGCCCTGCATATAGCTACATCATTGTGTTGGCTTGGATAGATGGACTGCCCCTAAGATGTTCATGTGTGTCTAGCTATGCATTCTGTCCCTCGAGTCCCACGAGATACGCTGCGCACACCCTGAAACAGAATAAACGGTTTGCTTGCTTATATCATATATGAAACTCTATTTGAAAAGATGTTTCCAAAATAATATAATATGACTCCGTTCTTCTGCTGCATAAAACGAACCTAGGTAAAACTAGATAGATCACTAGTAATGTAATGTTTTATAATATGATTACTTAGTGTTGGTTTTAGTGAATGCTTGCTTCTGTTCAGTTGTTTTATCTCACCAGTACTTATAAAAGTGCCGACCCAACAACAGTTTACTTGCTTGCAGGTACTGGATCGTCCGAGGGAGCGATAGGCGTGCCTCAGTCCCTAAGACCCAAAAATCTTGGTTTCAATTGTTGCCCCGGGATGCTATCGTATAAGGGGGCATAATGTATGGAACGAATGCCTTTGCATAAGAGAATCCAAGTCCCTCGATTGTCCCGAATACTCAGTTGGCTAAATGCATTGCATTGCAACAATGTCCCTTTCCACTACTTACTCAATTGATGCGATGATAGCCAACAAATGACTTAAATGATAAAGCCTTGTACGGGCGCAACCCCAAGCTCGTACGGTATGATGTCCCGATACATCCAAAAGGGCCATCCCTTCCTCGCACTTGCAGGACAGGTACGGTGATTCGCGTCCGATGCACCGAGGTACGGTAGTTCATGTCCGGTTCAATTCGGCTACGGGGACGAGGTGATAGACCGGCCGAGCGGCTCCTCTATTGGGGGGCCAGGGCGTGACAGAATGGTATCAGAGCAAAATCGATATCTTGGCCAAATCCGTTGCTATGACTCTGAGATATTGTTTGATATGGTATTGCAATAGAGCATTCCATACAATAAGTCCATAGATATTCTCAAAGTGCAAATGTTTTCTAAACTTGAATTGCTTGATTGTTTTGGTTGAGTACGGCGAGTGTCACCCCCACATTTCAGATTAGGGGTATTTTCATCTTTTTATAATTTAATGTGTAAATAATTGCATGATATTTAATTTTAATTAATTACCGTAATTTTAATTTTTTGTTGCGTCTTGCCGTTGCTTCGATAATTGGAGCGCTACCCTAGCTTTTGCCTTCCAACCAATTTCACAACTTTGTCCTAGACGTGCCAGCCTTCTATTCTGACCCTTGTGTAACTTATAATTACATTCTATTGTGCTTTATTTTAGCCACATAATATTTGTCGCAGACGTTATTATTTAATTCTTAATAAACCCAATTTTGTATTCTTGTGCATTCCAATCGAAATTGGAGACACAATCTCGACCTATTTTGTGCAACCCAAATTGGAACAATATTCTATTCTGAGTCTTCTTCACTCATGATACTTGTGTCCCACTTAATTTCAGTCCCTTGTACTTCTAATTTATTTTAGAACACCAATTGCATTTATTTTTAATTTAATTAAACCGTAAATTCAACTTTGTGTAATTTTCCAATTGTTGGGCACTTTTGTGCAAAAGTGCATTAAGGTATCCACCCCGTTGGACACGACACTTAAATGAACCCCTTTTCTTCTTCATGTGTATTTTTTCATGATTTTTGGTAGTGTGTAACTCAATATCAACCTCCTCAAACATTGGCCTTCCTTTCATTTTGTACCATGTCAATCCTAGCCCATTAAAATACCTACATGACAACCCAAGCCCAATTCCAAGAGGGATTTGACCAAGTCAATAATTTTTAGGTCAAACCAAGACCTACACATATATAAATATCCTCTTATTTTACTTTTTCCTTTTTCTTTATTTCTATTCCAACCCCAAACCTATTTCAGCCGACCCTATACTCATCTTCTTCAACATCTCCTCTTCCCGGCCACCTTCCCGCCGGAGACTCCTCTACCAGGGTCCTCACACCCGAGCCTGCCTCCTCCTTCGCCTCGACTCGTCCCCCGCGGGCTCGACCTGATCCACTCGACTGAAGCCGGAGAGCGCTGCTGTCGACCCCGAGCACCGTTGAAGTCGACCCCGTGCCGGACTAAACGCCTCCACCGCACCGCATGAGCATGACCCACACGACATCACCTCACCGGAGAAACCCTACGCCGTTATCCTCCACACGATCACCACCACGACGGGAACATACCGACTTCTCCGCGCATGTCGACTCCCTGCACCCCGCCGTTGCCTGAAGCCCGCAGTCCCTCATCGACTACCCTGACCATCTCCTTCCTCCCTACCTCACCAACTTCGGTCACCTCCTCCGACAGCACAAACGACCTCGACCTGGCCATTATTCTCGGCCATCCACCTCGTCGTTCCCTTCAACCCGCAGCACCCCAGCCCGCGTACGCCTGAACAGTCCCCGTGTCACCTCGTTCCTCCTCGACACCACCTGAGCACCTCGACCCGGCCTCCTCCCTATTCATAACCATTACCATCGCCATCATCTTCATCATCATCTCCACCTTGATCATCATGATCACCTTCACTACCATCGTCGTGATCATCACCATTCATCATCATCATCGTCACCATCATCGTACCCGCGCGCAGGTTCGTTCCTGCCCTCATTTCCGTCATTTCATGAACGTATGAGTATATATAATTAAATGGATGTATGTATATACGTATTAGCATACGTATTGGTATATATTCAAAGGTATATTGGTATATATATATATATACATAATATATTTCTCAAACTAGTATATATATACATATGTATACGTATTGTACGTGCATCCCCGGTACCTGTTTAATATATGTATATATGTACATAGTATAAATTCTATTAAGTATGTATATACATGTATCTTTTATAATTATAATTAATTAGTATTAATGTGTATGATAGATAATATATATATTTTATTGGTCTATCTACTAGATGACCCAAGTGTGACCACGTAGCATGTTAGCAGACTGTCATATGTACACTGACATACTGGTAAGACCGTACCATTGACTGTCTGTCTTGCACAGCAATTACAGACACGACACCATGCAATTTGACGCACGATTGACCCTAGTTGACCAGTGTTATACCTAGCATGGCCCTGAGTTCAGTGTATTTATGATTGTGTGTTAGTGTATTGTCTGATGCAATATTGTATTGTTTAATAATGTCTATAGGATTATTGGATTGTTCAGACAAGACTTCAGAATCAGGTTATTGGTATTGCCAGCAGCAGAATCTCAGGCGAGTACATTCTCTGACAGTTTCTATTATTTTGATTATCTCTATAACTCTTGTTGTATAGCGTACATGAATCTGACACTATTATTTACACGAGTTGAAATCATTGAGACCTGTCACGAGGAGTCATGATTGGAATCCATCGTGCTAGCCGGGGAAAAATAGGGAAATATTAGTAGCTTATGTGATCATACCCAACTTTACATGCATCATAGCTCACCCACACCTCACGTCGGTGCAGCCTGACCATTACATGCCTCATAGCTGTTACATGTGGTTAGCCTGACTATGACTCGCATCATAGCTTTCTGGATGGTTAGCCTGACCTCAAGGATGATAGCTAACCAATGTAATGAGCCTGATCAGTCCTAAGCCGATCATATGATATGCTGATATTTCACACACTTAGTTTAGATGTTCTTGAAATATATCTCTAGTATATTGATATAACATTCCTTATGTTCTCGTCATGATTCTAGCATTCACATATATACCAGTTCATTGTTCTTACGTGTACTTGTATTTCTATTTCATTGCTAGATGTACATTGATGATGATGTTCCAGTATTTCTTCATTCTAGCATTCCCTTATTCCAGTATTTCTTATTGCCAGTTATTCATATCTATCTTATATTTCTTTACACTATGTTATAGTTTTTATCAATATACATAGAACTTCTGTTAGTGCTTGTACTTTGTTCCAATCCTGACTGGATATTTTTTTAGACTGCGACTTAGAGGACTTATTTTCGGCATACTTGGAGACGTGGATGTTATTGATTGTAGGTTATATCATTTTATTGTTTGGACTTGTATTATATTTTATTTATTTCTTCGATATCTCATCGTGCCTTATTTATGTGATTGAGTATTCCATATTATATGGTGATATCTGTGTCGCCTTATGTAGTTGGATATTCGTGTGATATTGATTAGATAGAGTATTGATCTAGACAGCGTTCTACCGCCGATGCTGCGGCGTAGGCTGGACGTACCCACGTACTCGTGCCTAAATTTCGGATACGGGTCATGACAAATTTTTAGTGGTGGTCCATGTAGGTCAGACTTCGCAAGTTGTGCAATGTCATGGTAGTGCGATATCTTAGTTGTACTATTGCGTGCCTGTGATAGGATATAGGACATAGGTTACTAGGATGAGAGAGGATACTCAATCACAAATTTTCTTGAGAGATTCCTGGGACGACCCCTTGAGAATCTTATTATAATTTCTAATTTAAATCTTTTTCCTTCTTTTCGTCCGCTCTCGCTTGTTGTTATTGAACTTGATTCTTGTTGATCAGTTATTAAATTAAAATCTTGGTATCATTGTTGAGTTTGATTCTTGTTGACCAGTTACCAAATTTAATTCTTGGTATTGTTGTTGAGTTGATTTCATATCGAGATAAATTTTACGGGCTAAAATTTACGGTATTATCTGATGACATATATTGATGAGGACAATGAGAAAGGTAAAATGTCTACTTTTGTTATGGAACCTAGAGTTTATCGCAGCCATATTAGCTGTCGTGACGAGAACGTAGGAACCTGACTTGGATGTACATACTTTAGTTATAAAATTTAGAATTTTTTGCAGCCATACCGGTTGGCGTGGCGAGGGTTCTAGATGACATGATTATAGAGTTGCATACCTTAGTTACGGAACCTGTCGTTTATCGCATCTATGCTTACTGGCATGGCGAGGATTCTGAGAGTCATAATTTCTGACAGACGTGTATGATTATCAGGTTGTATCTTAAAATGGTTCTTAAAGTATCATCGCAATGCTTATCTACTTCTGTTATTCTAGGACTTTGTTCTATCGCTTCTTTTGTTTGCTAGCAGTAGAAATACCTTCAGTCCTTAATCCAGTTCCTTTTTGAGCTTCTTTTCCTTGAGGATTCCTTGTTAGTATGATAATTGTTGACTTATAATTATGTCTGTGTCTTGTATTAGTGTTGACTGAGTATGACTTGTGAGTTGTAAGTATTCCTTGGTTGGACATGTGAACAGTAGGCATTAATCTAGAGATAACCATAGCATAGTACCTTATAGCAATAGCTCTAGGATAGGTGTCATTATAGTACTATAAGTAAAAGGAGAGTATAGAGTATCAGTAATAGTTCCAAGAGTTAGTATCAGACCCAGCATACCCGTCCTGGATAGTCATGAATTTATATAATTGGATAATCTATGTAAACAATTAAGTATCGAGGAAATTGTATAAAAAAATTAATGGAGCATGATATTCAATTTGATGATTGATTACTTAGGTGTGTCAAGAGTAAAGAAATGTATATGCATAAAGGGTTTTAATGAGATGCCATGAGTAGAGAAATATCAAGATTGGTCATGGAAGGTGTGAAGTGTATCACTGATTAGTGTACCAGTCTATTAAAGATTTGAAAGAAGATACGTATACATCAATCAAGATATGGAACCATATGACTGCCTTTGAGAGTGAAATAAAACATGTGTATTATAAAAAGTACAAGTGATCATGAGTTCTGGTGAGTGTGATTAGGTGATCTAAATTAGGAAGCTAGTGTTACTATATCAAGAGTGCTAGTGTTTCTATATCGAGGATTAGTTGAGCAATGTTCTAGTAACAGTAAGTACTTCGTGTGATGATAATTAGATTGGTGTATCAGTTAATATAGATAGAAAATTATTGGAGAAAATACGTGTGATGACAACTTTAATTTTTGGGATTAATAGTGCAAGTAATTCGGGTAGTGCAAATTTTAGTACACAGTTGAGGTTGTAGACAATTGGTGCATCTGTGTATATCTTGTGTGTTAGAGACTGTGAGTATATATAAGTATACTTAGATAGATGTGGATTAAATGTATAATTTGAAGAGTGGAAATGAATTACAAATTTTAAGAATTTTGAGGAGTTGAGATTTTATGTTATTAAAATTTTTGAGGATTCAAATTCAATTCAATAAACATAGTCAAAGCTATAAAGATTTTTTTGAAGTGATTAAAATTTTATTTCAATATTTAAATATTTGACTTTTGAGGAAGGTATATGCATTTTATTTTAAATTGTTCAAGAAGTTAAATTTTGGTGATTTTATTTTGAGGATAAAAGTTTATGGTGGATAAGAAATATATACTAGTATGTGAGTGAATAAAGTGCATATATAAGGATCTGTTGGCTGCGCATGATTGAGATGGCACTACAAATTGACTTAGGTGTCCATATAGAGTTGTATTAAAGAGAGTAGTACTTAGTATGGTGTGTTGTACTTGGTTTGCACTTGAGTGATAAGAACAACTAGTATAAATAATTATAGTAGGTAATAGAACTAGTAGTGGGTGTACTTGTAGTAGAAACTGTGGTACCTAAAGAGATAGAGGTATCAAACTTTGGATGCATCATTTGACTTATGATTATGTTAGAGGTCCTTGGTATCAGATTTTGGTACTAATAGACAGATGTGTGTAATATTGATGTATCCATGGATATCTTGTGGACAAGTGATTAGTTGATATGGGTAACAGTGTATAGGGACAGGAATTTGTGAATAAATGTGCCAGAGTTAAGTGTATGATAGAGGTTGTAGATGTCCAAGTAATGGGTTAGAAGACTATATTCTGTTCTTTCCTTCTGTTCCTTTTTTCGTCTGTTTGATTGATTGCTTGATTCCTTAGTACCGTAGCATGTATCAATGATTCTCTTGCTAGAATATAGCTAGTAGTATACCCCGACAGAGACTGCAATACCATGACAAAAGAGGCCATAACCATGCATGTTTCATCTAGATTGTATATTTTATCTAGATTGTGTGTTGTATTGCGTATTGTATTGCGTGTTGTATGACTATAGGTAGAATTCTCTTAGACTTTGACTGTTAAGGGTTTGACCGTAGTGAAGAATTAATGAAGAGGTTATGATTTGACAAATAGTGACAATGTGCCTTAAATTTTGAGGATAACTATTTATTTAAATGAAGACAGTTGAGAATTTAATATAACAGAATTGACAATTTGTTAAATCATAAATTTTTATGAAGATTGTGGTATGATTCAATGTCACTAACATTTTAGGAAATTAAGGACATTATCATTATATTCATTGGACTGCAAGTTATGAACTTATATTGAATGTGGTATTTGAAGATTTTATAACTATTGCATTATTTGATTTTGTGTGGAAAGAAATCGAGGATTGAGATCACTAATGGGTTAGTGTTCGATTATAAATTTTGGGATGAGGATTTAAATTTTATAAACATGCATCATTGGATTTGAATTAGAGGAGTAAGATGATTAATGGATTAGTGTTGAATTCAAATTTTGGGATAAGATTTTTAAATTTTATAAATATGCATTGACTGGATTTCAACTAAAGGATTGGATAGTAAATTTTGTATTTAGTGATTTACTCAAAATTTGAGGAGTAAGATGATTAATGGGTTAGTGTTTGAATACAAGCTTTTTGGATGAGATTTTAATTTTATAAATCTACATTGAGTGGATTTAAAATTAGAGGATTGAACATTAAGTTTTGTATTTAGTTATTAACATCAAATTTTTGAGGAAATTATGATACGAATGGAATTCGATTTTTAAATTTGAGGATTTTTCAGAAATATGATATCTATAGAATTATGAAAGTTTGTGAAATAACAATGTGGGATTACTTCATGATTATGGGGTTCGATAAATTTGAATTTTGATTAAAATAATATAATAAGTAAAATAAACTATTGAGGATCTTAAATTTTGAGGACGAAATTCTTTTAAGGATGGTAGACTTGTCACCCCCACATTTCAGATTAGGAGTATTTTCTTCTTTTATAATTAATGTGTAAATAATTGCATAATATTTAATTATCGTAATTTTATTTGATTGTTGCGCCTTATCGTTGCTTCGATAATTGGAGCGCTACCCTAGCTTTTGCCTTCCAACCAATTTTACAACTTTGTCCTAGACGTGCCAGCCTTCCATTCTGACCTGAACAAGGAAATATACCCACGTGTATCTGGAGTAATCATCTTCAATTACTAATGCATACAACTTACCATTTAGACTAACAACTCTGTTGTGTCCAAACAGATCCATATGTAATAATTATAGAGGTCGAGTGGTACTTATAGCATTGATCAACTTAAATGTTGATTTTGTAGCTTTGTTCTTTTCACAATCACTACATACCATATTTTTTTTGAAGGCGATCTCCGGTAAGCCTCATACTAATTTCTTTGTAGATAATCTCGATATTGTGTCCATGTTTGCATGTCCTAGCCTCATGTGCCATAGTTGATTCTCATTATTTTTGGCGTATAGGCATCTACCTGTAGTGTTAGTATCTTTCAAAAGATAGAAAATATAGATATTATCTTCCCTAATTCCTTTAAAAATAGTACTGCCAGTTGAGCTATCAACTATAGTACATTTGTCTTTAAAAAAGTTATTACCATAACCATGGTCAGCTAAATGACTTATCCTGAGTAGGTTATGCTTTAACTCGGTTACTAGACAAACATATTTAATCACTGGATAGGGAGCCTTACCAATATTACCGATACCTATTATATAATCTTTCAGATTATTACCGAATGAGACATGTCCTTCTTTCTTCTTCGACAGTGTTGCAAACAAAGATGCATCGCCGGTCATGTACCGTGAGCAGCCGCTGTCGAGGATCCATTTTCTTCTAGAGTGGGTAGGATTCGCCACCTACAAAATAATTTGTGGATGAAATTTTTGGTACCCATTTCTTATTAAGTCCTGAAAATTTAGCTTTTGGTATCCATGAACAAATATTCAAAGCAACTAATTTCTTAACTCTACATTCAGGAGAAATGTGATCAATAGTGCCACAATAATGACATCTAGCATGCTTAGTATTAGGTGCAGTATTTTGTGCTTATTTGGTAGGTCTAAGGGTTTTGGTAGGATACTTGTAGTAGAAGGCATATCTTTGAGGATTTGTCCTCTTAGGCATAGGTTTGATAGTCTTTGGTTGAACAGTGTTCCTCTTGGGTAAGCGACATATGTTAGGAGAGGAAGAAGTCATCATCGGCTATTTTCCTAACCTAATTTCCAACTTTTTGGAAGTGTCAAACAATCTATTATAATCAGCTGTTAGGGCATCATTCCTAATCAGCGCATTGATACTCTTCTTTATCTCAATTTGAAAATCTGCTTGTAGTTGAGCTATGGTTTTGTCTTTCTCTTCAAGAGTGCGTGATACCTCGTATAATTGTAACTTGATAGAAGCTAACTCATTAGTCTCACTAGAAGGTTCAGATTCTCTAATATCTACTAGAAGTAGGGTTAGCCTTTCTATCTCAAGTTTATTTTCCTTGAGTACCGTCTTAGAGGTATTGTATTTACCAAGCAACTTTCTATGATCTTCTACGAGGTCACTAAAAGCATCACCTAGCTCATCGAATGTGAAATCATCATAGAGAGGATTAGTGGTTACCTGATCAAATGCCATTAGGCACACATTAGCAGCTTCTTGAGAGCTATCGTCTTCTGAGTAGCTGGACTCACTTTCGTGCCATATGCTTGTTTTAGCATATTTTTGAGGCATTGCATTCTTTGTGTATCTCTTTTTATATTTTGTAACCTTCTTTGTTGATGCTGCCAGACAGTCTTTCTTGATGTTACCCTTCTTTTTGCATCCATAGCATACAGGCTCTTCGTCATCGTTGTTGTTCTTGTGATGGTTTTTTCCTATATGATTGAATCTTAAAAACTTCTTAAAGTTTCTTACCATTAGATCTTGCTCTTCAACGTCTGAGTCTTCATCTTCAGACTCTTTTTCAACAGTTCTTTTGTGATATGCCTTGAATATGATTGATTTTTCCTTGGGAGGTGAATCTTCGAAGTCTTGCAAGTCTAGCTCATATGTCATCAGCCTCCCCATCAATGTTTCAAGCATCATTGTTGTGAGGTTATTTTCTTCAATGATTGATGTAGCCTTGGGGTTCCAATTCTTGGTGAGATCCCGCAGTACTTTACAAATCTTCTCATGGTTGATGTACTCCTTGCCTAGAAAGGACAGAGAATTTACAACATCGAGAAAACAAGTGAACATTTATGTAATCGTCTCGCTTGGCTTCATCTTGAATGCTTCATATTCTTGAGTCAGTCTGCTTATCTTTGACTCCTTGACTTGGTTGGTTCCTGTAACACCCCATTCCGCTCAAGCGGACTGCCGTCTCAACGGCAATAGTGCATTTGTCCTAACCCGCTTTGCCTCAAAAGAGAAGCAAATGATATCCAGACTTGTCTCTACAGGAACCCGGCTTAGGCTTTCAGAAGCTCGCTTGACGTATCGCTCTACCGAGGCGAATCATCGCTAAGGTGGGTGGCTACGGTGAACTTGTCTTTGCTTAGCCAACACACATAAAATCTGGAATTTTTATGCTAGTTACTATGTGAATCACCCCTGCATGCTAATAAATCCAACGCACCTAGCTAAGGGAATAATCCCAACTTGTATTGCTTGCTAGAACATGAAAATTAAAATATTGCTTATACTCAGACCCTCGCATGCTAAGTCCCTTAACGGTTTTATCTCTCGGCTTACCTTCGGGCCCGAGCAAACATGTTGATTATGTTCCTTAGAAATGCATGCTTGTCTGCTTGAATGTTGCCTTATTTTCATTCAAACCCCGGGAGACTACTACGTAGTCGTTCCATGCCTGAACGAACCTGCAAGTATCCCGTGTACTCGTGTACTCGTGTTCCCGTGCACTCGTGTTCTCGTGTTCTCGTGTATATCGTGTACTCGTGTTGCCTGAGATTGGCCAAATAAATTACGTACTCGTGTTGCCTGAAATTGGATTGACCCTGACTTGCATGTCGCGAACAACTCGAAAATGAAGTATAGTTCCACGGACGGTCACCGGGGCACTGGGGCCGCTCCGATCTGGATGGAACTTCAAGTGTGGTCCATCGTGTGCAGGCGAGTAGTTTGTAGCATGTCGTGTACTTGGTTGCATTCCACTTGGCCTAGGACCACATCATGGGTAGTGTAAACCCCCTCGCCCAGAAATTAGGGTTAACTTATTTAATTAGCATTATTAGGGTTAATCTAATTTAATTATGATTAATATCTAGTATTATAAATACCTGTGAAATGATTTGATTAATTGGGTTGATACCATAGCTGTTGCCCTAAAACGAATGCTACATATTTGACCAAGACATGTAAACCCATCATATTGAACCTAGAACAAACCCCGGATACGGATTTTCGTGCCTGATTTTAGTCGCACAAAAGTCGTTGCAAACGTCCGCGTACAACTTAATTAAAATGCGTAATTACGTTCGCTGCCCGTTCCAATTGACATTGAGACCCAACCTCAACAAGTTTTGACCAACCCAGATCACGATAATATTGTACACTGAGCCTACTACACCAAAGACCCTTGTCCAACCAAATTTAGACTCCCAGTTTTTAATTAAATTAAATTAGAAACACCGTTACATTAATTAAGAATTAATTAATGTGGTGACCTAACCTAAATTAAATTGGACCCAACTCCAACCCAAACCCACAAGCCTCATACAAAATACCATACACCACCCTAGTCCAATGAGGAACACCAAACATGGTGTTTGTTTACATTAAATCCCTAATTCTAATTAATTGTGCAAATACCAAATTATCAGGGGCCTAATTGCAAAATTATAATGAGGTGTCCCCCTCTCATTGGCCCAAACCATCATGGAGAAAAGAGATGTCATGACCAACCGTATGCATTTGATTTCCTCCCCCTTTCCTATGTACTTACATCACTTTATGTATGGCACATCATGGCCCTACATTTCAAATGACTAAATCCTAGCCCTTCCCTCAACATGTAGGAGCTTCCCCAACTCCCCAAAACCCTCCTACAGCCGGCCCTAATCCCAAGACAGCCCCCCTCACTCTCTCTCCTATTTATACAATTTTTTATACCTCATTGAAGGCACACAATCCAAGGTTTATACCTAAAACTCTAACCTCACCCAACCGAGCTCCCCATTCAGCCGACCCCAACCTTCCTACCCGCCGCCTCCCACCGGCCAAACGCCGCCACCGACCGCCACCATACCGACCCGACCACCCTCGCCTAGCTCCTCCCCACTTGCCACCTCAGCCACCGGCCACCACGACGCCGGAGCAGCTCCCCCAACAACCCGCACAGAACCCGGCTGCTCCCTCCCCGAGTGCACAGCCGACCACCCCTCTGGTTCGTACTCCGCCACCCCTACACCTCCGGCCACCAAACTCCGTCGAGCCCTCCCCCAGCCAGTCCTCCACCACCCCGTGATGTTTCAGCCGACGCCGTCGCCACCCCGCGGAGATATCGACCCCGCAGCGCCGTTAGCTCCAAACCGCGGCTGCTGCTGCCGATCCTCCCCGCGCGACGCCGGAGCGCCGTCCGGCCACCCCCGCCGGCGACGACCCACCACCGGACACCCCTCGACCTGACGAACGTATAGGTACATTATTTTATGTATAATTATCATCATTTTTATATGTATTTCCATGTGCATGGGTATTAGTTTCGTTTAAGTATTTTTATACGTATTTTTGTATATTAAAAATAATATTCTGTATAAATTAAATGTGTATTTATACCTCTTGTATAAATATCGTATTATATAAATATTTATTGTATTTAGTATTATATATAATAGTAATATATATATATGTATTTGTTATACATATATAAATACCTAATAATGCATGTATGTACGTATATGTTCAGTATACTAATTAATACTTATATATATATCTTTGTATAAATATGTATTTTCTGTATTTATACTGTTTTGTATTTTAAAAATAAATTCTAAATACTGTGAATTTTTATTAAATAAATATAATGTGTATAAGGAATATATATATATACTATATTTAAATACTCTGAAAACCTTATATATATATATATAAATATATATAATGTAAACTAGTATATACAGTATATGGCATTAAATACCTATATTATTTAAATATCTATTGTGTATATATATACCTATATATATATTTTGTGGGTATACATAAATATATATAGGAGGATAAGGCTAATGTATGTATGTATGTATGTATGTATATTTTTATTACATGAAGAATATTAAATACATATATATATTGTTCTTAAATATATTTTTCTATGACTAAGTATATTATATGTAATACAATATTATATATTAAATATTTGTGCGTATTAAACATCTAGTATGTATTTGAGAAGGTATATATAAACATAATTACCAGTGTATTACTAAATAATACATAAATATTATTTTTGTACTACTAAGCATAAATATTATTCTAATATAATTAAATATGATTTAGTGTATATATATATATATACTTGTAATAGCTATATGTATATACAGTCCAGACCCTGTGTCAGTTGTATATACGAACAGTGTGTCTTAGTCGTGCTATTGTAGCGACTAATTTGGTCATTACTACATCCTATATAGGATTGTTGGACACTACTGCCGAGGCATCAGGAGCAGGGCTTTGGATTTTGCAGCTACCCGGGACAGGCAAGTATACCTTGCTGGATTACTGCTTTAAATTTAAATGTTAAATATTTCAAATATACATGAACTGTGCGCGTCCGAGAATAACTCGGGTGCGGTCGATATTGCGTCGATGAGTAGTGTACTTGACCTAGTTGCTAGCTGACTCACCCACTGTGAGGATATTTGATATCTCCCTAGACCGTGATACTTACACGATGGTACATTCATATTGGGATACGGGTCCGCGTATCCGATTCGCTATCGGTGCATACGACATGCATCACGGATTAGTCTGTTTACTAGAGTAGTATAGTTAGCTGAGACTTGGCATCTATATACGGTACACTCAAGTCGTGCATTCGACTTGCTTATCTACATTGGACGGGAAGGACAACTGATAAACGTATGGGATACACCCACCGGATTCCGTGGTATCCAGAGGAACCATAGACCTGGTGACTCCCTATATTCAGACACCGCGTTCTACGGAGTATTACGGACGTATATATACATTGCAGACACCACGCCCTTAGAGTGTGGACGTTATACTTATATTCAGATACCTCATTCCTCGGAATGATGGACGTTGCAGATACCACACTCTAGAGGACGTTGGACGTTATGCCTACACCTACTTATACGTTCCTAGGTTGTCCTTATATTGTATTCACTTAGATGGTTAGCACACCCCCTCTTTACTTTTATTTTAGTACTATATCCAACATGCATATTGTATCTTGTTACGTCCCTCTGAGTGTAACGCCCCGTTCGTCCCGTTCCCCCTATTCGGGGAGCGCGGCTAAGATATGCTTGGTACCGTTCGATCGGGACAGATTGAATCAAGATCCTTTCCTCGTTATGGATTGGCTTCTTCGGAATCAGGTCCCATAATCAATGGATCGTGCCTCAAGGAAGGACTCGACGGCAGAGTAGAGAGAGGCCTTTCCGTTGTGTTGGTTTTCCCTTGCCCGTTTTCGATTGCCGTTTGGTTGCGTACTTGTTGGTTTTAGGACTTGCGTTTTCTTGAACGATTTCGATGGACTTCATTGTTTTCGTTCTTAGGATTTCGCATTTTGTATCGAGCCTTGGAGACCGAAGCAGGAGGTATTGATCATCCGTTGGTGCGTGCAGGTGATCGGGTAGACAACGCGCGAGCGGAGTCTTAGAGATCTCTACTTCTTCTTCCTAATCAACCAAAATTATGAGTGGCTCTATTTCAATAAGCACCTTCTTTCCAAGGGCTCCGTTCATAATAAAATTGACTCAGTTGTGCATTCAATCAAACGATACCAATTAAGTAACAAGTCGGATAACAAGATAAGATAAGAAGTAGGCTTGGAACACCCATTGCTTGTCATACAAAACCTTGCATAAATTCATTGATGCATGCATGTTCGTTGGATGTTTAATGGGTTGGTATTTATTGATAGTTCAAGTGCTCTTCTATAAGTCAAGGTGTTCTTCTATAAACTGCTGCATGTTATTTCATATAACTTGTTGGTTGATTGTGATAGTACAGTAAAGCAGTTTCGTACATGATGTTCTTTAAATCGCTAGTAAGTAAATCTATGAAGTTCAGTTCATAGAAATGGTCATGGGAATTCTTATGCACAAGGGATCCAGGTTCCTGCGAACGGTTACCGGGGCACCGGGCCGTTTCGACCCGGGCGGAATCTACTTTCTTAGTCGTGGGAGCGGGGAATTGTAGCGGGGCTAGCTACCCGCGCTGCAAGCGTCGCCGCCAGCCCAGACTAAACCCATGATGGCTCCTAAACAACAAAGAAAGATGTTGTGTATATTTAAACTGTGCAGACTAACTATGTCTTCATGACAGGGAAGGCTATGGTAAGTTGTACAGGTGGTTCAGACGGTACAGGTAAAGTCACCGAACGGTGGCATGTGGAGTTATGTTATTTTGTTCTTGCATACCTGCTAAATAAAATCTGATCTAGGCAAGAATAGAAAGTCACATAAACACATAAATGTTGCATGTTCATTTAAAACGCATCTAAAGAGCTTGGTAAAGTTGAGCAGCTAGCCTTCACCAGTACTTTTCGAAGTACTGACCCTCGTTGTAGCAGGTTCCCCGGCGCAAGGCAACGCGGCGAGGAGCTGAAGTTCTCTTCGGACTTTTGGGATCCTTGGCGGTTCGTGGCCAAGACTTTTGGAGGCTCAAGCTAGAAGCCTTCCCCTCTCTCTCCGTTGCGGAAATAACGCTAAGGCGATGGCGCTTACCCGCACCTAAGGTGTTTTGTGTTTTGAAACTATGTAAAGGGATATAATGTATGGATCGGCTATCTCATTTTGCGTCCAAGTTTGAAAGCCCGTGGGGCATTTTATACTTTTGAGTCAAGCAATGTAAAAAGATGTTCATTATAAATAAAAGAGAAACTTTTCTATGCCTCAACCTTGTGTTATCTTATTTGTCTACTCTGTTGCATTGATCTAAAGAATATCCTTATGCCTAAGGCCTTGTGCATGCGCGCCCTACGCGTGCACGGCATCGCGCCCCTGGGACGATTATCGATTAGGCGAAATCGGGGCGTGACACTGAGGACCTGGTTATCTTCCAGATCTGGACGAGTCCTATTATCCCACAGTTTATGGCCCAGGTGTGGAGGCGAGGTTTGCTCTTGACGAGGAGCTGGAGGTACTTCCATCAGAGTACCCCTGATCAGATTGGTAGGCCTTCCGCCTATGACTGGAGCTCCTTACCTAGCTAGTCGTTGTTCCAGTCACTTTCCTTATCAGTACTTTATTTCAGACTAACAGCACATTTTGTAGTGGGTTTGTTCCCACCAGACATATTTTAGTTGTATTATGTCATTCGACTATGTCCTTATATTCCAGTCTTTCATTTCAGTATTTTACTTGTTGTTTGTGGATGAGATTAGACACTGCCTGTTGATATATTAGACTTGTTGGATTTAGGACAGCGTAGCACACTTTGCCAGGATCCATTAAATTGGGATATCCTCGAAGACGTGTCAGCTGGCCAATGCCACGTGGCCTAGTTCCATAATATTTTGGGACTGGGGCGTGACAGGTAGTCTATCGTGTGCTGGCGAGAGGGGTTATAGCATATCGTGTACTTGGTTGCATTCCCTCTTGGCCTTGGACTACTTCGTGTGTGATCATCGTGTGCAGGCGAGATGGTTCGTAGCGCCTCTTGTACTTTCGTTGTATTCCATTCTCGTCTGCGATCGATCCTTTATGGCTATGCCAGCGACTCATGTTCATATAGATAAGTCATCCTCGCTTAGCGGCTATCCGCGTGCGAGTCACTGCATCGCATCAAATGAACAACTGAACACCTGAACGATCATGTTAAAATGACCCTCGTGTTTGCATATGCTATGCCCCTGAATGTTTATACTTGCCCGTGCTTGGATTAACAATATTTGCCTCAATGTTTGCCTTGGACAGGGAAGGAGATGGTAAGTTGGTAAGTCTCATCGTGTTTCCTCTCATGTCGCACGGCGCACTGCCACACGAGTTAGGCTATTCAATATTTGCATGAAACTGATCCTAAGGCAACTAGAAAGACAACTTAATAGTTGTGCACGGAACCTGTATTACGTGTTTGAATTTGTCGAACGGGTGAGTAGCTTCCCCACCAGTGCATTCAATGTACTGATAATCCACCAGTTTGTGTACAGGGTGCGGGAGAACCTCGTTCGGTACGGATGCCTCCTTCGTGCGTGCAAAGGCTAGGAGTTCCCTCTGAAGCCTTGCAACGGTGCGTCCGGGACAAAAGCACATATACAAGACATAATGTTGGAACTCGCCTGAACATCGCCTAAACATTGCCTCTACAATCATTCTACAGTTGCAGCTGTAACGCCCCACTCCGAACGGTTACTTATGGAACACTACGCTGCTTCGACTCGGTTGAGAATCGAGTCTCGGAGAAACCTTACCGCCAAATCAACACGGACGAAGTGCAATGAACCCTACGAATTAATCGAACGGCT
Source organism: Iris macrosiphon (assembly GCA_036927795.1). Lineage (NCBI taxonomy): Eukaryota > Viridiplantae > Streptophyta > Magnoliopsida > Asparagales > Iridaceae > Iris > Iris macrosiphon. The sequence continues at coordinate 11,783,999 of JAYESA010000003.1, forward strand.
TCTATTGAAATGAGTCCAAGAGTTTTCGTTGGTTGCTTTGCTTTTTGTTTTGTGTCGCTTTGTGTTTTGAGTTGCTTTCGATGATTTGGTTTTCATGATTTCGCCTTCTCGCTTGCGCGTTCTTTTCGAATCGTAAGGAAAAGAGATCGAAGTATGCTAACCAAGTATTGTTGCATTTTCAGGACACATAACCAAAGAGTGAACGTCGCCTAAGGCTTCCCCATCCTCTCGTTCGATTCATTCGGTGAGTGGCTTAGGCCCTTCGATGAATCTTTCAGTTCACATGCCTAATGAAAAGAATCTCTAGTTCACTAAATGTTGCCTCAATAAAAAGATAAGCTAAAGAAATGAATTGCATGCTTAAAGTATTAGAATTATGCTTTTGCTATCAATTATGTTGCATGTTCTTAGTCCCTATGCTGCACGACCCGATTTATGGCAAGTCCCTATGTTTCAAATATGTTAAGTGGGAAAAGAATAAGAGATGGAAATTGTGTGTTCGTTTCTTTGAACTGTGTATTGTAGTGTTATATCTGTTAGATGTTTCATGTCATGCAATGGTCTCGGACAACTTGTGCACAAGGTCTCGTCTCTCGAACGGTTCCTGGGACACTAGGAATCGCTCGATCCAGAAGAGATTTTTGGATCGCCCTGAGGTATACGGCTCGCACGGGGGTCTAGTGGGGCGATATGTCTATTAGTGAGATGGGCTTGTATGTCCCAACTGCTAATCATGGGGCGACCCATGGACCGTCATATAGATAGGGCGCATGCTAGGTTTACCTTCTTGCATGCCTATCATTTGTGACACCAAAAGATTGATACATGAGATTATGTATATATACAAATTGTGCCTAACTTGTGTGTCTGCTGCAGGGATAACCTCTCGGCCGTGGGTAAGATTATCATATGCATATGCTATATATTATCTATGTTTCCTTGCATGAATTGTTAAAATGAAACTAGACAACTAGAAAGACCACTTAATAATGCTAGCTTCATATGCTTACTTAGTGTGAATTTCTAAGGTGAGTTTGGCCACGGTCGCTCACCAGTACATATGGTAGTACTGACCCACGTTTGTGGGAAAATATCCAGGTGCTGGGAGCGAGAGTTTGGCAAGCATCCTGAACCTGAATCAGCGTGTGCGCACCCTTCCTTAGGACTGTGTTCGTGTTGCTTCCTCCGCTGCTTACCTCTCCAGTGGGCTACTCTTCTTCTGCTAGATATTTTGGTTATTTTGGTCCTACTACAAGGACATAATGTAATGGACATTGTGGCTAATTTTGGAAATATAAAAAGAGTTGTAACCCTTCTAAGGCATATTTTGTAACTCAGCCAAGCAAACCTTTGTAATCCAATCTTCAGTATTCAATAAAATGAAAGTATTTTGTGTTCTATCAAATGTGTTCAACTTTGGTTCTCTGTATTTTTACTCTGTGCCTATATATGTATATTTTCGTCTAATTTGTATCTTATGCAGGTACGTGCCTGGTGCAAGCGCAACTTAGGCTTGCACGGCATCGCTCCCAAGCGAGGACGAATCGGTTCCGTAGGGACCAAGCGAGGACGATCGGCCCCTACGGGATCGGGGCACGACAGGTGGTATCAGAGCATGGTTTTACACCCTTGGCCTCTTCAAATATCGTTTTCGAAAATGATATAGGTTTTCAAGCGATTTTAAAAGTCCCGAATTTCGAAAATTAATTTCGAATCTATAAGAAGTAAATCTAGAGTATGAAAGGTCCCTAAGATTATGAAACACCCAACGTCCCATACAATAAGTCCATAATACATTATGAGACTAATGCAAGCTACCTTCTTTTGCAGCAAAGATAACAAAAACAGGTGCTAGTAACCCTGAGACATCGCGCGCAGCTAGCATGAGCGATGATCAAATAGATAGACTGATTGCAATGTTACAGAATCAAAATGATCGTCATGCTGCACAACAAGAACGATTCGAGGCTCAGCAGCAACGAGCTGATGCTAGAGCCCTGGCACAACAAAAGCAGCTTGACTCTCTGACTCAAATTGTGACAACACTAGTAGCACACAGTGGTGCATCGGGAACCGCCGCAACACCTGTGACTGCCCCGACCATGCCTCAAGACGCAGGATTAGCAGAAACAAATGAGCCTCATCGTGCGGCCGGAAAGTCTACCTTTAAAGGCGCTGAGTTTCTGAAGTTGAACCCTCCAGAGTTTGAAGGCAGGACCACGCCGGATAAGGTGATGGACTGGGTCGCAAAGATGGAGAGCTTGTTTAGCTTTGCCTCAATACCTGCGAACAAGAGGGTGGCGTGTGCAGATATGCAGCTACGGTTACGTGCACACGATTGGTAGGAAGTCAAGAAAGCAGACCTCGCCACCAAGCATCAGGACGGTAGGATCACTTGGGGAATGTTCAAGGAAGCATTCCTTGCACATTACCTTCCACCAGCTGTCAGGCAGAGAAAAGAAGGCAAGTTTACTGAACTTAAGCAAGGGAACATGTCCGTCGAAGATTATGAGTCAAAAATTTTTAAGCTTGCTAAGTTCGCTAGCTCGATGATTCCCGATGAGGGAGCCCGCACACATCGGTTCATAAAAGGCTTAAACGATAATCTGAGAAAAGATGTTATGAACCGGGAGTGCAAAACATACATCCAAGCATTTGAGGCAGCGGTGCAGAATGAGCAGTTTATGCCACAAAGTGCTCTGGAGAAGGCACCCGCTCCTCGAAACCCTCCTGCTAAACGATACCACAATGGCGAGAAAAAAGCTGATCCCGAGAAACATGCCAATACGGGTGAGAACCGCGGGAAAGTGTGCAGCTTCTGTGGCCGTCAGGGTCACACCAAGGAGACGTGTCGCCACATTACTAAGGGATGCTTTAAGTGTGGAAAATTAGATCATATGATCCGTGATTGTCCAACCCTTAAGGCCTTGGCAGCAGATGGTGCTGAAACTCATATCCCTCCGGGTCCTGCTCTGGAACCAACTGATCAGATACGAAGGCCTAGAGTGTATCAGTTGAATATTGAGCGTGATGAGAGTGGACACAATGTTGGTGAGTCTGTTTCCTTTGATCTCTTGATGCATAGTATATCGCTTCCTTGATCTCTTAAGTTTCGAGGACGAAACTTTTTCTCAGTAGGGTAGTATGTAACGCTCCGCTCTGAACGGTTACTTATGGAACACTACGTTGCTTCGACTCGGTTGAGAATCGAGTCTCGGGGAAATCTTACCGCCAAATCAACATGGACGAAGTGCAATAAACCCTTCGAATTAATCGACCGGCTTCTATTAAAATGAGTCCAAGAGTTTTCGTTGGTTGCTTTGCTTTTTGGTTTTGTGTTGCTTTGTGTTTTGTGTTGCTTTGTGTTTTGAGTTGCTTTCGATGATTTGGTTTTCATGATTTTGCCTTCTCGCTTGCGTGTTCTTTTCGAATCGTAAGGGAAAGAGATCGAAGTATGCTAACCAAGTATTATTGCATTTTCAGGACGCATAACCAAAGAGTGAACGTCGCCTAAGGCTTCCCCATCCTCTCGTTCGATTCATTCGGTGAGTGGCTTAGGCCCTTCGATGAATCTTTCAGTTCACATGCCTAATGAAAAGAATTTCTAGTTCACTAAATATTGCCTCACTAAAAAGATAAGCTAAAGAAATGAACTGCATGCTTAAAGTATTAGAATTATGCTTTTGCTATCAATTATGTTGCATGTTCTTAGTCCCTATGCTGCACGACCCGATTTATGGCAAGTCCCTATGTTTCAAATGTGTTAAGTGGGAAAAGAATAAGAGATGGAAATTGTGTGTTCATTTCTTTGAACTGTGCATTGTAGTGTTATATCTGTTAGATGTTTCATGTCATGCATTGGTCTCGGACAACTTGTGCACAAGGTCTCGTCTCTCGAACGGTTCCTGGGGCACTGGGAATCGCTCGGTCCGGAAGAGATTTTTGGATCGTCCTGAGGTATACGGCTCGTACGGGGGTCTAGCGGGGCGATATGTCTATTAGTGAGATGGGATTGTATGTCCCAACTGCTTATCATGGGGCGACCCATGGACCGTCATATAGATAGGGCGCATGCTAGGTTTACCTTCTTGCATACCTATCATTTGTGACACCAAAAGATTGATACATGAGATTATGCATATATACAAATTGTGCCTAACTTGTGTGTCTGCTGCTGGGATAACCGCTCGGCCGTGGGTAAGATTATCATATACATATGCTATATATTGTCTATGTTTCCTTGCATGAATTATTAAAATGAAACTAGACAACCAGAAAGACCACTTAATAATGCTAGCTTCATATGCTTACTTAGTGTGGATTTCTAAGGTGAGTTTGGCCACGGTCGCTCACCAGTACATGTGGTAGTACTGACCCACGTTTGTGGACAAATATCCAGGTGCTGGGAGCGAGAGTTTGGCAAGCATCCTGAACCTGAATCAGCATGTGCGCACCCTTCCTTAGGACTATGTTCGTGCTGCTTCCTCCGCTGCTTACCTCTCCAGTGGGCTACTCTTCTTCTGCTAGATGTTTTGGTTATTTTGGTCCTACTACAAGGACATAATGTAATGGACGTTGTGGCTAATTTTGGGAATATAAAAAGAGTTGTAAGCCTTCTAAGGCATATTTTGTAACTCAGCCAAGCAAACCTTTGTAATCCAATCTTCAGTATTCAATAAAATGAAAGTATTTTGTGTGCTATCAAATGTGTTCAACTTTGGTTCTCTGCATTTTTACTCTGTGCCTATATATGTATATTTTTGTCTAATTTATGTCTTGTGCAGGTACGTGCCTGGTGCAAGCGCAACTTAGGCTTGCACGGCATCGCTCCCAAGCGAGGACGAATCGGTTTCGTAGGGACCAAGCGAGGACGATCGGCCCCTACGGGATCGGGGCGCGACAGTAGCCACTTGGCACACTTTTACTGTTACAGAGAGAGAGGCTTAAGTGACTTGTAATCTCGGCTATACGCCGCCTGTAACACTTGTTCATATCAATAAAAGAGATTGATTTACTTCAACTAATGTTTCAATGCTTCCGCTATATTGTCGACTCAGTGAACCTGTTACCGATCGCTATGCGGTCATGACTCCGCTGCACTCGGACAATCTGTGCGACTCTGTGGCTTAGAACTCTTACCGCCAGCCAATGGACCACGGCCTTGCACGGGCGTGGCTCACGCTCGTGCGGCATCACGCCCTGATGGGTCAAAGCGATCATCCCGCAGGAGCATTGGGGAGGATGATTCCCGCCTAGCGGGGACGGCCGAAATAGCCTGCGGGAGATCGGGGCGTGATAGTTCCTTCATGGGTTACTTCAAGAAGTTTTCATACGTTGTGAGATGTTGTGCATGTTGATACCCTGTTAAACTCAGTCTTGTCTACTGCACAAAATAATGCATTAATAGCACGTACGTCAAGACTAGCTTGTTTCTTCTCATTATCAGTATATTTATCATGTGATTTCTCAACTAGATTAACATTAACAATTATATGAGCTGGATTTTTGTAGCCATCTATAACTATAGACCAAAGATCAAAATTAAGAGATTTCAGACAATAGTTTATTCGTGTCTTCCAATAAGTGTAGTTTGTTCCGTCAAACAGAGGAGGTATGTTTGTGGATTTGCCTTCCTTCATGTTAGCCATGTGATATAAGTGACACTAAAAGTATATTTAGGCAATAAGCAAGTAAATAAAAGTTAACTAAATAATAGTAAAAATATACCTAAGCAGGATGATGATAGGTTTATAATCAAATTGATAAATGCTATAAAGCTGTTTTGATACCAATTGTAGGAGCAATTGGGATCAGAAGCCAATTCAGAGAGAACATGCTCTGATACCAATTGTATAAGCAATTGGGATCAGAAACCAATTCAGAGAGTACCTGCTCTGATACCAATTGTAGGATCAAAATATAATAGAATATACTCTAGAGGAGGGATGAATAGAGTATGCATCAGAATTTAGCAATTAAAAAAAATTCTAGCAAGTTATACAAGTATCATGCCTGCTATATATGTGTCACAGATATAAGTATGCGTCACAGCTATAATAACAGTCTAGCAATTGTGTTGCAGGTATGTCACAGCTATCACAGTATAAGACAAAGTAAAGTAAAGAGTGAGAAGGCAAACGCAAACACAACGATATATCCTGGTATCCCTCAATGTGAGGACTAATCCAGGCGGGAGGACTCTAGATCTCAGTTGTAATCCACCATACGAATGGAACACAAGCTTTGATCTGAAGGCTTGCCGACTACTTACAGACACAAGCTTTTGATCCGAAGAGATCGATGACTTCAAGTGTGAAGTAGAGATCTTCTGAACAAGCTTCTGATTACAACTCTCTAAACTTCTAGACAGTACCGTACTGGCAACTGAGACTAGAGAATTGTAACTGGCTTGGGATATAAAAATGAAGGCTTTTTAGAATTCGTATACTAGAAGAGAAGAAAATATTGAAAGTGAATTGACGTTTAGAAATGTGAAAACCCTTCTCTATTTAAAAGATTACTCAAAGAGAGTTCGGACAGATCTCGGCCCGAGTTCGTCTGCAGATATCAAAAAATAGTCGTTGTATCCGAAACTGCAGGGAGACCAAGCTTCAGAACAAAATGTCTACTAAGGCCGAACTCGGGCCAAACCGGTCCGAGTTATGTTCCCTTAGTTCAGGGCAAGAACAAAAATTGGGCTGAGTTTTGGGTTCAACTTATCTCAACCAAAACATAGGATTTTAGGCTATTGCAAGATAGATTATTTTGAAAATAATTTAGGGTAGCCTAATTGCCAGTACGACGCAGTGTACAGTATATTCCTAGACTCAATAAAATGGAAAATTAGATTGCATATAGGAAAATAAAAACATACACGACGACGGAAAGCAGCTCTGAACAGTTGATGTTGTAGTCGTCACAGTACATTTGAAAAGCGTCGCAGTAGCTTATATCGAGTCCAGGTTAGATCGATTATTAAAATCAGTTCGACCATGACCAATGGGCCAACACAACCTTCTTCGGATCTACTGTCACTCCTGCTCCCGAGATAATGTGTCCTAAGAACGATACAAGATCTAACCAAAACTCGCACTGGCTAGCTTTGCATAGAATTGGTGTTCCCTCAAAATCTATAAGACCTTCCGAAGATGCTCTTCGTGCTTCTTTTCGCTACTGGAGTAGACGAGAATGTCGTCTATGAAAAGCACCATGAACTGATCTAGGTACAATATGAAGATGCGGTTCATCAAATCCATAAACACTGCCAGAGTATTTGTTAATCCGAATGGCATAACTAAGAATTCATAATGCCCATATCATTACCTAAATATTGTTTTGGGTATGTCTTGCTCCCAAATGCTTACTTGATGATATCATGATCGAGGATTGATCTTGGAGAAAATCTTGGCCTTATATAACTGATCAAACAAATCATCGATTCTTGGTAATGGGTACTTATTCTTTATTGTCGCTGCGTTCGGATGCCTGTAGTCGATACACAATTATTTTGATCCATCATTCTTCTTTATTAGAACTATTGACGCTCTCCAAGGTGATCCACTGATTTGAATGAGCTTCTTCACCTTCAATTCTTCTACGTATTGGTACAACTTGTCTAGTTCTGATGGTGTCATCTGGTGCACCTTACAAGATATTAGTCTTGCTCCGGGAATCAACTCTACACAAAACTCTACATCTCTCACTGGTGATAACCCCGGGAGTTCTTCTAGGAATACATCTAGAAACTCCTTGACTATCCCAGGAAGTTGTTCTTTTGCTATCACTATCGTTGTAATCCTCTCTTCATGTTGGTCTCCCATAGATCTATCAAAGGAGAAGTCTTCCGTGCCTAGGATACTAAACAATACCCTACCCCTATGGCAATATATCGTAGCATTACTGTCTCTCAGCCTGTCCATGCCTAGGATAATGTTAAAGTTACCCATAGGAAACTCGATCAACCGTGTAGGTAATGAATGCCCGCATACTACGACTAAACATGCTATACACACTCTACTAACTTCTATGAGCCCATTACCAGTGAGTATATTCAACATCTCTGACAACTCCTCAAACTCTATTCCAACACGTGTCGCAAATCGTGCAGATATAAATGAATGAGATGCACCCGAATCAAATAATGTTATAGCAGAAAAAGATGCGACATAGATGTTACCTGTCACCACGTCGCCTGATGCCAAAGCTTCTTCCAAGGACAAAGTGAATGCTTGCCCTTGGCCCTGCTACGCTCCTCGTTGTTGCCTCCTTTGGAAGCGTTGTTGTGGCCTCTGCTGGCCCTTTGTTGATTATGTTCATGTTGGTACATCTGATCTTGCGTTGGTAACAGACGCTGAGCTAATGGTCGTACTGCTATCGCTGGCCCTCTATGATGAACTGCCCCTGGTGCTAGTAGTGCTGGTAACTGTTGGACTGGCCCTCCTGGCCTCTACATCATCGGATAATTGGCAATCCGATGATCTGGACTACCATACCTCATACACAACCCATTGGATGCCCTACACACATCTCAGGTGTGGCCCTCCTTGTCACAGTAAGTACATCACATCGGTGCACCCTGGCGCTGCTGCTGTTGTTGCTACTTCGGCTGCTGCCGAGTTGGTGTTGCCACTGCCGAAACTGCCACCCTCTATGGCGCTGAATCATGAATGTGAATGCCAGGTGATGGTGCTGACGTTTGCGGTACTCCTCCACCTCCTCCTCTACTCTGAGCATGAGACCTTTTCTGGCCTCTCGTCATTACCGACAACCTTTGTATGGTAAGCTCGTGCCTCCGAGCTGCTATCAATACTTCCTCATAAGTTTGGTAGTCGTGCTCATCAACCAGTTGTAGAATCTCCAGATAAAGTCCTTGCTGGAACTTCATCGCTCTGTCCAACTCCATAGCCACCATGGTCGAAGCGAATCTACTCAGCCTGTAGAATTCTGCTGCATATCCGTCCACAGTCCTACCAGCCTGCATGAGACCGATAAACCTCTACTGAAGTTCATATTGTGCGACGACTCCAAAATATTGTCACGCCTCGATCTCCCGCAGGCTAATCAGCCATCCCCTCTAGGCGAGAATCACTGCGCCAGTGCTCCCGCGGGACGATCACTTCGACCCATCTGGGTGTGATGCCACACGAGCGTGAGCCGCGCTCGTGCAAGGCCGTGGTTCATTGGCTGGCGGTAAGAGGACTAAGCGACAGAGTCACATAGATTGTCCGAGTGCAGCAAAATTATAAACGCATAGGCGATTTGGTAACAAGTTCACTGAGTCGACAATAGCGGAAGCATAGAATAACACAAGTAGAAGTAAAGCAAACTCTTTATTGATATAAATAAGTGTTACAGGCGGCGCATAGCCGAGATTACAAGTCGCTCAAGCCTCTCTCTCTGTAAAACAGTAAAAGCGTGCCAAGTGGCTACAATTGTGGAATAATGTGCAGGCGATATTCCAACATTATGTCTTGTATATGTGCTTCAGTTGCGGATCATAACGCTCCAAGGCTCCAGAGTGATCTCCACGCCTTAACACGCACGAAGGAGGCATCCGCACCGAACGAGGTTCTCCCGCACCCTGCAAACGATCTGGTGGATTATCAGTACATTGAATGCACTGGTGGGGAGGCTACTGACCCGCTCGACAAATCCAAACAAGTAATATAGGTTCTATGCACCAACTATTATGTTATCTTTCTAGTTTTCTTAGGATCAGTTTCATGGCATAGATTGAATAGCCTAACTTGTGTGGCAGTGCACCATGCGATATAAGAGGAAACACGGCGAGACTTACCAACTTACCATTTGACCTTCCTTGTCCAAGGCAAATCAAGTTAATTCAAGCATGAGTAGGTATAAACATTCAGGGGCAATACATATGCAAACACTGCGTTGTGAGCGAGACTATGTTTCAGATGCTCTTGATGCGATACAATGACTCGCACGCGGATAGCCGCTAAGAGAGGATGACTTATCTATATGACATGTGTCGCTGGCATAGTCATAAAGGACCCAGTCCAAGGCGAGAATGGAATGCAACGAAAGCACAAGAGGCACTACAAACTATCTCGCCCGCACACGATGGACCACACACGAAGTTCAATCCGGATCGGATCGTCCCCAGTGCCCCGGTGACCGTCCGTGGAACTATACCTCACTTTCGAGTTGTCCGCGACATGCAATTATTGGCCTTCTAATTTCACGAGATACACGAGATGCTTGAATCCTTATTCTTGCTTTGAACGAGAATTGCTCTACGAGCTATATTTCTTGAATTGCTTGACATGATTCTCGTTCAATGAACAACTTGCCTTGATGCATTCCCCTGGTACGGGGATTGCCTTGGTGACCTAACGGTCCTGGATACTTGCAGGTTCATTCTTGCACGGAACGACTAATAGATAGTCTTCCGAGGAGAACTAGATGAATGCATGACATGCACAGTGTTACACAATTAAGGCATAGTTTATGCGACAAGCATCGAACGAGGCAATATACAAGCAGGCAGGCATGCATTTGTATAAAAATAATTATTCATGTTAACTAGGACCCGAAGGTAAGCCAAGGACTGAAACCGTAAAGGGACTTACCGGGCGAGATGATCTAGGGTAGCATGCGAGGGTCTGAATAAAAGCAATGTTTCAATTCCATGTTCCAACATAAGCAATACAAGTTGGGATTATTCCCTTAGCTAGGTGCGTTGTATTCTTATTAGCATGCAGGGGGTGATTCACCTAGCGACTAGCATATATCGTTCAATATTTTAAGTGTACTGGCTAAGCAAAGACAAGTTCACCGTAGCCACCCACCTTAGCGATGATTCGCCTCAGTCAAGCGATACTCCGAACGAGTCTCTGAAAGCCTAAGCCAAACTCCTAATGAGCCAAGTCTGGATATCCTTTGCCTCAAACAAGTATTCTCGCCTGAGCAAAGTGGATCAGGACATCGCACTTTTTTCGTTTGAATTAGTAGTCCGCTTGAGCGGAGTCCGCTTGAGCGGAACGGGGTGTTACATCATCCACCACTCAGAAAAAGTCTCATCCTCGAGATTTACTGAGGGCAAGCAGTAATAACGCATTATGGAATCTATCTCAAGCATAGCAATCGGTACCACTAAATCCAATTGAACATAATCTCCTACTCGGTTCATACGTTGTGTTGTGTGTATGTTGAGTTAGTCTCATTTGCTCCTTAGCGCGGGACATATTGCTTAACGCGAAGTACGTTTCAATTAATCTTGATTAACGATCTAAGGCTGAGGCAAACCTATACAAGTCATTATACTTGTTCATTTGGATATTATTCACTTGCACTAGCAATCGAGATCAGCATATCGCGAGTCTGGATCATGCACATAGTCAAAGTGCACTTCTAGCATGAGCACGCCAACCAACTTAGCGATAGCGAAGTCTTAGCACTCGTGTTTCACATCTCCTTGAGTCTTAGATCGTGCACACGTTCAAGGCGTCCCTCAATATGCATTCAACAAAACTTAGAGATAGTGAAATCGGACAAACTACTTGCAAAAATCTCAAGGGTTTGCACAGGTTGGCACAAAGGCCTTGCATCACGATTTCATACAAGCAATCACATCATTCAAATATGCTTTTTGAAAGTATTTAGACTCATTGTTGGAACATTCCGTTGGGACATTGAGAGAGAGCGTGCACATAACCCACGAACGAGCTTTCGAAACTAAGATAATCGAAATGAAGTCCAAAGGCGTAAAGCCAGGCTCTGATACCAATCGGTCACGCCCTGATCTGCCGTAGGCTAATCGACCGTCCCCGCTAGACGAGAATCACCGCGCTAGCGCTCCTGCGGGACGATCGCTTCCACCCATCTGGGCGTGATGCCACACGAGCGTGAGCCGCGTCCGTGCAAGGCCGTGGTTCATTTGCTGGCAGTAAGAGGTCTAAGCCACAGAGTCGCACAGATTGTCCGATTACAGCGAAATTATAAACGCATAGACGATTTGGTAAAAAGTTCACTGAGTCGACAATAGCGGAAGCATTGAATAACACAAGTAGAAGTAAAGCAAACTCTTTATTGATATAAACAAGTGTTACAGGCGGCGCATAGCCGAGATTACAAGTCACTCAAGCCTCTCACTGAAACAGTAAAAGCGTGCCAAGTGGCTACAATTGTGGAATGATGTGTAGGCGATATTCCAACATTATATCTTGTATATGTGCTTCAGTTTCGGATCATAACGCTCCAAGGCTCCAGAGTGATCTCCATGCCTTAGCACGCACGAAGGAGGCATCCGCACCGAACGAGTTTCTCCCGCACCCTGCAAACGATTTGGTGGATTATCAGTACATTGAATGCACTGGTGGGGAGGCTACTCTCCCGCTTGACAAATCCAAACACGTAATATAGGTTTCGTGCACCAACTATTATGTTGTCTTTCTAGTTGCCGTAGGATCAGTTTTATGGCATAGATTGAATAGCCTAACTCGTGTGGCAGTGCACCGTGCGATATAAGAGGAAACACGGCGAGACTTACCAACTTACCATTTGACCTTCCCTATCCAAGGCAAACCAAGTTAATTCAAGCATGAGCAGGTATAAACATTCAGGGACAATACATATGCAAACACTACGCTGTGAGTGAGACTATGTTTCAGATGCTCTTGATGCAATGCAATGACTCGCACGCGGATAGCCGCTAAGCGATGATGACTTATATATATGACATGTGTTGCTGGCATAGCCATAAAGGACCCAGTCCAAGGAGATAATGGAATGCAACGAAAGTACAAGAGGCGCTACAAACCATCTCGCCGGCACACGATGGACCACACACGAAGTTCCATCCGGATCGGATCGACCCCAGTGCCCCGGTGACCGTCCGTGGAACTATACCTCATTTTTGAGTTGTCCGTGACATGCAATTATCGGTCTTCCAATTTTACGAGATACACGAGAACACGAGATGCTTGAATCCTGATTCTTGCTTTGAACGAGAATTTCTCTACGAGCTGTATTTCTTGAATTGCTTGACATGATTCTCGTTCAATGAACAACTTGCCTTGATGCATTCCCCTGGTGCGGTAATTGCCTTGGTGACCTAATGGTCCCGGATACTTGCAGGTTCATTCTTGCACGGAACGACTATTAGATAGTCTTCCGAGGAGAACTAGATGAATGCATGACATGCACAGTGTTACACAATTGAGGCATAGTTTATGCGATAAGCATGGAACGAGGCAATATACAAGCAGGCAAGCATGCATTTGTATAAACATAATCATTCACGTTAACTCGGGTCCGAAGGTAAGCCGAGGATTGAAACCGTAAAGGGACTTACCGGACGACATGATCTAGGGTAGCAAGCGAGGGTCTGAATATAAATAATTTTCAATTCCATGTTCTAACATAAGCAATACAAGTTGGGATTATTCCCTTAGCTGGGTGCGTTGTATTCTTATTAGCATGCAGGGGGTGATTCACCTAGCGACTAGCAGGTATCGTTCCATATTTTAAGTGTGCTGGCTAAGCAAAGACAAGTTCACCGTAGCCACCCACCTTAGCGATGATTTGCCTTGGTCGAGCGATACTCCGAGCGAGTCTCTGAAAGCCTAAGCCGAACTCCTGATGAGCCAAGTCTGGATATCCTTTGCCTCAAACAAGTATTCTCACCTGAGCAAAGTGGATCGGGACATCGCACTTTTGCCGTTTGAATCGGTAGTCCGCTTGAGCGGAACGGGGTATTACAAATACTTTGACGAAAACCGAGTCCTGAAACTGTCCCAAGATATAGGACGCCTCAAGCCAACCTCTACTGATGTCCACCGGTCACAGGCAAGGTCTTGAAGCTGCAGTCGGACCTGGTCAACTTATTCATTAGCTGGAACCTTCGCTGCTGCCAGAATAACCTCAATGTCTTGCAACCATGCATCTGTTGTGATGGCGTCCTCCGTGCCATCGAAGTAACCCGGGTTAATTCGGCAAAATCTAATCGCTGCCCCCAAATCAGTCATTTCGCCTCTCCCCAGAGCCGTCTGTAAACCCTGACTCAATAAAGTATTATGCTCTTGTTGTTGAAATTGCTGATGTTGTTGCACCGCCATCTGATGCTACTACATAGCCATCATTCCCCGGAGGATCTCTAATAATATCGGGGTGTCAAGTACTGTTGGTACTATTAGGGGTACGAGGATTTCAGGGGCTGCTTGCTCAACATGTCCAGCTTCCGATTCCACTGTGCCAACTTGCTCAACTATTGGCTCTATCCGAATCTGACTCTGAGCAGGTACTACCTCCCGTTGTTGCCTAAGGGGACCCTGTCCTTCTATGCCTGTTGCTCCAACAACTGAGGAAGCCCTAAAGGAGAGGACAAGAAATATCAAGAACATGACGGGAAGGATCAAGTAGGCAAGCAGTTTTAACAGTTCAAGCATCGGTATCGAGTAAGACAAAACAAGATATTAAAGGGGACATGTTTGATTGAGACTCCTAGGACCATACCACCCCACAAATCTGAAAACACAGACCTGCATGGGCCACCACTAAAACCTTGTCATGTCCCAGTACCGAAATACGGAAACGGACATGGCCAGCTCCCGTATAAGGTCTAAAACGTCGTACGACGGTCACAGATATAACTAGACAAGGGGTGCATACTACAAACAAGTCACTTAGGGTCGCATAGAACATCTAATGTCTCAATCAGTCAAACGAGGATAGTAAACATAGAATATATATATATGAGAAGGAAGTAAGGTGTCCCAAATTCCCTGCCAAAATATTCTAGAAACTAGCTGTACAAAATAATAAGCTAACGGAGTAGCAAAAGTACATGACCATGATCAGCTGCAGTTTGATTAATTATAATCATATAAAAAAAACTAAATGTCCATATTTGCGGCCTACAAGTGCCGGTGGCTAAACGCCCAAAAGATTAAAATATACAATAATGAGTAGGAAAGAAGAAACCCACACGTGTCCCTCAGTGGCCATCCGTCTGGTGCGCGTCATTGTTCATGAAAAAGTACGCTGGATCCTCAAGTGCTGACTCTAAACCTTCCCATGCAAAACCAGTAGGGTTAGACCCCAAATAGCAAGTACCACAAAGGAAGCACGAATGAAGGAACAAAACCAGTAAAAAATAAACACACATATATATAGTTATGTCTCATAGTTTCGGTCTATAGTCTATCGTGATACAATAATATAACCCTACAACCAAACAAGGACAAGGGTTAGACCATCGCACCATGATAGTCCATGTCCCTAAACTATTTAGCAAAAGATACAACACACAATCAAGCTCAGTTACATAATCGACCAATCACTTTTACGACTTATTAAGTGGAGTCTGGGTTATCCCATAGATATATACGTATAATAGGAATCCTCAAATTGAGCCATGTGCTAGCATGATAGCCGAGCCATGAATCGCTCCATAACACATAGTATTATGCACTGGTCCCTCGTGAGGCCATCGTGCTAAGATCGCATAGAACACATAGTACAATATAATAATCGGATATTGCAATCCACTAATGAGGATTTAAACAATATATATGGAGCCAGCCTGCACTCCCCAGATAAATATTTGAGGGTGGCTAGTTAAGCACGATCTCGGGATTTCGTCACTCCCAATGCTCTACAAGTTTTAGTTGCCTAGTTAACCCTACAGTTAGCTGGAATCACATGACGTGGTCACATGTTCTTCTCCTTATATGTCGTACCGCAGTACGGACACGCTAGATACAAATCCACTTTGTCTCTTGATAGTTCAATTTGGATTCATCTAGCATGATGCAACAGCCAACACAAGTCCTAGCCATGCTTGGATATCGACCAACTATCATGTCCATGTTGGAGGAATCATATTATATCACATGTCGCATAACATGTAGGTACACATCGGTGTGAAACATGTAACATAATCGTATAGGAACACTTAACACGTAGGAACATGTAGCACATAGTAAGTGTATCAGCACGGATACCAATAGCTGGGTCAATTTACCAATCATTGGTAAATCATATGAGTTCTAGCACATAGCAACACATTAGGTTAAGTCAAGCACATAAGTAGTCCTAGTCACTTGGCACATAGTCTAGTTCTGCCCCTAGTCGGGTCAGGCACATGGTCACTTAGTTCTCATACACTTACAATCATTAATATATCACAAAATCCAGCCAAACATCCTAACCAAGCAGTCAATAAAACACGTGTATAGGGCCGCATAGGAATTAGGAACACATAGGATCAGTGTCGCATAGGAGTCAAGGCAGTATATGTCAAGGCCAAGTCTACTCCTTGGGACAAGTGCAGAGTGACGGCCAATAAATGTGTGTCAGTGAAGTGACTGAAGTGAGGGATGTGTCTAGTCATATAGTGTGTCAGGAAGAAAGAGACAAAATCATGAAAAATGTGTAAGGCGACCAGAGTTATACGTCCAAAAGATAAGAGGCGCATAGGGTCACTGCCGCATAAGTCTGCTTGCCGCATAGATGTCTCTTGGACTTAGTGAATTTCTCATTCGTTCAGTGAGTGAAACACAAGTAGTTCCATTACTTAGGACTTTTCTAATTACTTAACTCCAGAACACTTTGTGTAATAATCATTCATGCATCCAATAAGATGGACGCATGTTGTGAAGATGTATGCAACATAGAACTCTTGGCCTCATAGATGCTGGCCGCATGAGTTCAGACATGGCAGAAAAGTCCTAAACCGAAAATTGTTTCTTCCATAAAAACTTTATTTTAACTCCAAATCAAGTGAACCAAAAGCCAAAACGCCTGAAATGCAATGCTCCATCACCTAGAAAAACTGATTTTCCAAAATACCTTGTTTTAATATATCAAAACCAAGAAAAACTTATGGAACCTATAAAAACCCTAAACTTAAATTTTAGATCTACTCACATCTATCCATCAAAACCGAAAACTCCAAACATTAAAGTGTTTAGAAGCATAATGTACACATATTAGACTAATAAAATGCAAGGAAGGAACAAGAATCAAAATCAAAGAGGTTTATCCATATCATGCAAGGTGTACTTGCCTAAATGAAGAAGGAGAAAGAAAGAAAAGAATGAGGGAAGAGAGAGAAAGAGGTTGGATTATAAAGTTAGGGTTTGAAGTTTAGACCATGGGTTCTCTCATAACTTGAACCAACCCACAAAATAAACCATGAACCACATTAAACCAAAGAATGGGTCTAGTCTCCATACAACTTAATTAACATGCAAGCAAGAAATAATGTCTCAAATACGTATATCGGAAACGGAAAGTAACAACTGAGCAGTAGCTAGCCGACATCCTAACTTTACTCTCGAAACCAAACATGATTCTATGTTGTAATAATTCAACACAGAGAACATACTTCTGGCTGTAAACTTGTGGAGGAAGGATCATCTTCTGCCTTCAGATGACCGGCTAGTCTCTAAGAGTAGAATTTATTCACAACTTCTAAAAGAAGAGATTATGTCAGACGTAGTAGCTAGAAGGAAATTCTGACTGATTTTTTCTCTCAAGATTATGTCACAACTAACATTGAAGTACTATCATTGATCCCAAATCTTGCAACTAGTAACGTGTGGTATAACCACACAAGTTATAGACAGTTACGGTGCACTGCAGGGCAGTTCGGATCCTAGTTCGTGCAATCCGAGGTGTATGTAAGACTAACTATGGTGCGTCGAGTATAAGAAATGCATTTGAACACTACTACAAAAGCCGAAAACCCATTGGCTTATATCAAATGCAAAAGCGAAATTAGATTCTTAATAAAAGTGTGTTTAGTGAACTAATTCTACAATGAACACGTACACATAATAATACATGGTGCCTAACAAGAATATCATGCAGAAAAGGAACAACAAATAGTTTAGGTATTTAAAAACAGAGGCAGTCGATTTAGTTATGGAAATTATTTGAGAATACATAATTTTATTAGCTCTTTTACAGAATCCCGTACACTATATATATCAGAGTTTAAAGGAAAAGCTCTGATCTAAATTTACTCCAAAGGGAAGGAAACACCAACAGCTGAGGATACACAATCTTATTCTCCATGAAACAGCAGACAGAGATAGATATACCTAATGGAGAAGCTCTGTGATGCCAATGATAATATACACAAGACCATTTTCTATTTAATGCAAGCATCAGCAGTTGTAGACGATAACTGTACCATTCAGCCTATAAAGAGCAAACAATCGAGCAAGAAAGCGAGCGAGAAAGAAAGAGACTTGGTCATGGTTTTTGTTTGACATTACAGAACTCTAAGACGCAGATCAGGATACCCCACTTTGCTTTTATACTTTTCAAAGAGCTCCTCCATGGCTGAAACAAACCGTGCATGGACATCATTTACCTGTCAAAATAAGCAAAGATGAATCACATTCAGTTGGCAAATTTCTGAACGCTCCAAGTTACCAATTAAGTTTCTATATTAGTAGTGTGTCTCCCACTCATTGACATATTTGATAGCAACAATCTGCGTTGCACACTAGAAGATTGTATCCGTGTTTGTATCCATATCTGACATACACAATACTTCCCCGACAATCATGCTGGATCAGGGCCTCTCAAGTGTAGATTCAAGGGAAACCAAAAACAGCACGTGATCCTATGATCGAGATATAAGGAAGTAACATTTCTTTGGAGTTGTATCCTCTATAAATTTCCAAACCTTGATACTATCAAATACATTTACAAATATATTAAAATCTAATGTATTTTTATGCATATATAGATAAGTTTTCTATGTGTATATACAATTGTATCTATATCTTATACATATCCTAATTTTTTCAATCATGTATGTCAAATCCTTGTCGTGTCTGTATCTGCATTGGTAGCCATGTCTATGCAAACTTAATTGTTAATGTTGCACTAGTCTAGATACTCATTTCAGAATCCATTTCTAATTAATCCTTTGTTATTGAAAATCATAAGGGATATCCCTGCAGTTCCCACCCAGCAGGGCCGGAGCCGCAGCTGCGACCCCTGGATTTGATTTTTTTTTTATAACTAATTTAAATTGTATCCAAGTGTGATGAACTTTTGACCCTTTAAGAAGTAGAAATTTTTTGAGATGTAATTGTCCTTGGATGATCAAAATGGCAAGCTGCAAAGTCTCAATCAACATGAAACGCAAGAAGAGATGTTTGTCCTCGAAGTCCATATTCTTCAAGATATGCCCTTATCCTTAAGATATGTTGCAATATTTCTTTGTGAAAATCACATTCCTTAATATTTATGTGACTATATAATTTTTCATAGTTTGATAAGTTAGAAGAGTGAAATAACGAAAACTAAAAATTTTCAAATCATCATCCTATAATTCTCCTCAAAAAGCTACTATTTTCAATTAATAAACAAAGATGCCAAGAAAATACACTAATAGTTTTATCATTTGGTTACATGCATAAAATATTTTGAATCAAACATGGAGTAAAATTTATAATCCAACTGAAAGTTATAGTCTTAAAAATCCTCACATGTTGCACAAATAAGAAAGGAACTTTTAAGAAAACAAAAATAGACCAAATAATTATATCTATTGTTGTTTACTTCGGTAATGCATGATTGGTGAATTTCAAAAAAAGAAGTTCACTTCAACTAAATTTCTCCTACTGACAAGATTTAAGGAAAATAAAATTCTTTCCACAATGAAGTAAAAAAACTAACAATTATAAATTACATATAGCTACAGCTAATTCCAACCTATATTATCCGGACTTTTCACTTTACGGAGAAGTACCCGTGTCCATCCAATATGACATGGATATGGGTATGGAATCCGTATCCGATCCTCCATGTTGACAATCGGATCATTCATTGTAACAATCATAAGATTAGTAGTGAATTAGATAGTTTATTTTAATGTAGTAGTGAAGTAGATATATAGTTTATTTTAGTGTGGTAGACTGATAGTAAAGTTATGAAATGGTACAAATTTAATTACATGATATCTTTTTATAAAACAATGCAAATTTAATTATAAGCTTAAATATATGAAACCATGCAAACTTAATTGCGACTATATCTTTTTATGAAATTATGCAAATTTAATTAGAGAGTATGTCTTTTTATGAAACCGTGCAAATTTAGTTACATGTCTTTTATGAAGTCATACAAATTTAATTACATGATGTGTTTTTTTATGAAACCATGTTCAAATATATTTATTTTAATAGTCATATCCTCATACCTGTATACAAAATTTGGATCCTTTTTAGCCGAGTCCGTGATATGTGTTTGAAGGACCTGGCTCTTGATATGTATCCGTACCCAACACCCGTACCCGAGTCCAGGTAACATAGATTCCAACACTAAACTTAATTTGGTTGTTTTATCCATGAAGCACACCGGCAACTATAGTTGGTATCATAGATCGGTTAAATGTTTTTCTCAGCAATGTCAAATATTCCATTATAAAGTAAACGGTATATTTTTCTCCTATTTTTTTATAACTACGGTTGAGATTGAAATAGAAATAATTCCTTCTATAACCAAGGTTATAATATGTTCCTCCTCGCGCACATGAATCGTTACTGTCTAGAAAGATTGTTTAGTCGTCGAGTCTCTTCGCACAAATCCATGTTGCAGTCTTTCCTGTAACGTCCCACAACCGCACGGTGCGTTACGCTGAGTCGGATTGAATAAAACAATAGCTGGTTACATTTGATTTGTTGGATTTTGGGAAGAAGTATTGATTGAGTTGGTTTCATGTGCAGATGGCTAGCAGAGTTCGATGGGAATCAGGTGTTCGTTCAGAGCAGTACTGAGATAGCTGGATTGGAGCGATAATGCCGTCTTCCTTAGTCCGATCGGTCGGATGATTTAGAGAAGCACGGCCTGCTTACACGGTCATACCAGTTGAGTAGATTGTGCTTTGCATCGGACCACGGGTTCATGGGATCGGCCGTATCGGCAGGACAGGATGCTTAACGAAATCAAACTTGGTGAGTGGGCTTTGTCCCTTCTCCTCTACTCCTTCATGCCTAATAATATGGAAACACGTAAATGCTTGAACACTTGGACTGGAACTTGGGAATTACTACACTGAGGCGTGCATAGAGTGTACGTCGTTTGCTTGGATAGGTTTGTGGCTTGAATTGGTTTTTCACGTTGGGTAGTTGGAGCTAGGTTTGGATTATATTTGGGGCAGTTGGAGAAATGATTGGAATTATGCTTGGACAGTTGGAATCATATAACTTGGTTGGAACATCGGGAATTCGGACGAGCGAGCGTGCATCCGTGCACGAGTATCACTTGGACGCTTTGTCAAACAAAACGTGCAGTTATGATTCGAAACCGAACTGCATCGACGAGGGCATTGTGCCATGGGATTGTTCTGAGCGAAGGGTGTTGCACCAATTGGAACATTGTGTCGAAAAGCGGCATTGTGCCTATGGAAAAACTTAAAATTTGTGCCTTGGGCTATATGTTGGAACATTGTGTCGATAAGAGTTGGTTTGCTTTACTTTGATTGGTTTGTGCTTTCGTGTAGGCGCGGCCACCTTGCCTCGGCAAGAGTGTGCATATCGAGATTAGATTGTGGTTTGGATTGAGGATGGAAATTGAGGCTCGGAAATGGTTCGATAGGTTCTCGTGTTGCTTGGGTTTGAGTAGGACGGGTTGCATGCTAGTTTCTTTCGAGTTGTATATATATTGCTTGTCGATTGGCTTGAGTTGAATGATTGCATGCTTAACTTGATTTACAGCTTTCCTTAACATGTCATCCCTATACCATGAAATGAATCTAGGATTCAACTAGAAAGATCACCATATAACTGTTTGCATTCACTATTTTACTTAGTGTCGGCTTAGACGAGTGGGTTACCCCGCTCACCAGTACGGCTGTGTACTGACCCACATTTGTGGACATTATTTCAGGTACGCAGGTGTAGTGGCGCTGTTTGGATATACGAGACATGATGTATGAACTGTAAGTACCTTTGTGGGCTAGAGAAAGAGCAAGAGTATTTCATCGCCTTTGAGGCAATCGCCTTTGTGGCATTTCATTTGGACCCTATCGAGAGCTTCGCTGCGTATTACTCTGATGTGTGCTTGGTACACAATACTTGACTTTCGCTGCAACTTGGTCGTTTCGATGATAACTTTGGTGTTTGACAACATCGCCTTGTACGAGCGCAACTCCAGGCTCGTACGGCATCACGTCCCGATGAGAACGATTGTCCTGCGGGAGAGCTGTAACGTGGTGATTCACGTTCAGCAGGGACTATTGAGCTTGCGGGAGATTGGGGCGTCACATATTGGTATCAGAGCGCCTGGTTCATTTCCTCGGACTTAGTCCTTTGCTTCATCACAAACTCTAAATAGCTTCCGCGTGTCGTTTAGCTCTTGGCTGTACTCGGTGCCGCATTGGATTTTTCATGCAATAAGTCTATATATTGCTGGTTGTGGCTGCATGTTGTGCTTCTTTGCGTTGCTTTTGTTGGTTTTCGTTAGATCGCTTAGCATCGTTAGGCGTTGTTGCATTCGTGCAGCAAGTTGGGTAGCGTGTTGCATTTGTGCAGCAAGTTGAGAGGTGTCTTTGTTTTGGTTTGGCTTGCCATTCGGGGAGTTTCTGATTGCATCAGTGGTTCAGTTGGTTGGCAGACGAAATTGGTTATGTGGCATGTTGTGAGTAGAAACATTGGATTGAGAATGGATCGTTGCACGAGTTGCTCGTGTAGCAAAATTATTGTACGGAGTTTGATTTTTGGCTGGGTATATCACATAGAGCATTGGCTGAGCAGGTTTGAGTTTGGCTTGGGAATATCAGGATAAGTTTGCACGAGTTGCTCGTACAGCAAATGTGTGGAACAGTTGGGTATTGGGTCGGAATACTTGGAAGAGAGATCGTTGAACGGGATTGCTCGTGTAGTAAAAATATCGGACGGGTTGAGAATAGCTGGAAGTATTGAGAATGGAACATAGCACAAGTTACCTAACGAGATTGATGGAAAGAGACGGATGGTTCGTGCATTGGCTGAGTTTCATGTCAGACTTAAGTTGGGAACGACAGGATCACGCATAAGGAATGGTTCAAATGGATCTTGAATTAGTGCAAAGGAATCGTATTGCGAGTAGCGACTTGATTCGGAGTGGTATATGGGATACCACATAGTGAGCAAGGCATTGAAATATTTTGGATAAACATTAATGGAAATTGCCTCAACGAACTCGGGTAACAGGAATATAAGTTGGTGCACATCGACTGAGTTGGAAAGAATGAAAAATGGAGCAAGCGAATATTGAGTTGAGCAATCGAGAACGGACTTGTGCAAATGGAATTATCGTTGGACTAGAGAGATAGACGAGATCGGAACAAGCAATGGGAATGAGTGTTCGAAATTTGAAGGATTAAGGCGAATTAAGTATTGGAAACAATTGAGATAATCAGATGGAAAGCTGAATATCAAAGTTCGCTTGCACGATTTGGAAGTTCGGTAGAGCATTCATTGATGCAAAGAGAGTTGAGCATAGGGAACGAACGGTTGGGATACGCTTGAGAGAAGCAATGGGTGACTCGAAGGATAGCGAGCACGGACTACGAATTTTGGAAACACATTGGAGCTGTTGTTTGAGCAATGAAACACAATTTGGTTTGGAGGGGCAATGCGATGGATTCGTACGGACTTGAAGGATTTTCGAAATTGGCACTCGAAAAGTTTGACTCAGGTTTAGCGGAAGTGAAATTTGGCGAAATTGTGCAACGATGGTAAACGGATTCTCCGGAAGACGTGAACGGGAATAAGGCAAGTCTAGTTGATGCTAAGTCAGATTGGAAGTTAACATTTGCAATACCGAGGTGAATTGAGGCAACAAGTAAAAGGCAATATTAGTTTGGGATTGTGTTGGAATTTGTGTCGTGGCATTGAAAGTGTATGGACTAATCGGAACATAGAGAAATCAAGACGGGGCTAAGGAATGGAACGAGAGCAAGGATTGTGGCGGATGGACATTTGAAGATAGCTAAATAAAAGAGCAAGTCTTTGGTTTCGGAAATCATTGCAGTGGTAGTGCGAGAAGTCGAACATGGCAATTCAGAAAATTTGATGGATTCAGGGCAGAACGACGGATTGATGGAATACGGTTTCAACGAGCGCAGTTCTCGAATTGTGGTTTGGATAGATAGCAAGACTCTAGGTGGTTAGGTGGTGTTTGGTCGACAGATCGTCAGAGGTAGTGCATGAAGTGCTCGGATTCGGAAGTTCATTCGGATGGAATGGTTGGATTATGGCTCGAATTTGCAGATGAGATATAGCATGGTTCGTAGTAACTATCCATCGTGATGACTTACAATTATCGAGCGTAGCTTCGGGACAGCTGACCCTAGCGACTTGACCACCAGATCAGAGATGAATATTGTAGACCCATAGAACGACCCTTGCGGCGGCGCATTTGGGAATGCGTCGAGGGCAGATGTAAGTAGTGTGTGTTGGAGATTTGGCTTATTGACTGAGTGTTGGATTTGAGAGACCCTTGGGATAGCCTTCAGCTGAAGAAGCAGCCAGAAGACCGAAGCGATGGTGGGAATGGCCTAAGTCAACTGATGAGATTCAGAGTCGCAGATTTTTGTAGATGGCATCGCCTCTGACTCATCGTGCCCCGGAAGGGAATAGCATTCATATGAATTGACGACTGTGAAACTAGCTCGTGAAGTTAAAGCAGCGGCTCGTTCAGAACAAATCTTTGAGAATACTGGAAGGTACAAATGTGCCTCAGATTTACAAGATGCATCGAAACTTAGTCTGGGATGCGTGCTCGTACAAAAGGCAAAGGTGATATCCTGTGCTTCGAGGCAGTGGAAGCAGCGCGAAGAACTATTCCATGCGCAACCTAGGAATTGTGGCGAGTGTGTCCACGTTGAAATCGTGGCGACACTATCCCTTTGGCGTGGCAGCAAGATCTTCGTGGATCACATGAACCTCAATATAGATGTTCACCCAGTGAGGTATTGAGATTGAGGAAAAGGTGTTGGGCTGAGCTGATCTAAAAGCAAAGTTTGATATTTGGATAAGTCGCCTAGTTGGGGTAGTATCAGTTGAGGTGATCGTTCGGTGCATGAGATATATTTGGAGATGTTGCTAGTGCGGATTCAGAAATAGTTGGATGGATTTAGTTGGAACACGAACTGAATTGAGTCGGTGAAAAATTATCATACTTGAGGATAGCGCTTGTGCGAATATGTTGGAATGAAAATCAGGATTAGTTCAATTGGGAGTAAAGCAAATGGATGCCTCGGACATAAAAATACCCTTGTAACTTGTCCAAATTCGCTATCGCAAAGCTCGGCTGAAATGCATGTATTTTAGTGACGCCTTAAATATGTGTACGATCCAAAACTAAGCGATACAAGGAATTCGTATTGAGATGCAAGGAGGATGTGGGAATATGGAATTTGTGCGAGCGTTCAGCGCAAGCGAGATGCTGAGTCAAGATCGTGAGTATGAGAGTTGCATAGAGCAGAGTTATGAATTGGATTGCGGCACGCTAGTAAAGGATGAGTGCCAGTACGGTTCGTGGACGAACCTAATTTCTAAGTGGTATATTATGTAACGCCCCACAACCGCACGGTGCGTTACGCTGAGTCGAATTGAATAAAACAATAGCTGGTTACATTTGATTTGTTGGATTTTGGGAAGAAGTATTGATTGAGTTGGTTTCATGTGCAGATGGCTAGCGGAGTTCGATGGGAATCAGGTGTTCGTTCAGAGCAGTACTGAGATAGCTGGATTGGAGCGATAATGTCGTCTTCCTTAGTCCGATCGGTCGGATGATTTGGAGAAGCACGGCCTGCTTGCACGGTCATACCAGTTGAGTAGATTGTGCTTTGCATCGGACCACGGGTTCAAGGGATTGGCCGTATCGGCAGGACATAATGCTTAACGAAATCAAACTTGGTGAGTGGGCTCTGTCCCTTCTCCTCTACTCCATGCCTAATAATATGGAAACACGTAAATGCTTGAACACTTGGACTGGAACTTGAAAATTACTACACTGAGGCGTGCATAGAGTGTACGTCGTTTGCTTGGATAGGTTTGTGGCTTGAATTAGTTTTTCACGTTGGGTAGTTGGAGCTAGGTTTAGATTACATTTGGGGCAGTTGGAGAAATGATTGAAATTATGCTTGGACAGTTGGAATCATATATCTTGGTTGGAACATCGGGAATTCGGGCGAACGAGCGTGCATCTGTGCACGAGTATCACTTGAACGCTTTGTCAAGCAAAGCGTTCAGTTGTGGTTCGAAATCGAACAACTGCATCGGCGAGAGCATTGTGCCACTGTTGGGACATTGTGCCATGGGATTGTTCTGAGCGAAGGGTGTTGCACCAATTGGAACATTGTGTCGAGAAGCGGCATTGTGCCTATGGAAAAACTTGAAATTTGTGCCTTGGGCTATATGTTGGAAGAATGGTTATGAATTTTTGGTTGGATATTTGGTTGGATTTTGGTTGGATGAGTCTAGGATCGCTTGGTGGGACGAGAATGTTCGATTCTCTCGTCATACCTATTTGGTGTCTGCATGTCACGGACAACCTGTGTTGCACGGGGTTTGGTCTCCTCGAACGGGAAGGCTCCGGGGCACCGGGACCGTTCGGCCATGGGGGAGACAATTAGTAACGTGCCTCGGGCACGGTACCGGCGGTTTAATGCGATTCAGGCGGGTTCGCTACTTAGCGTTGTTTCGAGTAGAACCACACTTGATCAGTCCGATCAACGTCCTTTATGGCTTGGCCAGTGACTTCATATAGATAAGAGTTGGTTTGCTTTACTTTGGTTGGTTTGTGCTTTCGTGTAGGCGCGGCCACCTTGCCTCGGCAAGAGTGTGCATATCGAGATTGGATTGTGGTTTTGATTGAGGATGGAAATTGAGGCTCGGAAATGGTTCGATAGGTTCTCGTGTTGCTTGGGTTTGAGTAGGACGGGTTGCATGCTAGTTTCCTTCGAGTTGTATATATATTGCTTGTCGATTGGCTTGAGTTGAATGCTTGCATGCTTAACTTGATCTACAGTTTTCCTTAACATGTCATCCTTATACCATGAAATGAATCTAGGATTCAACTAGAAAGATCACCATATAACTGTTTGCATTCACTATTTTACTTAGTGTCGGCTTAGACGAGTGGGTTACCCCGCTCACCAGTACGGCTGTGTACTGACCCATGTTTGTGGACATTATTTCAGGTACGCAGGTTTAGTGGCGCTGTTTGGATATACGAAACATGATGTATGAACTGTAAGTACCTTTGTGGGCTAGAGAAAGAGCAAGAGTATTTCATCGCATTTGAGGCAATCGCCTTTGTGGCATTTCATTTGAACCCTATCGAGAGCTTCGCTGCGTATTACTTTGATGTGTGCTTGGTACACAATACTTGACTTTCGCTGCAACTTGGTCGTTTCGATGATAACTTTGGTGTTTGACAACATCGCCTTGTACGAGCGCAACTCCAGGCTCGTACGGCATCACGTCCCAATGAGAACGATTGTCCTGCGGGAGAGCTGTAACGTGGTGATTCACGTTCAGCGGGGACTATTGAGCTTGCGGGAGATTGGGGTGTCACATTTCCAGCCTCTCTAAGAAGCTTACGGATATCAAATGATGGTTTCTTGATAACTTGTTCTACGAATAGGATAAATATACGTCAAATGTAGGAAAGCTCACAAATTTGGGTCTTCGATGAGGAACATAGTTGCACCCCTTGATGAAAATATTCGCTACGCCACTGCCACCAAGCATGGTTCGAGTTTTTGTTCCCTTATCTCTATCCTTTGAACATTGCAGGAATATCATGTACAATTGTGTATATATATGCCCTCCCCCAAAGATTTCACACCTGGGGCTTCCAATCTATAATTCTCTGTATTAGTCCCAACTATCCCTTTATGGCATAATCAGGGTTTGATGAAAGAAGGCGTATTGGGCCTTGGAAGGTTGGAAGTGGAACTTGGAGGCTAGGGTTAGTTGTAATCGACTAGGTAAAGTGTAGGGAAGATGGGATGATATGAAGAAATCTGAAAATTGTGAAAAGATAGTAAAGAAGACAATTTCACACATTTGATCAGGTTTCATGCTTAGAATTGTTTCACATAAATCAAACAGAGAAAAAGGAACCCTTGCAATTGTAGATCTCAACGTTAGTAACAAAGACACCAATATAATAGTCCCTTAAACCTTCTTCTATGAGAGTCCAAACCATAATCAAACATAATAAGTATAAAAAGCCCCCCCGAAAGTAAGAGCTCAACTAAAAATAATATCGTTGAACCACCACAATCAGTCTACTGGTTAGTTCAAGTACTGAAAGACCAGAAAGTCTTGGGTTTATAGACTGTCCGACCAGTCCACACAGAAACCAATTGGACAGTCTGGGTAATCGACTGCATCAAATTTTACCAAACTAAACTGTGGTCCATCTACCAACATCCATGCCTCAATAAACATGACCATGTGGCTCAGTCTATGAATTGTCCAATCTGAGAAGAATTAACCTTCAGTAAATGAAGGTATTGTTGTTCTTTAAGTAGATCCAGTTTGAATTCTTGCTCCCTTAGTCAGTCAACAAATATAGTCAAAATATGGCAGTCTACACTTCCGTGATGGTGTCCTGCATCAAAGCACGTTTCGTAGTTTCTTATGGAAACTGGTTTCAGACCCTTCTTATGAGTATAGTAGCAGCCATTTATGCAGTTTATTTTTATCAGAATTACGGAGTGGTTCATTTTGAAAAGTTAAAAGTAATTTAAAATTATTAAAAGGGGTATCACATTACTAGGAGGATCCCGATTATGGATGGTCTAGGGAGGGTCAAGATGTAGGCATAATCTTATACATTAAAAAAAATTGACCAACTAAAATTTACTAATAAAAAGTAGAAAATATTTGATACATTTAAGCATAATTTTGTGTATTATTTGTAGTTTCTAGTTAACTTTGAATGAAATGATATCCAAGACTAATTAACCTTTCACCCGCAATAAATACTATTATTTGTTTACTTCAATTTAGACAAGTACGGGAAATAAAGAAGTTTTGAACCGAACAAAATTAAGATGGAGAAACGTTGTTAGTTTAATAGACAAATAATAATGGTTATAGTTTGTGGCTAAGGAATGTTATCGATAGAGTGTAGCATGTTGAAATTTGATATAACCAAATCAACATGTCGATATTGTTTATCCATATTTCTCTCCCTAATATTGTTTATGCATACTTACTCTCCTTTTTTTCTTACTGATTCACCAAGAAAGAGTTCCCAATTTCAGTATCGGCGAGTATGTGTGAGGGTCGGTATCGGATGGAGACATGCTGAACCGATTCGATATGGCCGATACTAGAAACTATAATCAGAATTCAACTTTGATTGTGATGCTAGATGACTTTAATCTCATCTTGCAAGTGTATTCTCCCTGATCAATTAATTAGTGACTACCGAATTAGAGGCAAAAGTCATATATGGGTCAAACCCACTAAGAAAGTTGTAGGATTAGATGAAGTATTCGGAATGGCTGCAAGGTATTTGATGGAATCTCAGCAAGGAAATACCATGATTAAGCAAGGAATAAGTTTGTTGTTTTTCCAGAGATCTCAACTCATGCATTTCTCACGATCTACTTCCATAGTAGATAAGAACTTAGACAAATAAGAATGGTTCTTACATATGATTTATTAATTTATTTAGAAGTAATTCGCCGAGATCGTACACTTTTTTCCTATTTATCCTATAAAAAAAGAATATAAATTATAAATAAAGTGCATCCGATTGGATCCAACCTATTCTTGAAATATACAACTAAGCGACTGAAAATTTCTTTGTAAACTCAGCTTCGTTTTTTTTTTATAAAGGCTATGATTTTCAACACAACCGCAATTGGATGTGGCTTTGGCGACCTTCTGTTCTACCAAGATGGAAGTCCTTCTTGTGGTTGCCAGTTCATACTATATTAGATCTAGTTGCATTCGACTGGAATTGAAAGAATAACCAAAATAAATTTTACTTCTCTTAATGCCGAAATAACTTTCATCAACTAGTACTATTCTGATATGAACCGTTAGAAGCAACTGGTTAGATACATGCCTACCTGCGAAGCAACTGGTACTTAATCGAGCGGGGGGCGGTTTGGTTTCGTGCAACGCCCCCGCTACAGGAACAGGCGGTTGTCATTGGAAAGTAAACGCGCTTTAAGCCTAGAAGGACGCCCTCGCTCTATTGGCAAAATGCTTCGAAAGAAGAACGTATCGATGTAGTTTCTTCATAATTTGAGTTATGAACCTTGGGAGAAATGCAAATCACTACATGTCACCTCCTTTAAGTCCTACTCTTTGACCAACACCTAGTATTGATTTATGCATAATGTCAAAGCCATTTTTATGATGAATCTCATCATCCGAATGACATGTTCATAAACCGTGGAGCTGAGTATGGGAACTAGGTCTGCAAGTGTTCCCCAAACCTCAAATTAGTTTACATCAGAATACATGTTGGCAGAATTATTATATGCAAACTCAGCTACAGGTAAGACTAATTCCAAGTAGACACTACATACTACGAGTCTCGAAGTCTTCTAAGGTCCTATTGAGCACTGTTGTTTGTGCACCTTTATAAGTATGGCATGCAATGAAGAATTATAGACAGGTAACGACCTTCAAAAGCTGTTCTTGAAAGAACTGGTGAATGTGACATCCCTATTGAAGAGAGTAGCATTTGGGAGTCCATGAAGTTTTACAATCTGCCAGAGAGAAACTAGCCTCAAGTGATGTACAAGAGAACTATTGTAGTGAATTAAGTGAGCCATTGTCAAAAAATGGTCTATGAAAATGTGTCTTTTCGAGAAAAAGGGTAATAATAAATATTTAACCCAGATCACCATGATCAAGCATACAACCGAGAATTTATAAAACAAAAAACCACTACAACAAGAACAGAAGCGTGCTCTATGAGAATGACCTAACAGAAAGGGTGTACCAATATCGTGAAAAAGTGCATGGGGAACGAGTGGAGACGCATAGAATCAAGTGTTTTGTTTCATCCCCTTGGCTACTTCAGAAGCCGATAATGAGCAATAACTCATGCAACATCTCAACTTGACACTTGGTGAATAAACATCCTCTAAAACGACGGCCTTCCAGCAATTTCTAAAAGAATGCAATTCTCAAAAACTCATCTCTCAATGAAGTGTTGGATATGTCTAAGCACTCAACCCTAAACAAATAATCATCCACCAAGTAAAAACCTATACTCAAATGAGATGACCCTGAATACATATTGAATAGTCGTCTTACAAAATCCAAGACAAAGGACAATCCTATATCCTATAAAAACTAATCACTGAAACAAACTTAATCTTCCAAAATAGCAGCCATCTCGCTTAAATCATGTTGAGATTCAAGGCGGTAGGCATAGGAGGAGGAAGAGAAAAGATGTTGGTTAACACTAATTTGATAGTTGAGATAAATAATTATTTTTGAAATAACTGGGCGAGAGAGTTTCTCCTTATATATATAATAATCAAGAATACATTGATAGACTCCATAATGAAAAAGTCCAATAATTAAAGAATACACATAGAGACTCAATAGCCTAGCATTTGATGTAGAATGTGTATTCTTGTAAGAGTTTAACCCACTCAACATGTTGCCTCCTACTTCTTTTGGACATTTAAAGTATCAAAGGGTCTCAGTGCGAGGTAGAGAATAAAGTCACTTGGTAACAAGTAATGTGTCAATACCTCAGGAGTTCCACTACAATATAAGACTATTGATATAGTTAGGTATATTTCAAGCCATAAGTATTTTAGGAATTAGAAGTGCAATAAGATATCCTCTTGGAACAAGATTCAAGAGTTTGCCTATACCAACACATGAGGTACACAACACCTCAAAAACATTTGAGAAGTACGGAGTAAGGAAACTAGGCAAATAGATAATTCCCCTCGGTCTTGTCAAAAGTTGTTGTGGATAGTTTTGTTGGGAACGAAAGTGCAGAAACTGTTCCCGAAACCAGAGAGTACCTGCGAGAGAACCGAGCAAAACACACAAACCAAAAAGACCAAACACAAATCGCAACACAGAGATTTTTGATGTGGAAAATCCTTGTGGGAAAAATCACGGGACGATCGGAGTCCAACCCTGAAAAGCCTCCACTAATGTAATAAGAAATACACCGACTCCTTACAAACTTCTCACCGATCCAAACGGATCATCACAACTCTTTTGAAACAGAAAATAGATTATAACCACGAAGAAGAAAGACAACGAGAAATACCTGAAACTGATCTCCTTCTTCGAAATGGCCTCCAATCCATCTTTCTCCTCTCCAATGTTGTAATGGCACTTTTGCCTCATTTTCTCTCCTTGTTGCTATATTTTTATTTTTATTTTTATTTTAGAGAGATATAATTTATTTTAGGGCCAGGAGACACCTATATATAGCCTCAAACCCACAACTAGCATTCCTATTATAGATAGGAATATCCAATCCAAATCCATTGACATATTCCTATTATATGTAGGAATATCCAATCCAAATCCATTGAGATATTCCTATTATATTTAGGAATATCTGTTGATATGGTATGTTAGGTGTCATATTTAAGTATAGTATAAGCACATAGGAATATCCTGAGGACATATTTGGGATGCCAGAATATGTCACAGGATATTCCATTAATGCCAGAATATGTCACAGGATATTCCATTATGAGATTATTGTCATAATGATTGAGATCTCGGCCTTCTTCGGTACTTCCTTGGGATTGAGATTGCTCGAGAAGCAGAGGGGATTGTTCTCTCTCAAAGGAAGTATGCACTGGACCTTCTCACAGAAACTGGGTTGTTGGGGTGCAAACCTGCAGCGACACCAATAGATCAGAGGTTCAAGATTGATGCTGAGGCTGGAGAACCAGTTGATCGGGACAGATACCAGAGACTGGTTGG